>SEMN01000124.1:0-560105 GCA_005408345.1 Macquaria australasica
ACATCAATGCCATTACCATATCTATGCTGTATTGTGCTGCTGTATGTTCTCTTCCCTCCTGCTCTCTCTCTCCCGCTCCCCCCTTCCCCCTTCAACCCAACCGGTCGAGGCAGATGACCGCCCACCTTGAGCCTGGTTCTGCTCAAGGTTTCTACCTGTTAAAAGGGAGTTTTTCCTTGCCACCGTCGCATAGTGCTTGCTCATGGTGGGAACTGTTGGGTCTTATATATGGCGCTATATAAATAAAACTGAATTGAATTCTTTGAATTGAATTATTTTATCTGTTTTAAGGACTAAACCTGATAAGAACTCTGAGAATTCAGATAAAAATTCAGAGTACGGTCCAGGAGCTCGGTACACTATAACAAATAGAATTGGCTGTAGGGTTTTCCAGGTTGGGTGTGAAAGGCTAAGATCAAGGCTTTCGAACGAGTTATAATTTAGTTTAGGTTTAGGTTTGATTAATAGGCTTGAGTCGAAGATGGCTGCAACTCCACCTCCTCGGCCTGTGCCTCAAGTAATGTGAGTATTAATGTGACTGGGTGGAGTGGATTCATTTAGGCTAACATATTCATTGTGACACAGCCAGGTTTCAGTAAGACAAAATAAATCAATATTATGATCTGATATTAGATCGTTTACTAGAACAGCTTTAGATGAGAGAGATCTGATGTTTAAGAGTCCACATTTAATTCTCCTATTTTGTTGTACTGTTGCAGTGGTGGTTTTACTTTTTATTAGGTTTTTATGTGTAACTCCTCTTCTGTTTACTTTCTTTCTGTGCAGAGTACCTTGGGCATACCCTGGATACATTACAAAAACCACACACATAAATACACACAGAGAGACGTGCACATATATATATGTCTTTGTCTGCTAGCTGATATACTTTATTGTAGCTCGGAGCTCTCCATGGCAATTTGGACGTACAGTGCTTTGTAAAGATACTCTCTACATACATACTACATTATACTACATTTCTCTCAGCCCCTGCCTCTATGTATTTGCAAACTATGATTGTCTTGATAACCAGAATCAATGCCTTGAATCTCACAGTGGAACAGGGCCATCATTAGAACACCACTGAGGTCATTTGCTGGATTTACAATTCAATTCAGTTTTATTTATATAGCGCCATATCATAACAAAGTTATCTCAGGGCACTTTTTCGAATAGAGCAAGTCTAGACCGACTCTTTATATTTACAGAGACCCAACAGTTCCCACCATGAGCAAGCACTATGCGACAGTGGCAAGGAAAAACTCCCTTTTAACAGGTAGAAACCTCGAGCAGAACCAGGCTCAAGGTGGGCGGTCATCTGCCTCGACCGGGTGGGTTGAAGGGGGAAGGGGGGAGCGGGAGAGAGAGAGCAGGAGGAAAGAGAACATACAGCAGCACAATACAGCATAGATATGGTATCAATGACATGAAGAAAGTTTTTATTCTGCTATTACACATATATTACACATGTTGGGTTATTTAATGTAGGGAGATAGAAATGACAGAAAATAGAATTAAATTGTTTAAAAAAATGTTTTCAAGTTTAATTTTGTGATTTAAAAAAATATTGAATGTAAATACTTAATACCATAATCTGGACTAATGATCTCAGCATTTCTGAAGTCAAGAATACAGCCCAGTTGTGGAAGATTGGATTCAATATGATGTGATCTCATGTATCATGATACTGTACAAATGTATTCTTAAGGCAGAAATTAAATTTGAAACCCACAAATATATATATATGACCACTGAACAGTGTGTGTGATGTCTGGACGATGAATTGGTGGGTTACAAACGCAGTATGGACATAATTCCCTACTAAATATACTATTATAATTTAATAGTAATAAGTGTGTGATGTTCATTATCATTATAATGCTTAGCCTTCTGCTATTTTTTGGTTTTGGTTTTCTAATAAATTTGACTACCCACTTAAATATGAAAACAGGAAAACACACATTGATTCAGTCTCAGTCTAAAGGTTGCTACGGAGTTCTTGACTTGTGTACAGTGACCTTAATACTTAATACACACAAACCACATAATAATCAAGTTCTTTATAAATTAAAGGTTTATACTATAAGTACCAGACATACAAATAAATGAATAAATGCAATTTATGAAATCCATACTTTATCGTGTTATTATATTGAAGGGAGATTCAATTCGTGATCTAATGCTAAATTACTTTTAGTAATCTATAGCCTCAACCCCAATATCACAGGACAAGTAAAGTTTCACCTGGTGGTTCAGATAGCCGGGGAGAAGTCAATCTGGAAGGGAGTAGGAAGATGTTTATTCGTGTGGGCCAGAGCTCAGCCATCCTCGGGTGTGCTCGTCCCCACTTGGCGACTCTAACATAACATCTTCACACATACTCCCACTTTGCTGGGGTGTGCAGGATTCAAAGTTTCTTCAGTTCTAAATTTTGTTGTGTTAGAACAGATGTTGAATAGTCTTTTTTCAGAAAGTTCTTGTTTCCAAAGTTGGCTGGATGAGGCAGAGGGCCTTCAGCACGTTCTGTGTGGCCTGGATGCAGCTGACGGGCAATCTTCTGGGCCCACTCTGCAAAGTCAAATGGTCAGGTCTCTGGACGCAGATAAGGGCAACAAGAGCAAAAGAGCAAGAGCAGTAAGGAGCAGTAAGGACTCATGCTGTGTCCCAAATCGCGTACTTGCGTACTTAAACTTAGTATTTTGAGTGCATAAGTGCGTTCACACTGGTAAGTATGGCAAAATGCAGTGTACTATAAGCACCTGGATGGTGTACACAAAACGGCCAGAAGGTGGAGTGTGAAACACTGCACACTTCTCACCCTTAACGGTCGCCATCTTGGCCAAGTAGCGGAAGGGGAGGACCACCAACGTATGAAAATGGCGGCCGAAGTTGCGATTGTTACGGCTAAAAGTAAAAGCACGTTCATTTTTCATTCATTTTTAAAATAATTGAATTGACGTCAAGTGAGCAAACGTGCTGGCAGATATTTCGGCATGCTGCAATCGCAGTAAGTGTTGGTGATAATGCTCTGCCCGGTTGCAATCCATCATTAAAAAGAAGAAGAACAAGACGCGGTCAAAGGTTGCGATTGTCATTTCTGGTAAGCGCACAACAGCAGTATTCGATTTGGGACGACACTACCCTGTCAAAATTAACGCACCACACAAGTCAGTACATAGTGTACACAGTATACTGCATGTAAGTGTACTAACGGAAGTACGCGATTTGAGACACAGCTTCAGAGTCATAGAAGAGAGTGATTTTTGGGTGTCTTCCTGTTTTGTACTCTTCTGTAAAAGGGGTGGCGATGTCTGATGTCAACGGCGCAAAACTTTACTCCACCCACCCTAGATCTATTCTATCTTAACTATTTTCTTTGTTCCAATTTCTTTTCTAAAGACTGAATTAGGTCTAATGCTTCCATATTTAATAGCCTGGCATTCTCTGCTGCAGAACAATACCCAACACCTTATAAAGACAGTCATAGACAGTGTTAAACCAGGTTTAAATGGCAATTATACACAACATGTTATTATAACAACACACACACATATTTACCATATATGTTTGTGTATATATGTGCATATGTGTACCTATATGCACAGCAAAGTAATGAGTAAATCACAGTAAACTCAATATATACCAGGGTCCCTTTGATCACAGGGAGGTCTCTGTCTCTCTCCTAAGAGGAAAAGAAAACAAGCGCATGCCATGTGTGCATGTGTGTTGGTGTGTGCGTGTCTGTGTGTCACAAGTTGAGAATCTGTTAACAATTCAGTGACACACAAACTTAACCCATGCACATGGATCTCTATATGTATATCCACATATATAGAAAATGAAATAAGTAAAATAGAATTACTACAGGTCATCCAGTTCTGATCTCTGCTAAAGGAATGTCAAAGAGGAGAGGGGAGATACAAGAAGTGGGCTAACACCCACATAGGCACATCTGCACTTGGAGGGTCATTGTATCAGGCAGAGTGGCATTTCAACTTAAATCTTATTTCATTACAAGCTATGATCAATTTATTTGTTATGTAAATGCTTGTTCACATTATGTCCAATATCCTCGCAATGAAATTTGATCTTCAATGCCTTCACTGTGTCTATGTATGAGCATTTATTTTCCACTGCCAAGATGACTAAAGGCAACTGCAATAGAAATGCCAGCTCATTGGCTTTGGCATTTCAGTGCGCACTCTGGAAGTGCCTGACAGACGAGATCCGAGCATTCTTTTCTGCTCCGTTTGCCTGTAGACTAGCTATTCATTGTCAACATGGCTGTTAGTTGCTTAGCCTATTTATAATTTTGTCCATTATAGCCGATTTTTCTGTGGTCAGGGATTGATATTTTTAATGGCTGGACCTTTCCGTTTTGGCAGATATGTATGTCTGATGAGATTAAATTGCCTATGATCATAAGGTGATTAGGCTATTGTAGGCAACTATTATAATAATATAATAAGAATATTTATATAGCACCTTTTAAAAACAGAGTTTAGTGCTTCGACAGACAAAGCAAAAGCAGCATACCCAGAAAGCAATATAACAACAGAAAGCCAAACAGTAAAGCAAACAAAAGCAAGATAAAAATGAATGATCAATAAATACAAATGAAAATAATTGAAACAGTAAAAGCAATAAAAAGACAATGAAGCAAAACAAAAGCAAGATTAAAAAAATAAAAAAATAAAAATAATAATAAGGATTGGGGTGATGTGATGTCATCTGTTAAAACCAGTAAGAAGCCGAGCTGCTGCATTCTGAGCTAGTTGGAGGCGAAAGAGTGACTTTCGGTTTATGCCAGAAAAAAGGGAGTTGCAGTAGTTGAGTCTGGAGCAAATGAGTGCATGAATGACTTTTTCCAGGTCAGAGTGTGAAAGCATTGGTTTGATTCTGGAGATAATTCTTATTTGATGGAAGCAGGACTGGACAACTTTTTTGATCTGTGGAGCAAAGCTTAGATCTGAATCAAATAGTACTCCCAAATTTCTGGCAGTGGGCTTCACATTAGCCAATAATGGACCAAGGCCATTCTGAGTGTGACTAATCTGATTTGGGGGACTGAACAGTAAGATTTCTGATTTTGAGTTGTTGAGTTGAAGAAAATGTTGTGCCATCCAACAGTTGACATCATTGAGACAATCTAAAACAGCAGCTAGGCTTTTGGGGTCACTGGGTCTCAGGGGAAGGTATATCTGTGTGTCGTCTGCGTAGCAATGAAAAGAGACATTATGGCGTTGGATGATTTGACCGAGTGGATGTATAGAGAATTTGACCTAAAATTGAACCTTGCGGTACACCACAGGTAATGTGAGTTGTAGAATATGTGTCATGATCCCAAGGACCCTTATGTGGACTTGTGTGTTATTTCCTGTTTTATTTTGAAGGTCTGTTCTTCGTTCATGGTTTTGACTTATTTCCTGTCTTTGTTCTATGTCGTACGTGCTCCGCCCTCTAACGGGCTTCGCTATTGGTTCATCCCCTCGAGGCTCCGCCTCGGCACCTGAGTCAAAGTTCATGCACTCACCGTCCAATCAGGAGGTAGTCCCTTCCCTACAAAACCCCAGTACGCGCATTGCTCGTCTCCCTTTTTCAACTCAGCAACCTGTTGTCTAGTTCAGTGAAAAATTGTCACCATCCGGTGTCGCGTCTAGTAGGCATTTTGCGCTTGGATATGGCCAGCAAGCCTTGTGTGCCTCACTGATGTCAATGGCGGACCAGCACGGTCAGAGGCATCAGAGTGAGGCCGGCACCTGCCTTGACTATCTCGCGCTCCCCCCGGAGGAGTGTGAGCGTCAGGCACGGTTTGCTGAGGCTGGTCGCTCCCTCCACGCTGGCCGGCGCTGACGGTGGCGGCTGGCGCAGGGCGTAGGCCGCCTTGACAGTACGGGTCTCCAAATGCAGACATAACAGCATCTCTGACATATTTCTTATTCGCATACACAGCTGGCGTGCGAGTCGCCGCTGCTCCGTTCGGCACACTACCCGATTATATATTATAACCGTCTCTGAGTGTTTTCTTACTCGCACTGTACATTCTTGTAGCACTTCACATTCTGAAACACAGGTTGGTTCAGTTGTTAGCGCTGTTGGCCATGATCTTCAGCCATTAGCAGGACGGCTAATACATTGTTTGTGTGTCACTGGCTTGCTAGTCGCTGCCGTTCTGATCGGCACATCACCCAGGCAGGGAGTGTGCCGGAGAACAGCGGCGCTTATATCCGAGCATCCGCGGCTGACGCCCCGACCCATGGTGGCGAGAAGGTGTCATCGCGGGTGCATAAACTTCACACAGTGGTTTATCCACGGCTTCATAAGCGGCCTCAAGTGAGCCGCGAAACTCCAGTAGCATAGCTTGCACGGCTAGCGGTGCTGGCTGCTGCCATTTCTGGCTCTGACCCCTATTTTTGGCAGAGGCCGTCAGAGGTGAGTGCAGTCGTTCATGAACCGGACGCTAGATGATGGTCATAAAACTGTAGCAGCAGAGTGCGGTGCCAGAGGAGACATCCCTCACGTGAGTACTGTTTCACCTGGTGAGCTCTACGGTCCACAGCGGAGCTCGGTGCTTCACTTGGCCTTGATGTTAATTTTTGCCCTGTCGTCCTCAGCGATCGGTTCGCCGGGGGACGAAGCGAGGGAGGCAGCGACTTTGTTTGGGGTTCCCGCAGGTTCATAAGCGGTCTCAAGTTCAGCCGCGTAACTCCGCTAGCATGCTTGGCGGGCTTTGACCCCTCTGCTTTGACCGATGACGTCAGAGGTGAGCGCCGTGTGCAGTCGGGTATGAACCGGACGCAAGATGGCGGTCGTAACGTTGCGGCAGCAGAGTGCAAGGCTGACTTTCCTCACGTGAGTACTGTCTCTTTGGTAGAAGGAACCAGTAAACACGGAGGAGTGCGGTGGCTTCGTCCGGTCTTGATGGGGATGGTTCTCCGTCGCTCTCGGCGGTCGGTTCGCCAGTGGAGGGTGCACGGGAGGCAGCTATTTCGGTGTTAGCTTTAGCTGCGTCACAGCCCTTTCTGCCAGGGCCCCCCGTCCGTCCTTCCCCAAGGCGGGAGGGTCAGTGCGGGTGGGCCCGCTCTACTTCTTCCCGCCGAGCCCGTTGTGCTCCCTCTCACGGACCGTTACTCGACTTGGGTACGGCTGTGCAGCCCTCTCTCTGCGTGGATGGACAGAACGCTGCAGAGGGGTTACGCGTTGCAGTTTTGCCGCACACCCCCGGCGTTCGGCGGCATCCTGCAAACATTGCTCACCGACCCAGCAGAGACGGCGGTATTGAGGGAGGCGGTAGCCGCGCTTCTTCGGACATGGTTCCCGACTCAGAAGCGCGGACGGACGGGGTTTTTCTCCCCGTATTTTCTGGTGCCCAAGAAGTCGGGGGCTGAGGCCGTTTTTGGACCTCCGCGAGTTGAACACGTTCATTGCGTGCAGGCCTTTTCGCATGTTGACGGTCAGGCAGCTTATGGAATGCATTCGGCCAGGTGACTGGATGACATCCATAGAGCTGACCGATGTATACTTCCATGTCCCCATCCTGCAGCGTCACAGGAAGTACCTGCGCTTCGCGATGGACGGTCAATGTTATAAGTTCGGTCGCCTTCCGTTCAGATACTAAGAAGGGCAGCAGACATGTATGTTAAAATCACCTAAAATAAGATTTTTTTTCATACTTGGATTTAAAATGGGATAATAACTCAGCAAACTCCTGGATAAAAACATTGTTTGGTCTGGGCGGTCTGTAGATTATTAAAATTATCACTGGATCTTTGGAGTTTAACATAAAACCAAGATGTTCAAATGATGTAAAACTGCTATGTAAAATTGGAGTGCATTTAAACCCCCCCCCCTCCCTGAGATAACTGTCTCTATTATTGGAAGTAATAACATCATGACATAAAGATTTATTATTTAGGGATCTGATATTTAAAAGACCAAAGTTTACAGGATTATTATTAAGGGCAGGGGATAACAGAGGTTGCAGAGGGATCTGAATTAGATTATTGTGATTAGCAGCAGCGGGGTGTGATATTGAGCATGCTGCAGGGTCTATGATAGGAAATGATAGTAGCTATAAAAGAAGGCATACCAATCCCGTTTAGGAGAGCTGAGTAGGGTGCAGAAGTAGGGGATGGTGGGGATGGTGGTGATGGCTTAACATTTCCATTTCCTACCATGCCGCTGTGTCATTGCCTCAGGCAAGAGTCCATGTTCTCATACAGCATCTGGGATCCCTCCTTTTTGGGTGGAGGCCATCGCGCTTCAGAAGGATGGGCCTCGCCCAGAACAGGTCGAAGTTGTAGGGGATCCCAGTGGCAGCACAGTAGTTTTTCAGCCAGGTGTGTAGGGCAAACAGTCTGGACCACCTCTCGATTCCTCTGTTGTAGGTGGGGATGGGGTCTGAAACAATGATCTTGTTACCAGTGTCCAGCAGTTAATTGAGGAGTGACTGAAAGTCTCATCTCTGATGTCATTAGTTCCAGTGTGGATGATTATGGTGCTGATGTTGGAGTAGTTGGTTAGGATGGTGGGGAGTCTGTGCTGAATATCCAGGATGCGGGCACCAGGGAAGCAGAGGGTCTTAGAGGGGCCGGATGAGGGGTGAAGGCGGACGTCGCGAACCATGGAGCTGCCGATGACCAGTGTTGTATTACAATTGTTTGTGCTTTGGTATTTGTAAAAAGGTGTTTTTGCTTTGGTATTTACATTTATTATTGCCTATTTATTGATATTTATTTCATATATCATCAACTGAATCTTTTTCACCACCGTCATGTATTTGGCTGGTTACTGGTCATTGTTGTAGCAAATGTGATGATTGATTGCTTGAGTGGAGGCATCTGTGTATTTAGGCTGCACAGAGGTGAAACACTGATGATGGATACGTTCTAAAATGTGTCCGTTTCTACCTTAGGTCCTGATACTCTATCAGTTATAGAAGTGTAAAACTATATTCCAGTGCTGGTTTCTAGTTCATTGGAGCTCAGTTTAATAACAAAAGGCTGTCCGTTTATCTCTGTGTAGGCATCATGCTCAAGCACTGCATCAATCTAACTTTTGCTTTATTTCTGTTTTCTGGCTGCAGAGACAATCATGCCAGTCCACAGTGAACACCTGATGGACAACATGTGAGTCCTCAAGCAGAACTGGTGACAATACATGCTTTAAGTTCCAGTTTCTTTAACATCATGTCCGTGTGAGACTCTATCCCATGTCGAGCACCCTCTTCAGTCAAGTCTGGACTCACTGACTCATTACTCTTAATCAACCCAGGGCAAGTGGCAAATGTTTTAATTTATATCTTGGTTTACAATGGGCTTTATGTGTTATCTCCTTTGTAGTTTTGTCTATACCAACCAACTGTAATGTGTTGTACTCCCGCTCCCCCCCCCCCCCTTCAACCCAACCGGTCGAGGCAGATGACCGCCCACCTTGAGCCTGGTTCTGCTCAAGGTTTCTACCTGTTAAAAGGGAGTTTTCCTTGCCACTGTCGCATAGTGCTTGCTCATGGTGGGAACTGTTGGGTCTCTGTAAATATAAAGAGTCGGTCTAGACTTGCTCTATTCGAAAAAGTGCCCTGAGATAACTTTGTTATGATATGGCGCTATATAAATAAAACAGAATTGAATTGAATACTGTATTTTTGCAATGAAATTCTGGTAACCACAGCTGCTGGTAATTTATGGTAAAGTTGAACTTTGCAATAAAATTCTGTAATATATCATACAGTTGTACTGTATATCTTTGTCACCATGTTTTTACGTTAAAGTTCTGGCAACTACAGCTGCCAGTATTTTACTGTAAATTACACAGAATCTTTTTTACAGTGCAAGCATCAGACAGCCACTCCTCCAGAAAGGTGGTGAGATGCTTGGACCGTTCTGTTACCACCTCCCTGTGCCAAGCAATCTCCCCATCCATTTCATGCCTTCCCTTTCAAAACCCCTTCCAAACTGGTATGACAGCGCAATCTCCTGGCACAACCTCCACCTACACATACAATGCTTCACTGAAGCTCACCAGAGGCCTGTACTATGAAGCAGGATTTGCGGTTAGCGAGGTAACTTCAGGTTTAACCCTGGGTTTTCAGGGTTACAACGGTGGTTCACTTCTTACCGGGGTAACATCGCCATGGTAACTTAAGCTGCATACCTAACCTGCTCCAGAGCAGGTTATGTTCAAGCAAAGCACCACCTACTGACCAATCAACTCTCTTGGAAAATGGCATCACCATTAGAAGATCCCATGGAGCTCGGTGCATGGATCGTGAGAGGGGCTCTTTTAATGAGAGATAAAGATAAGTCAGTCCCTCCGATGAGAATCTGTCAGCTTCTTGCAAGCAAAGTCAAAGCCATTTCATTGTGCTTTTGTATTCCAATATCATCCTACAACAGAGACTGACTGAAGCACTAAAGAAGGACTTCTCAAAGTCTGGACCTCGGTCTGCATCTGGATCAAATGGCAAGTCAATCCGCACCCAGCCCGTGCCTTGTGTTGTGAATACAATACGTTATGAAGTGTAACATCTAATATTTTGAAATACATACATACAATATTGATCAATAAAGTGACGTTGAAAATTCAGTGTAGCTGGAGATCATTCACAGCGATCCTGTCCCCAGATGAATGTGGTTTTAATGTGGCTTATTTCTCTATCGTTGACATTGTTGTCATCGTGACGTTAACTGCTGGAAAGAGTGCTGTTTGTTGCTGCTGAGTTCACGCAGTAACGTTACACCGGAGAATTTGCTATCAGCTCCTAAATCGCAGATACAGAATGTGTCTCATTTTCTCTAGTACACGATTTCTCCAACTAGTGTAAATGTAGCTGTAAGAATGTCTTTGCAACAACGAGTAGCCTACCTGTAAACAGAAGGGAGGGTCTTTGCAGAACGTCTCCAATGATGTGAATGTCATTGTCAAAATTTACCAAGAAAAGAAAAGTTGACCGTAAGAAAACCAAAGAGGAGTGGACAGACAAATATGTGTTCATTTTGCCCCAATCCAGTACAAAGCCCATGTGTTTGATTTGTACAGAAACAGTCAGGATTGTGAAGAGTGGTAATTATGGTGGTAATGTAAAATGTCACTATGACACCATGCAGAGCTATTTCAAACAGCAGTATCCACAGAATAGCAATTGATTGCAGGCAAACAATGCCATTTCTCCCACTAGGCTCAAATGTATTTGGACAACCTGACTGTCTTAAACTTGAATGTACTATATTGCTTAAAAGTTATAAGTGAGTTCATGTTAAATGTTGTTTTGTTATTGCCAATTGTTCCGGACCTCTGACCTTGAAGAAGCCAGATAACGAAAAGATATCCTGGGTATGTTGACCTTGCTTTGTAGTACAGGCTCTGATCAGTCTTTTGCAACACAATGTACACATCATGAGACAAGCAGTTCTTTCAAGGCTCCTTTATGAGTCTTTCAGTTTAAAATAACAAAACAATATACGTCATAAAATAAGCAGTTCTTCCAATGGTCCATTATGAGTACTCTTTCAGTTTCAAAAATAAAAACAATGTGACCAGCTGCAGTCCCTGCAAGTCCCCAACTGAGACATTAGTAGAGGTGATTTTTTTTGTCTCTTTTTTTTCAGCAATACACATTCTCTGCAAACCACTTTTGCTACACATAACTAGCCTGTATGCGTGAGTTAAGCAGACAATTAAGCCTTATTCTGACTCCTCCTTAACCATGAAAAAATAGCCAAGAATCGGGGGTATATTTTGTTTGTTGACCATCTTCTGGTAGCAGCTGCTGTACTACATTAAGTATATAAAAGCTAATACAGAGTAGCTAATACCAAAACATTTTTGGAACTGAGCTAAGAATATTGTCCTTGGGATCTCATTTGTTAATTCAAGTGTCTTCAAAGTGCAAACTAGTAATCTTAAGGTAATCCTTTTAAAAAGCCATTGTTAGTTATTAGAGATTTGCTGCTCTAGTGTTTAAAGAGAAAATTTTCCACCTGTCCTGTGGATGTCCACTCAGTGTGGTCTGGGAGGTGTCAGAGTGACACTTATTATTGAGGAGTGTCAAGTCAGCTTAAAAATCCAGAGAAAGCAAGGAAAGAACATTTATTCAGATGAATGATGAAGACCAGATGAATTTCGCAGAACCATAAACAGCTCCCCTCTTTTGGCCTTCTCAACCCACTCACCTCCAGTCAGTGTGGCTGTATAATGGATTTTTTTTTTTTTTCAAGAAAGACTGCTCTCCCTACAAGACCAATGAAATTAGTTTGGGGTGTGGTCAAGGCAAAACTTTCCATCACCATCCTAGGATAACAAAACTTAAAAAGCATATGGGAGTCCTCTGATGTGTAATATGACATAATTCCTCCAAATGCTGTTGTTTTTGTGCTTTTGTCACGGTTGTAGCCGTGCCCCAGCAGATTCCCCAGTGTTTCTTGTGTTTCCCCCTCCCCTGGGTTTCCAATGCTCCCCTGTCTGTCTCTCCCTGTCTGTGTCTGTAGGTTCATTCAAGATGAACTGCGCCTCGTCTGGAAAGTGGACGAGATCAGGCAGAAGCAGCAGGGGGCGGTAACAAACAGCAGCAGTCAAGTCAGACAGTTTCCAGCAGCCTTCAAAAAACACATACAGGAAGTCACAGAAATATTTACATCTTGTTAGATCCACCTGTAGGCTACCTGTAGTTTGCAGACCACATTTGGATTTTTATGGCTGAAATAAAATTATTATTATTAAACCACACAAGATATGTTTGTTAACAGATTAAACCTACAACATATAGCCTACAATCTAGCGTTAAGTATTACAATTACACAGAAAATTAGGATTTTCTACAAAATGTGATGTTTGAAACTAAGAGCCACTCAGCTCTTTGATCAGGTGACACCCGGGTGTTTCCCATCATGCCTTGGGTCTTGCAGTCGGAGAGCAGCTGCGGCGCCAGGCTCTAAAAACTGTGTCCATCTCAATCTCGTGAGGTTATTGTTGCCCACATGTGCATGACGTCAGAGCAAGTCGGGATCAAGTCAGACACAAATCTAACCGGCATGCATTGTGCTGCGATAGCCGGTGATCGATTCTGCACAGGCCTGGCTCATCTCAAATGAGCCTTGTGTGTTGACATGGGCATGGTTTCCCTTCCTCACTCTCCCAGGCCCTGGCTCGTTGATCACCTGCACACCTGCCTCCTATCAACTCATCTACCTGCAGCTGTTCACCCATTCTTCGGCAGATGATTGTCTCAGCCACAGAGGTAGTAACATTCCTCGGCCGCTTAGCTTTTGCTTGTGATTGAACCTATTATCTGTGTTCCATACCTGTGCTCACCGTATTTCTCCTGTGTCCTAGGATCATCTCATTCCTGCCTGCCCCCCTGCTCACTCCTGCCAGCCATGCTTAGGCCGTATTCAGACAGAATCAGGCGCTGTGGCGAAAACGCAGATTTTTTAAATTTTCATTACCCCGGTAATGAATGGTAAAATCAGGCTGCGGCGGTGGGGGCCGAAGGGGGTGCCGCAAAAAAACGCAGCAGCCTGTGGCGAAAAGTTAAAACAGAATCAACTTTTGGAGAAACGCAACCCGACGTCAAAACTGCGGCAGCCAATCACGTCGGCAATCAGACCGGCGAAGAAGAACTTTGTTTACCATGTAGCATTAGCTGTTTACCTTTTAATATTCCACTGTTTATCGAGCAATATATGAATATGGAAGAGACTAATCGATCGGTGCCGTGATGACTGTACATCAGCTGTTCAACCCTGCCATGAGGGAGTACAAAGACATTAATCGCTGTGTAGTCGCTTGGCTTGTGTCGGTCTTCAAGCTGGGATTGCTGGTTAGTATGAGACACTCCCACACCGCCGCACCCTGCGACGAATCCCCATAATGCCTGAATCTGTCTGAAACCGGCCTTACACTCACTTCACGCACACATTCAGCCATGCTCCTATTACCTTCTCTCTTCCCCTACTGCCACTGGATACCATTCTGTCATCAGCTCCAAGACCAGTAACCCTCCTACAATAAACCTGTCATGATCCCAAGGACTCTGGTGTGGACTTGTTTTTTTGGTCTTGTTGTTTCCCGTCTTATTTTGAAATTACTGTTCTTGTTTCCTTGTATGCCCTTTATTTGTCTTTGTTTTCCCTTCAGTTTTGATTGTTTTCACCTGTCTTGTTACTCACCTGTGTCTGTTTCCCTCGTTGTCTCTTCCCCTATATATACACCGGTCCTCTCCCTTTGTTCTCTGTTGCGTCATTGATTATGTTGATGTTGTTGGTCGTCTCTCCATGTCAAGAGTTTCCCTGCGTTTCTGTAAGTTATTTTTTGTGTTCAATAAATCCTCGGTTAGCATCACTCAGCCTGCCGCCTGTCTGCATTTGTGTCCTCTCCCTGCTGCCTAGATGGCACTCTTTGATAAAACCTCTATCTTAACTAACTCTACCTTGTCCTTGTCCTGCGTTTGGATTCCTCCTGTGATCGTAACAGCGTTGGTTTTAAAATATGGAAGGGTGGTGGACTGAAGGGGACACTCTCTTAATCCATTAGTGAAAAGTGGAAGAATTATGCCTGACAACTTGGTTATAGTTAGTTCTCGCAATCTTAACTCTTATGCAGACATGTGACATAAGTATTAAGGTGACAATGAGATGTCAATGAAAATAAACATTTTAAAGTCCTTGCCACCCATGCAAGACTTTCATCCAATTTAATTCAATTCAGTTTTATTTATATAGCGCCGTATCATAAAGTTATCTCGGGGCACTTTTTCGTATAGAACAGGTCTAGACAATACTCTTTATATTTACAGAGACACAACAGCAGGGTTGAATAGAAAGTTTGCATAAAATACCAAATTAAATAATACCACAGTGTCATTAAAGCTCCACTTTTCAATGTTTTATATCAATAATGGATCCAATGATCATGTATAATGTGAAAAGTGTCACTTGTAGCAATGAATCCACAAATAATTATCACCAACTCTGCAGTTCCCCCTGATGAATTCTCTCTAATAGTTTTAAATTGTATCATTAAAGAAGCTCATGAAGTCGTTACTACTGAGATCTAAAGGAATACAATAGAGCTGTGACTCTGTCAGCCTGGCTACAGTGCTGAAAAGAAACCTGGGGTTTTTCTTATTTTCCTCTTAATGATGAGCAATAGGCTGCTCTGGCATTACGGGGAGGGCCAGGGCCACTGCTGGCCAATTGAGTGCCCTAAGCATAATTGCTTTGTATACTATACCATAACAGTATATTCATATAGTATGGGGTACTCAAGAGGTCCAGTTAGAGAAAATTTCCTCAAGCAATGGTCCAGAGCATCATAATATCAAACTTGTGTTATGATTCAGTGCTATATTAGTAGCCTAGTAGTTGAATCAATCTGTATGTAGTCAACAACTGTCAAATAAAGAAAGTACAATTAAATAATATTTCAACAATACTTATTGTCAGTTTTTTTATTGATCTGGAGAGATTATAAATAAGTACTCTAATAAGTTTTTGTCATTTCAAGTAAAATAAGGGCTGCATTTAAAAATAGGCTACATAACAGAGCTTTTAACAAATTGCACCTTGAAATTAAGTGCTTCATTTTAGAAAAATGAAAGTGTAGCTTGAGATTCCCCTTTTCTTTTTTTGTTAACTCTGTTCTTTTTTTCTTTTTAGAGCACGCCATGTGAAATTACTTTTCTCTGACTCACTTTATTTCTCCGACTGTTGTCTCCCATCTCGTCTCTCTCGTGTGTGTGTGTGTAAGTCGCAATGCCTATCAGATTTCTAGATATGAGAGCTGTCTCCTAATCAGACCAGGTCTTCTTCAGAAAGTCCACCAATTATCTTCAATGCCCACATCATAGTGTTCTCAAAGTCGTGTGGGTGACAAATCAGGGCTCAAACATAATGGCTGCCCTCAGACCATACAGACGACTTGACTGCCAGGATCATCTCAACACTGTTCTGCGCCATACCCGCGATCACACACAGGTGGCACAAGATGGGGAAGCCCGAGAGGCTGCGGACACTCTACAAGCTGCCATAGCATTGGTGAAGTACGGAAAGAAGACAGGCTTGGCAGCTTTGCTGTCAAACAGTGATGCAAATGGGGGATATGTGATTTAGCACTCTCTCACTGTAAACTCCATCTGTTTGGTGTACCAACTATTATGAGCTCAGCCTATTGCTTTGCTACTGAGACGTGTAGCCCAGTAGTGACCTGGTTGATGCACTTCGCCCTAATTTGTTACCTTACTAAAGTCCATTTCCATTGAAACCCAAGCACACAAATCACAGCATGGCCCACAAACTTTCGGCGCCACCGTGGTCAAAAAAACAACACACCTGACAGCAACCGTGACTTCTCTACCTATATCCCTGAGCTTGAGATACTGGGACAGTGACACCCAATGGACACACAGTAAACAACAGCAAATTGTGGTTATAAATTAGATATTTGGGTCCTACACCAAGAGCTGCATGAAAAGCTAGAAGGCCGTGGAGAATGTTGGCAGATCGATGGTATATCCCCAGATGTCCTTGACTTTCTTGTTGAGTTCCCATGACCATTCTATGAGACGCAGTGTGAACTTAAAGAAGACCAGTACACAACCCTAAACTTAGTATTCCTCTGTTGTTCTCCCACAGTGGCACTTCAGCTGCTTGAACCAGACACCCCTTACCAGGCAATCATCTGTGAGAGGCATCTTGACTGGATCAAACAAAAGATTGAGATAAAGGACCAACACAAAATGGCCACTTACCTTTAGCCAAAATACAGCCAGTTCTGAGAGAGACAAGTTACACCAGCAGGTTAGAAGACAGTTAAAGTGGCAGGATCTGTACCCAAGGAAGTTGCAGTGGACAAGCCTGGGAAAATCTACCCGTGGATAATATTATTGATGAAGTAGAACTCATTTTCAACACAGAATCACCACATGCACAACGACATGGATCTTTTGGGCTGGTGGCGCGAATACCATCTCACTTACCAAAAGTTAGGTGTACTTGTTGTACTTGGTGTTGCTGGAAGAACCATCAACCAGAGGAGGACAGCACTGAAGTCATCCACAGTGGATGCTATCTTCTTCCTCAACGACAACTTCAAATTAACCACGATGGTTGGATTATGTTAATAGTTCAGTTAACAATGGTTTGAGTTTAAGACCTCATGAAGATAAAGACTTGACAATCGTCAGTGATAAATTTTATTATTTATAACTGCTGATTACATTCTGTACGGAAGAGAATTAGGGCCACATGTGAAATTATTTTTTGAATTCTGACTTGAAAAAAAGTCAGTATTTTTAAAAAAAGTCATAAGTATGGGTAACTGTAAGGGTCAAACTTCACTTTGCGCCATGCAGGAGGGAAATCACACGCTGACCGAAAATATCGGAATTAAGCAAGTTTTTGCTGGTAGAGCCAGAATATTTTCACATCTAACTCAGTGAATTAAGGGTTTATTTAGACCAAACCAGAGCTGATGATTGTTGGAACAGTGGAAAGACTAACCAAGGCGGTTTTGGTGAGTTTTATTTTGTTTCTGTCAAGTTTAAATTAATTGTGTTTTTACAAGGCAATTAAGCAGCAGCAGCTACTTGACGGGTGACTCTCGCCCGCCACTGTCAGTAATCGCACTCGCTGTCTCTCCAGTTAAGATGGTCTTAGTTCGGTGAAAGAGGGAAACTTGAATTCAGAAGTTGTACGGTTTTATTTGTGTGTTTACTTAGGAAAATAGGTAGCGAACTCGCCACTCCCAGCTGAAACAACGGGACTGTGGGGGTGCCACACACACACATCTGTGCGCGAATATATCGACGATCACTGGTTGTTGGGTTGATAGTGGCCAGTTGGAAAATTTTAACATCGCCAACCCTATTAGCTAACATTACTGCAAACTAACGTTGTGCATGTAACAGTAGTGTAGAGGTTAGTGGTTAGAGTACAAAGCCTGGAGGGCATTTATTCACCAAATGTGGTATAATATTGATGAATCAGTATTGAATCATTGCAGGGTAAGGTCAGAGAGGTCAAATAAGTCATAATCAATATTACAGTATTATGTATAAGTCAATCAAAGTCAATCATATTGATAATGGTTAATCATAATCATGATGTAGTCATGTGTTGTTGGATGTGGGCATAATCATAGAAGTCTTGTATTCTTAATTAAGTGCAGCAGCTGGCAGTGGGGGGTTAGAGTGTATCAGACAAAGGAGTATTGTTCTGAAGACAGTGGGAAAAAAAGGGAGGAAACTGTGGTGTGGCTCAGAACAGGTTGAAAACATCACAGAAATTAGGCCAAGGTCAGCAGGTGGTTATACAACTTTGAGCCCACAGAAGGAGGGTGAAAATGGCTATAAAAGAAGATGTGTGCATTGGATTGTCAGTTACTTCATGGACTGACTCAGGTTTGTGTGTGCTTGTATGCTTGACTGTTGGTTGCCCCATCGAGTTTTTTATTCCCGGAGATGGGGAAAAATATTTGGATCTGAACGACACCCTGCTGCTCGTTCGCGCTGAAATCACCAACGCCGACGGCTCTAACCTGGCGGACGACGCGGCCGTCTCCCTGATCAATTACCCGCTCAATACAATGTTCAGTCAATGCGACATCACCCTGGGGGATCGGCTGATTTCCCAATCTAGCGCCACTCACCCCTACCGAGCTATGATTGAAACCCTTCTCAACTTTCTACCACAATCAACAGCTTCAAGCCACTCTTTCACTGTTTCCGCCTCATTCTCCCGATACAAAGATAACACTTGTTCCAAAGATAACCCGTATGCTCTATGACAAAGATAATACACGCAGTGCTGACCGCACGCCAGTGAAAGAGTGGCTTGAAGCTGTTGATTGTGGTAGAATATGCGACGGGAGCGACGTTGCAGAAACTCCAAGATGTCGGCGGGGTAGGGGCCATAGTCCGGAGAGAAGCCGAAAGAGTCAAAAAAAGGTGGCCTCATCTTTTTCCAAAGTCAAAGCGAGCCAATGCTCGCCGGGCATGTGAGCCGGATGGGTATTGACAATAAAGTAAGCGGGAGGGTTAAAGGAGCGTGTCAGAGAGCAAAGTTGATCCGAAGCCTATACGGCGCAAAACGGTAAGACGGGGAAGTACAAATGGTGGGGTGGATAGACGACGGCTCTGATGAGCCCAAAGTAGTTTTGGGGCGCCTCAAAATCGCGATGAATGATAGTAGGGTGGCCTAAAGGGTAAGGATAGCAGCAATTAACGTACGGGTATAAACTCGTGACGTCTACATAGTGCACAGATTCATTCGGCGCGGCCGTGTACCTCAGCCTGATGGCGCTAGTTCTACCGCCAAAGAGAGCATCGCGGGGTCGCAGAGGTTCTGGAAAGTGCGAGGTTTGGAGGAATGATTTTACCCGCTCGTCCGATTTTTGCATAGCCGTCCACTCGTGTTCCCATAGGGCGACTGTGTTGACTTTGTACTCGGACCTTAACGTTTGCAATTTCTTTCGAGTGGCAAAATGCAACTCCTCATAGCGCACCCCCAGGAGAGGATTGACGGCGCGGGGATCAAAACATGTCGGACAGCCGTGGAAGAAGCAGCCCAGAAACTCCCAAGCATGCTCCTCTGACCCAATTTTAGCATATCCGTCTACAAAGTAAGGCCCAATTTTTTCCTCACCGCGGTTTCTAGCATGCTGGATAAAGATGCCGCGGCTGTGAGAAATCAGCTCCAACCACTGGATGCAGGGGTGAGAGAAACTTTTAAATTGACGCCTGTAGTCATCGGGCGGAGGTACGGCCAGAGTCTGCGGAGTAAGAAAGTTGGTGCGAAACACCTTGGTGCAGGCTGAGGCTATGGTGATGCAGCTAAAAGGATCCACCTGTGTGTCCTTGACAAACTGATCCCTGAATCTTACGCAGCCCTCGGCGAGAATGTCAACATCCTGACGGCAGTACTTTAGAGCTTCCTTTTTAAAGTCAAAGATGCCTCGACTCGCGTCTCGGTACCAGGCCGAGAAGGCGTCTCTATCGGACGCGGTCATGCGCTCTAAACCATAATCTCCCGATGGGGGGTACGGTCCTACAAAATTCAATCGCTCTCGCAAACTGAAACCGTGAGGGAAATGCCCCTTGCTCTGATCCGGGAAGCCTAGTGCTTTGGGGAAAGCGCCGAGTCGCATGGGGAGGAAAGACAGCGAATCGATATATTTCAGCTGAAAATCAGGATCTGTGAAACAGAGAACTTTGCTGCCCTGCATGATCACAGAGACTTCTACGCCCATCTTTACTAAGGTGTTAAGAATCAGGTAGCTGTCAAAACCCTTTGAGTTATGGGCTATAAATGTACTGTCACGAAACGCCAGTCTCCTGAAACGGTGTACAAACTTCTCGACGCAATCTGCCCCATAAGACCACCAGGTGTCACCCTTCAGCGTCTTGGTATACACCAAATAGGCGAGGTGCGTACCGTTCTGGTCGAGCATCGTTTCAAAATCGTAAAAAATAATTCTGTCCGTATACTCTGTTGAGGGTTGTAGAGGCTGAATGTAGCAGGCGTGATTATTAAGATCAAAACCGAAGGGGAATTTATCCCCGCAGATGCGACACGTCTGCTGTCGACATTTGTGCCGCCGCCTCTCGCTCACCCCATAGACCTCGCGGCATTGCGAACATTGTTTCACCGCGTCACAAATACTGCGTCGCGTCGCATTCAAGGGCCTCTTGCCGAGAGATGGCGCTGCCTCTCTAGGCTCTTTGTGTTTGTTAAAACACACGGGTGTACGACACTGCCTGCGGCAATCGGAACAGAATACGGGGTTAAACCCCTGCTCGGTACAAGAGTAACCTTGACAAACAGGACAGTAACCGTCGCAGCGGTGTTTACTGGGATGGTGATGAGCGGCGTAACAATAACGACAGATGTAACTGTATCCGATGTGGCCTGTGACGTTTCTTATTCCGTAGTAATGATTTTGAAAAAGGAATAAAAACAGAGGATTGGTACGGTCAGTAAACCCTGTCTCGTATCTGCGAGTGGGTCTGTGATTTTGTTTTCTATAATACACGATAATTTTGCGTTTGAGAACAGATTCGAATTTGGAAATGTCTCGAAAGTTCACGGGAGTGTCTTCACTCAGACCAGCAAGACTTTGCAGCCTTTTCCCTTCCATTTCAGCCTCCTCATCTGTGCATCCCGGAGCTATGACGTGCGCTAAGCTAATAGCAAAGCAGAGCTGATCCTTCCTCTCACCCACCACATACAGATGCTGTCTTTTACCTCTCATCACTTCACTGTCTAGGAGGTGATCCAGCTTGGCCCTGTTACCGCCTGTGTACCACCTGAGCAATGAGGTCTAATCTCTCATCCGAGGCTACATCAAGATTAGACCAACCGTTCGAGTAAACCCTCAAAAGCCGGCAGGATGGCGTCGCCGTCATCATTTACAGCCACTTGAATGTGATTTTGTATATTTTCACCCCTTATCTCTAGCTGTATGACATCACCGCGGTGAATCTCCTGTCTGACCGTGTCGGCCATCTCTCTGAGAATTCCCATCACATCTTGGTAAAATTGAGCAAGATCGGGGGAATCTCTAGGAGGAACCGAGAAGGTGCGTCTTATTTCTAGATTGTTAAAATGGTGGCGGTGCTGCGTTCTGAGCATGTGCGGAGAGGAGGGCGCAGGTTCACCCTCGGGTCTCCCCTCAGGTTCCCCCTCGACATTTCCTCCCCCTTGTTGAATGTTTATATGAGGGGGAGAAGAGGAGACGGATTGGTAGTGAGAGAGTGCTTCATCTAAATGATAAAAGTAATTATCGGGAGTTGTAAGAATATGTACGTTTGGGGCAGAGTCTATCGGCGGGACGCGGGGAATGGCGTTTAATTGTTCCGCAAATAACTCTGCAGCAGGAATTGTGTGTGATTCGGGGGAGGCTAAAATGGGGGGAGGTATGGAGTTTAATTGCTCGGTAAACAACTCTAACACAGGGAGATAAGCGTTAGGATTTATTTCATCGTCATCATCTGACAACCCCATAGTGGCCATATTGAGATGTCACACCGGTACAGAAATAACACTTACACCAATTCTCTGAGAAGAACAAACATAGAGGAGGAGAGGTTCCGGAGTGTTTCTAGGATGAGATCCAGTCTTTCGTCGTCGTCGGTGTTGTTGGTCGACGGGTGAGAAGCCGTTGGAACGTCCCCTGGATAAAACAAAGTTGTATTGTAATGAATATAATTTATATATGTGCTTACTCTCTTTTTTTTTTCATATATATCCCTAAGACGCTTTTCAGTCAAGATGCTTACCGTTTTGTCTGGCTGGAAGAGTCCCTCTCCCTACTACAAGGTTGGATGCTATGTCTGTAAATAGAAAAAACAATAAGTATCGACATTTCACCAGGACATACGTACATATGTATGCATACATACATACATACATACATACCGTTTTCAGACGTCTGAGTCCCACTACTTCTCCTAGCTCTGGGGGGAGATGAGGGGATAGGATCTGAAATAAGAAAATTAAAAATAAGAATTACAGAAATCTATAGATCATAGAAATATGCTGGTGTGGATAAAAACTGCCTTGTTGTACAAAGGTAATGCCTGCATATTTATTGTGAATAACTTTACTTATGTTGTAGGTGCATTCTAAGTGATACAAATGGGTCATTATACATCTTCCACAGTGTGTGATTTTTAGGATTTTAGGCAAGACATGACATCAGACAGAGCAAATAGTCAAAAACGTTCAATTCCCCCCCTGACCTCAGAGGGCGCTTTAAACTTTCAGGCCTATGCCGATTCACGGAATAGTTTCCTGCAGAGAGCGCCTCGCTTTTAACCTCTGACTAACCGGAAATATGTCACAGCGGGAGGAGCCGATTGCATCAGGGGTCGGCGTGTTGCCGGATGTTTTGGTCTACTTGAATTTCTGCGGCGGTGAAATGTGCCTCACTCACCGATGGCTGCTCTCCTCGCGGAATGCTCGGTAAAATGAGGTGCCGACGCCCGCCTGCCTCCGGAGCTCTGTCCCGGGGTGGAAGGCCTGTGAAGCCTCGACTGATGGGGTCTAGGACGGGTGTTTGCTGGGGGAGATGCCGCCGCATGAACTTCAGCTCGAACAAGACGAGTGGAGGAAGCCGCCAGATCTGTAAGTAGTTTATTTGCAGAGTTGTTGGAGATGGCATTTTAAACATAATATACTTTAAACTTTAAATTCAATTCAATTCAGTTTTATTTATATAGCGCCATATCATAACAAAGTTATCTCAGGGCACTTTTTCGAATAGAGCAGGTCTAGACCGACTCTTTATATTTACAGAGACCCAACAGTTCCCACCATGAGCAAGCACTATGCGACAGTGGCAAGGAAAAACTCCCTTTTAACAGGTAGAAACCTCGAGCAGAACCAGGCTCAAGGTGGGCGGTCATCTGCCTCGACCGGTTGGGTTGAAGGGGAAGGGGGGAGCGGGAGAGAGAGAGCAGGAGGAAAGAGAACATACAGCAGCTCAATACAGCATAGATATGGTAATGGCATTGATGTTAACACCAACAGAAACAACACTAAGAGCAACATTATAATAGCAATACTAATAACAGCAACAACAGCAATAGCATCAGCGGGTGCAGAGCAGGAGCACGGGGGCAGCAGGCGGCAGCAACCACAGACCCAGACCTCCACAGCTCCAGAGGCAGAAACACCTGCAGAAAGCAACAGAAGTGGAGGGACATAAAAGGCTTTTAAACATAAAAGGCTCACCGATATCAGTCTGTGTGAAGTTGATATCTTCAAATTCATCAGCCGTCACTTTAAATGAAAGAGAAAAACAAGGCTCACGTTGCTGAATGAATGAATTCTTGCGTACCATACAATACTGTTTAAATAAAACATATAGGAGGCGAATTACAACTTACCAGGATATGGAGGTTCTTCATCAGGGAATGCATTGAGTGGAATAGTTGGTGATGGGTTGTTGAAGTTGCTCATGTTCTTCTTCTTTTTGGTCCTTCTCTCCCGGTTTGTCTCTACACCTGAGCCCTGGGTTTTTAAGCGTTGCTGCGTTTGCGTGGGTTATAAATCTGAATGTTTTGTCTTTGTCAGGATCGTGTTTATGGGAATCGGTGTTTGACCCCTAAACTGCTTTACAACGGATGCTTAAAGTTCGATGAGGGGTTTTCTCTTTGCAATCCAGCAGGCTCGTGTTAATGGCAATGATTGTATGAAACCTATATTACTTTTACACAGATACAGAAAGTTTGTAGGGGTGTGTGTTTTCTCTTTGCAGTCTCATGGCTTCACTTTGGTTGTGGTGATGATTAAAAATCGGAGGGGGGTAATGTATAACACCCGGACTGCTTTACTGCTGACTCGGGAGGGTTGCATACTTTCTCGTGGGTGAGAGACCTTGTTTGACCCCTTAATGGCTTTACCATTGAGACTGAAATGTTGGAGGGGTGTTTGCTTGCTCTTTGCAGGCTCATGTTGACGGGAATGACAGAGTCATTCTATGAAACCTATATTGCTTTATCACAGATGAAGAAAGTCTTTTTGAGGGAGCTGCGTGTGTGTGTTTTTTCTCATTGCAGTCTTTATTGAGGAGTATCAGGCTCTGGCTTTTTTTTTTTTGGAAAGCTGGCTGGAGATGAGCTGCTCATCTGTTCTTCTGCTGTGTCTGCCTATGTACTTTTACAACAGATGCTAAAAGTTTAAGGGAGGCTGTGTGTTTGCTTGCTCTTTGCAGATTATGTTGACGGGAATGACAGAGTCATTCTATGAAACCTATATTGTTTTATCACAGATGAAGAATACAAGAAATACAAGAAAATACAATCGAAATCCCCCTAACTGCACGTGGTGGGGGTGAGGAGGGGGAGGGGGAGAGAGGAGGAGGAGGGGGGGGGGGGTGTCAAAAGTTCAACCTGTCAAGCTTGATTTATGACCTAGGGGTCAAAGGGGACCTGTCAAGTCGAGTTTGATGCAACGTGTCCCCCTTATCTCTCTCCTGTCCCTTGGCACTATGTACGAGACTGCGAGGCTGACAATGTTACACTTTTGCAACCAAGCCAAAAGAACTTGAAGATGACACCAGCAAGACATCTGAAGTGATCCTTATCTCTCGGCACACAGTGGCAATAAAATCAGTACAGCAGGAACTACAAGTGGAAGACGTCAGGTGATTTTGATGGAGTCCATCCTGCTTAAGAAATGTCTGTTCTCTCTGAAATTACCTTTGGTCCCCTTTTACGCCGTTGAAGAAGACACAGAGGACACATTGATTTATGAAGGGTTTTCCTATGCCCACCAGTCCAGCTCATTCAGAGAATGTGTTAACGATCACGATACATCATGCTAACACTTTACATGACATGATTCCTGCGTTCTCTGATGCAGAGATTTTGAACAGAGCACTGAATGTGAGACGCAGTGAGTGTGAGTCCACTATCATTTGTTTTGATGTGCTACGGTGGTGCATTCACAAACCACAACAAACTGGTATACTGTCCATTACCAAAGCCAGATCCATCTCCACCAGATCAAAGTTCTCCAGCTGTACAACACAAACCTTCTGGCTGGACAGAAACATGTTTTGTTCATATAGGCTAATTGAAGGCCTTTTAATGCTGCTAAGAAGGTTGAGGGCTTAGATTCCAACAGCAGCAAGTACAGTGGCATGCTTCCTCACTGCTGTGTGCAGATAGCTATAGAACGTAATGAAACTGTATTTTTGCTCCTTTTTGCTTTTTTGTAAGTTGCAAAATGATGTACCACCCAGGTGAAATATCTGTGTAAACCACCATTGAATGTGAATGCATGAAAGTGTAGCCAACCCTGCATCTGTCCATTGACTGGAATCTCATGTTGGGACAAAAGCAGTAGAAAATATGGTTTGGATGAACTAGTCTAAGGTCTTAACTAAGTGGAACACTGTATTGTTAATTGCCCAGTAATCTGTACAATTTTACCCATGATTTTTGCATTAGTCACACTTGCAAAATGTTGCTTTATATGCGATTGCTGGGTTTAACTGAATTCAGGTCTTTAAAGTTTGGATATTTGCTGATGACTGCTAAAATACCACTTCCTATCCTAGCGATTCTGATGTTTTCTCAGATGTCATATTGCCTTTATAACACACATCTTGTTAATCAACCAATTTCATGGTGCATTTTACAGTATCTTGTGACACCACTAATCCCAGTTCAATTCAATTCAGTTTTATTTATATAGCGCCATATCATAACAAAGTTATCTCAGGGCACTTTTTCGAATAGAGCAGGTCTAGACCGACTCTTTATATTTACAGAGACCCAACAGTTCCCACCATGAGCAAGCACTATGCGACAGTGGCAAGGAAAAACTCCCTTTTAACAGGTAGAAACCTCGAGCAGAACCAGGCTCAAGGTGGGCGGTCATCTGCCTCGACCGGTTGGGTTGAAGGGGGAAGGGGGGAGCGGGAGAGAGAGAGCAGGAGGAAAGAGAACATACAGCAGCTCAATACAGCATAGATATGGTAATGGCATTGATGTTAACACCAACAGAAACAACACTAAGAGCAACTATAATAGCAATACTAATAAGAGCAACAACAGCAATAGCAGCAGCGGGTGCAGAGCAGGAGCACGGGGCAAAGTGACAGCAACCACAGACCCAGACCTCCTGGCTCCAGAGGCAGAAACACCTGCAGAAAGCAACAGAAGTGGAGAGAGAGAGGGAGAAAGCACACAACTACGGGAAGAAGTTGAATTAGTAACAAGCATTGATGGGATGTGAGGGCGTACAGATGGAGAGAAAGAGGAGGAGAGAGGAGCTCAGTGCATCATAGGAAGTCCCCCGGCAGTCTAGGCCTATAGCAGCATAACTAAGGGGTGGCTCAGGGGTCACCTGAGTCAGCCCTACTATAAGCTTTATCAAAGAGGAAAGTCTTAAGCCTACTCTTAAATGTGAGGTGATTGTCCGCCTCCTGTACACAAACTGGGATCTGGTTCCACAGGAACTGAAGCTGAAGGCTCTGGCTCCCATTCTACTTTTAGAGACTCTAGGAACCACAAGGAGCCCTGCATTCTGGGAGCGCAGTGCTCTAGTGGGGTAATAGGGTACTATGAG
Source organism: Macquaria australasica (assembly GCA_005408345.1). Classification (NCBI taxonomy): domain Eukaryota; kingdom Metazoa; phylum Chordata; class Actinopteri; order Centrarchiformes; family Percichthyidae; genus Macquaria; species Macquaria australasica. The sequence continues at coordinate 27,072 of SEMN01000124.1, forward strand.
CTCTTAAAGATATGATGGTGCCTGACCATTTAGGGCTTTGAAGGTGAGGAGAAGGATTTTAAATTCTATTCTGGATTTTACAGGGAGCCAGTGTAGAGAAGCTAATATTGGAGAAATATGTTCTCTTTTTCTGGTTCTTGTCAGTAAACGTGCCGCAGCATTCTGAATCAGCTGGAGAGTCTTAAGGGATTTATTGGGGCAGCCTGATAATAGAGAGTTGCAATAGTCCAGCCTAGACGTAACAAATGCATGGACTAGTTTTTCTGCATCTTTTTGAGATAGGATGTGCCTGATTTTTGCAATGTTAAGTAAATGAAAAAAGGCAGTTCTTGAAGTTTGTTTTATTTGGGAGTTAAAGGACATATCCTGATCAAAGATAACTCCAAGATTCCTTACGGTTTCGCTGGAGGCCAGGGCAATGCCATCTAGAGAAACTATATCTTTAGATAATGTGTTTCGAAGGTGTTCGGGGCCAAGTACAATAACTTCGGTTTTGTCTGAGTTTAACATCAGAAAATTGCAGGTCATCCAGGTTTTTATGTCCTTAAGGCATGCTTGAAGTTTAGCTAATTGATTGGTTTCATCTGGCTTGATCGATAAATATAATTGGGTATCATCTGCATAACAATGAAAATTTATGGAGTGCTTTCCTAATAATATTGCCTAAAGGAAGCATATACAAGGTAAATAGAATTGGTCCAAGCACAGAACCTTGTGGAACTCCGTGACTAACTTTTAGCGTGCATAGAGGATTCATCATTAACGTGTACAAACTGATATCGATCTGATAAATGGGATTTAAACCAGCTTAGTGCAGTACCTTTAATGCCAATAAAATGTTCTAGTCTCTGTAATAGAATGTGATGGTCAATGGTATCGAATGCAGCACTAAGATCTAGTAAGACAAGTACAGAGACAAGTCCTTTGTCTGATGCAATTAGAAGGTCATTTGTAACTTTCACCAGTGCTGTCTCTGTGCTATGATGCACTCTAAATCCTGACTGAAAATCCTCAAACAGCTTGTTGTTGTGTAGAAAGTCACACAACTGATTGGCGACTTCTTTCTCAAGGACCTTAGAGAGAAAAGGAGGGTTAGATATAGGTCTATAATTTGACAAAATCCCTGGATCAAGAGTGGGCTTTTTAAGAAGAGGCTTAATTACAGCTACTTTAAAGGACTGTGGCACATAGCCTTTAAATAAGGACAGATTGATCATATCTAGTACATAAGTGCTAACTAAAGGGTAAAATTTCTTTAAGCAGCCTAGTTGGGACGGGGTCTAAAGACACGTTGATAGCTTAGATGAGAAATCATGGAAGTTAGTTGATTACGGTTGATGGGAGAAAAGCAGTCTAAATGTACAGGTTTTACAGTTGTTTCTAAGGTTCCTGTGTTTGAAGATAAGTCGAGTACCAACTGAGGGCAGGAGGTGCTGAATTTTTTTCTCTAATAGTTAGAATTTTATCTTTAAAGAAGCTCATGAAGTCATTACTACTGAGGTCTATAGGAATACATGGCTCAACAGAGCTGTGACTCTCTGTCAGCCTGGCTACAGTGCTGAACAGAAACCTGGGGTTGTTCTTATTTTCCTCTATTAATGATGAGTAGTAGGCTGCTCTGGCATTACGGAGGGCCTTCCTATAAATTTTAAGACTATCTTGCCAGGCTAAACGTGATTCTTCCAGATTGGTGGAACGCCAATTCCTTTCAAGTTTTCGCGATGTTTGTTTTAATTTGCGGGTTTGCGGGTTATACCATGGAGCTAACCTCCTCTGTTTTATTATCTTCTTTTTAGAGGGGCGATAGAGTCGAGTGTTATTCGTAGTGAGCCTGCAGCACTATCAACAAGATGATCAATTTGGGAGGGACTAAAGTTAGCATAGGAGCCATCTGTTACATTGAGACATGGAACTGAATTTAATGCCGATGGAATCACTTCCTTAAATTTAGCTACAGCACTATCAGATAGACATCTAGTGTAGGAATGTTTGCCTAATGGCGTGTAGTCCAGTAATAGGAATTCAAAAGTTAATAGAAAATGGTCTGATAAAAAAAAATTCTGTGGAAAGACTATTAGATGTTCAATTTCAATCCCATAAACAAGAACAAGGTCGAGGGTGTGGTTAAAACAGTGAGTGGGTTTATGTACACTCTGACTGAAGCCAATCGAATCTAATAATGAGATAAACGCAGCACTAAGGCTATCATTTTCTACATCCACATGAATATTAAAATCACCTACAATAATTATTTTATCTGTTTTAAGGACTAAACCTGATAAGAACTCTGAGAATTCAGATAAAAATTCAGAATACGGTCCAGGAGCTCGGTACACTATAACAAATAGAATTGGCTGTACTGTTTTCCAGGTTGGGTGTGAAAGGCTAAGAACAAGGCTTTCGAACGAGTTATAATTTAGTTTAGGTTTAGGTTTGATTAATAGGCTTGAGTCGAAGATGGCTGCAACTCCACCTCCTCGGCCTGAGCCTCGAGGAATGTGAGTATTAATGTGACTGGGGGGAGTGGATTCATTTAGGCTAACATATTCACCTTGACACAGCCAGGTTTCAGTAAGACAAAATAAATCAATATTATGACCTGATATTAGATCGTTTACTAGAACAACTTTAGATGAGAGAGATCTGATGTTTAAGAGTCCACATTTAATTCTCCTATTTTGTTGTACTGTTGCAGTGGAGGTTTTACTTTTTATTAGGTTTTTATGTGTAACTCTTCTTCTGTTTACTTTTGATTTAAATAATTCAAGTGGTCTGGGGGCAGACAACCTCTCTCTGGAGTTTAGGGTGGGTAACTGCTCTAATGGAAGCGCAGAGAAGCGTGTAGGACTGCAGCTCTGCCTCCTGGTCTGGACCACAGACTGTATTAAGTCTATGGTCTGAACTCTGAGTTGTCATGGCTTTGGGCCACTAATAAATTCGGCCAGATTTCTAGATATGAGAGCGGCTCCATCCAAAGTGGGATGAATGCCATCTCTCCTAATCAGACCAGGTCTTCTCCAGAAAGTCCGCCAATTATCTACAAAGCCCACATCATTACCTGGACACCACCTCGACAACCAGCGGTTGAATGATGACATGCGGCTATACATGTCATCGCTAGTAAGATTAGGCAGGGGTCCAGAGAAAACTACGGAGTCCGACATTGTTTTTGCATATGTACACACCGACTCAACATTAATTTTCGTGACCTCCGATTGGCGCAATCGGCTGTCATTACCGCCGACGTGAATAACAATCTTAGCATATTTACGTTTATCCTTAGCCAGCAGTTTTAAATAGGATTGAACGTCGCCCGCTCTGGCCCCTGGGATGCATTTGACTATGGCCGCTGGTGTCGCTAATTTCACGTTTCGCAAAATGGAGCTGCCAATAATCAGAGCTGGTTTCTCAGCGGGTGTGTCGCTGAGTGGAGAGAACTTGTTAGAAACGTGAACGGGTCGGTGGTGAACCGTGGGCTTTGGTTTAGGGCTATGCTTCTTTCGGACAGTCACCCAGCCTCCCTGGCTTCCCGGCTGCTCGGGAGTTGCCGGGAGACGGCTAGCAGAAGCTGCCTCTGGTCGGCTCGCACCGGCTAGGGGCTGGCTAGCTACGGCTGACTGACTCTCCATGGTGCGGAGCCGCGACTCTAACTCACTGAGCCTCGCCTCCAAGGCGGTGAATAAACTACATTTGTTACACGTACCATTATCGCTAAAGGAGGCAGAGGAGTAACTAAACATCTGACACACCGAGCAGGAGAGAGCAGGAGAGGGAGAAGGAGAGAGAGACGCCATCGCTAACTGAGCTAAAGTAGCAACTAACTAGCGTGTAAACAACTGTGGGATTAGCGAAAAGTCACTAACAGGAGAGGGATATGAGTGCTTAAACAGAGCTAGTGTATCCTTAAATGTATAGCGGGTAATTAACCGCTATAGTAAAGAAAATATCAAAATTAACTGGGTTTGGCTGGAGCAGCGAACTTTGCAACCACTAACACAGAAACACCGGTAACCGGAAATGAGACAATACGTTCACCTGAGCACGTCCACGTCCAAGCAAATAGGCCCAATAATACTGTTGTAGTCAGATGTAGCATCAGGAATTATTCCACAAGTCAAACTTTTGTCTAGTAATATTGGAAAGCTGTAATACAATAAACAGTTTTCACTGGTATTTGTCTAAAACATATACTGTCTTACCTAATTACACAATAAAACATACATACTGTTACATACATACTGTATAGAGCTTTCTGATACAAATGAGTACATTCTGACAAATAATCAATTATGTCCCGGTATAGTTAAATTGGTGTGTAGCCAGGAGGTTTAATACATCAGTGATTCATAACGGGATGTCTAAGACTATCTAAAGGACATCAAGGCTATATATATATATATATATGGGTGAAAGTATTCAACATCAGAAAATCTTGATTTAAAGGAAACTGGCCCGAAATGCAGAAGAGGAAAGGTTGCTTTCACATCAGAGAAGCATGTCATGAGCACCGGAGATACTTTCATGAGCTCTAAGGGTTTTTGTCTTGTCAGAACTTGAAGCGTTGCTCGTGTGTCCCAACAAAGTGGAATGAGGATGAAATACTTCTTTTCCTGGTTAGTTTGCAAGAATGCAAGTATAGATATTTAGCTGGCAAAGCATTAATGAGCTTATCACTGTATATCTGTGGGCATAGTGTAGGTATCGCTGTGAAGAAATACTGTACCTACATAATGTACGTGTTTTTGTTTTTTGAGAAGATTAGGACAAAGGAGACTGTAGTTCAGCGAGGTACCATGCTACAACACTTCCATATATGACCTTTTAAAAAGCAGTAGCACAGTATCTAAAGGACATCACGGCTATATATATGGTTGAAAGTATTCAACATCAGTAAATCTTGATTTAAAGGAAGCTGGCCCAAAATGCAGAAGAGAAAAGGTCGCACTGCTTTCACATCAGAGAAGCATGTCATGAGCACCGGAGATACTTTCATGAGCTCTAAGGGTTTTTGTCTTGTCAGAACTTGAAGCGTTGCTCGTGTGTCCCAACGAAGTGGAATGAGGATGTAATACTTCTTTTCCTGGTTAGTTTAGCTTTTACTGTCAGCTAAGGCTCAGTCTACATAATTATTTTCAAGGCTGTGTCAGACTTGATCTCTTCCTGATAGGGTTGTTTTCTCAAATGCAAACTCTGGTCTACATTTTAACCTGCAGTGCAAACAAAGTTTTCTGTGGGTTTTGGAGAGCTCTAGTTGACAGTCACTCAGCATTATATGCAGAGGAGATATGTGAATGTAACAACTTTAAAAGGCAAAGATACAGTAAGTTTAACTGGAATGAGTCAAAGCCCTAATGTAAAAAAAAGACAATTATTACCCCTTCAGTTATTTTATATTTTGGGGATAATATTTCTGTAGTGTTCTATCTTACATTATCATCGGTTGCATTATTATTGAGAGGAAACCATGGCAACATTATTAACATACTAGGATGTTTAATTTCCATTTTAAGGAAAAACCATACATCCATGGGAAAAACCCTGCACATCAACCCCTATGTTGTGAAAGAAATATTAAAGCTAACCCAAGAAAGCTGTATCAACACACATTAGTATAACCTTAATCGCTGTTTAATCTGTTTTCCCATCTGACTGGTTGCAGACTTATCTTTTAGGAAGGATTGGTGTAGCTTTAGTAGAGCAAACAAACAACAAATGGTCATTTATTTAAGTACTTCTGAATTATAGATGACTGAGAAAATAGTCCCACACTAACTCTTTATAGTAACTGTGACATTTATGGAGGCATCATTGCTATGTAACCTTCATTAGGATGTAGAGGATAAATGCCACACAACAAAGACATGATAATTACATATTGTTTGATCACTGGAAAATGTTATCTCCACCAGTTTGTCTAATTTTTACCACTTGCGACTCCTTCTGTTACAGGTTATGTGTTGTGGCTGCATGACATTTATCTTTTACAACCTGTTAAAGGCTGCACAAATAGTCCAAACATTGGTGTGTTAATCATTGCCACAGTTGTAATCATTATTACTATTTTCATTAGGAATATTCAACTATTTCAGAGTTTCGGGGTAGAATAGTTTGTTAAACAGCAACAGAGTGTGAGTTAAGACATGCTGTGTATGTACAGATGTGTTCGTGAGTGTAAGTTTGTGTGTGTTGGTGGAGGGGCTCCATAAGAACAACCGTGCTTTTGACTGAAGGTCATGTTTGGGGGCCGGTGGCCTTCAGGGAAATGTGTTCATACTTTGCGAGGAATCTCGATAGAGACACTGAAGTAACATCAACATTTGTTTAACCACCAGCATGTGTGAGGTAAATATTTGAGCGCACCTTCTTTTTGACACACCTCGCATGAAAATGTTAGGATAGTTGCTATCGTCCCTGCTTCAAACTGGTCTCCCTTTTACAAAACTTGCTATCATCGTGTTTTTATGTCCCTGTAAACAGCCATGTGTTAAATATTGTAAATCGTCTCTGGCATCTGGGAGTGCCTCTATACTACTTTATGTCTGCTCTGTATGCATGGCCTGAGGACATTTTCACACACTTTTCTCTCATTCTACTGTAGACCATTTGCCAAAGCTTTTGTGTTTAAAGAGTAACACTGGATTTGCAGAATGCCTAGTGGTTATTTTCTTTTTTAACTGCCATTTCACTAAATCCAGAAATAGTCCAAGTCCAAACTACATTTTAAGAGACACTGCAAGCCACAATAAACCTCCATTTTAATTAATTTTACCAAGACTTTAGGGGTCGAAACAGCTGTGTCCCAGCTGTAAAGTATACAGTAGGTACCAATCTGCATAGTGCACTGTTTTGGCAGTTAATATAAAAGAAGTTAGTGTTTTGTACTAACAGGAAATGCTAAACAATATGCACAGATTGAATCAAACTGCAACTTTAGGAAGCTACTGTCATTTCTAAAGTTGGAAACTTCACAGAGCCAAAGAAAAGATTTAGTACTCTTATTTTTTTTTTTTGTCTCACCATTTAAAATTTTTAATTAGCTCCTCCGTTTCCATTTTGCAGTGCATTGAAGGACCACTAGCCATCAACACCACTCTCAAAGATCAAGCAAATGATGTATTCTAACCTCTTTGAGTATAGTTAATTTAGTCACTTTTTGAAGTGAAAGGGCACTACATACTCAAAATCTGGTTACAATTAGTATGTAGTTTGGAACTGTGACAGGCCAAATGTTTTGTTGATGTGTCATCAGCATTAATTCTCCAGCAAAAGACCCGGCATGCTTATGCTGCCAAGGAATGCAAGCCCTTAGACTTAAGTCAGCTGATTAATGTTGGTTTCATTATGTGGGGTGTGAGAGTGAGACTCCTGAGTCTGGAGTTGTTTGAACTTCACTGCAACCTATTTTATACCCTTTTTGTTATAAAATCATTATTGTCCTGTGCTGTGTCTAACTGTTGTCCATAATGTTTCTTGTGTTCATCCTCAGATAGATACACAAAATGGAGGACTCCAGCAACAGCAAGCCGTTCATGGTGACATCCTCTCTGAACTTCAAAGTCACCACCCCGTCCTTCTACAACCAGCCAAAGAAGTTTGCCTCTGTGGCACCACCGCGGCCCAAAAGTCTGACACCTCCCTCAGGTCCATCGCCGACACCAATAGGCACAGCTGTGATTGGACGAGTGGGAGATCTGCCTCCGCCGCCCCCTTCGCTCTGTGATGGTATTTGCATTATTTATGCTATTTTGTGAACCATTTTTGTAACTATTTTAAGTTATATCCACTCAGTCAGCAGCCCTCCCCTATCCCACCCCCTGCTGCTTTTTACGCTGCAGCATGCAGAGCTTCACAGTTGAGTATATAATAGATTGCATCAGTTTTAATGAGTTGTCTCAGAGACATTAAGTTAATGCACTGTAATTTCTGCCTTTTGGATGATTTAGCCAAATGTTGAGATAGTTAAGAGTCTTGTACCTTTGCTTTTGAGGGAATTTTACTTTTTACTTTCAGAGTTGTGCATAATTATAGCACTAGTGTGAATTTGAAGATGTCTGAGCTGATTGAAGTCTTGGACACAGTCAGACAACCTCGCCAAATTAAGGTACCCTTAAGGTATCCTGTGGAGTGTTTGACCACTAGAAGTGCTACGGAGTAATATTTTTACGAGTGGGTCCCTGTTTTGTTTGTATTGCGCACATGCATGAGGACACACATGCACATCACAAGAATGCGGGCACAACCGCTGGTTTCACACTGTTCAGATTGACAATCGATGGAGGTTACGTGCAAAGAGACATAGCAGTGCACCAGCAAAGGCTGTGAAGAAGAAGACAGCTAGAAAGCAAACATGGATGGATACACACAGTATGTTTTGGTAGGAAACACTGAATCTAAACAAACATTTTCTTTGTTTACAAGAAAACTCCACAGGGCACCTTGTCCTGTTTGTTTGTTTTTGCTGTAAATTTATGATGTTAAAGCGCTCAGTATATCTGATAAATGACTGACAGTGAAGATTAGTTTGGATTATTTGTACAAACCACTCTGTCACAGCTTTTAACCAGTCAACCCTCCTCATTTCTGTCAGACTTCCCACCCCCTCCTCCTCCTCCTCCACTGGATGATGATTTGCCAGCCCCTCCCCCCGAATGCCATACCACACCCAGTGCCTCTGACGCCCCCCCTCCCGCCTTCCCCGCTCCACCTCCAGTGGCAGATGACCTGCCCCTCCCAGCTCCCCCTGTGGAGAGTGCCTGTCCGCCCACCTGCCCCCCTCCCCCACCCCCACCCCCACCCCCTCCACCTCTCCCTGCCTCCGGTACGAGTATTCCCAATGCTGCCGGGAACCCACAGGTGAGTCATGATGGTATCTTCACCACGTTAGGCCAAAGTTGCTCTGCCTGTTTGCATGTTTCGTCCTTTTGCTGCATGTAACTGCATCTCAGTATAATTTGATAATCAGTTAGGACACAGGAGAACATTGTTGTGGGACCATAATGAGTCCATGGAGTGTTGGCAGGAAATACTATCTTTTGAGATTCTCCCACAAATTATATTACCATTAGTCTGAAGTAAAATCACCCAGCTTCATGCTCCTAACAGGATTATTGCCCATTTATGCAACTGAAATAGTTTTTAGACATGCAACAAAAGGTCTATTGTAGAGATGTTTACTGTAGGGCTGCAGTAATTGCAGCTGGTTTGTCAGGCCACAAAGACATCAATGTATGGAATTAGACGTTAGTCACTGTTAAAAAGTACAAATTAAAAAAAAAGGCTTGGAAATGACGAAAATAGCAGTATACCCCATGTTTAAATGAGCAAAGAGCTTATGCTAAATGCTTCTTGGCAAACAATTCAATGACTCGGAAATTAAATAATTGTCAGTGTTCCCTTTCATTCAACCAGGGAAATAAAATTCAAATATCATTCATTTATTCATCATCATTATTAATCACTTCATTGAGTTTGTTTATCATTTATTCTTTAATTCTGGGTTTTCCACCCCAGTAACAGTGGTTATATTTTACTCTGCATTTTGGAATAAATAAAAACAAAAAACACTCGAGTCTTAATCAAACATAGATATGTAGACATAACTTACAGTGTGTAATAATTTCTCATCCTCATCCACCTTTTTATTCTCTGCTCATCCTGGCCTCGTCCTTCGTTGCTTCATTGTGATCACTTTATTTGTGTAAATAAATGTACTTTTCATGACTACTTCCTCTTTCTGTCTTCCTCTGCCAGAGACTGATAGAGAAGCAGACTAGCTTCGATCAACAGCTTGACTCTCTAACTGACTTGCTGTCTGAGATGGAAACCAGGGGACCTTTCAACCCCAAGGTACAAAGCACGGAGGGATGGGGAATATACTGCAACAAACTTTGGACATTAGGATACGGGTAGAAAAATGAGCTGAACAAACAGATGAGAGGGAAAATGACAGCAAGCTTTGACTCACTGTAGAAAAAGAGAATGAGTCACACAGAGGGGAGAAAAGAAAAAAAAAGCAAGGTAGGTGGGTCAGTGGGAATAGTTTGGAGAGATGCCAGGCTGGTTCCTCTCTTCATCTGTTCAGGTTGAAAGCTCAATGATAAGTGAACTGCACATACAGCATACCAGACTGAAAGAGAAAACAAAAGGTGAGGTTGCTGGTGATTCACGCTGAGAGAGGAGACACTTGCAGAGAGAGAGAGAGAGAGAGAGTGAGTGATGCACACAGAATTGAGTGAAGAGCATGAGAGTGTGATGAAGCCAAAGTGTGCTGCCAGAGACCCAGTGAGAGGGCCATAAATGGAGAGTGTTTTTATCCAACTGGGAGGTACTGGATCAGGGCAGAATAATGTTGTCTCAAAACCGCAAAATAAATGTCAGAAAGACGAAGCACTTCTGATAAGCTCAAACCATGGCGCGCTTCCAATGTTTGCTTTAATCAAAGTACCTCATTCAGTATAATAAAAGTGTCTGCTTGCAGCATTTCAGCATGCACTTTTATACACTAGACACTAACTTCCCTCTGTTGAATTATAGTTTATTATAAATGAAAGTTTGAATGCTGAACACTTGTATAAAATAGCCTCACAATGAATTTGCCTTTTTCTGTCTGCTTTTGTTTTGAGGTGAAATAATCTGCAAAGAGATCATTTTATTGTTAATGCTTGTTTTATCCACAGTTACCAAGCCAGTATTCTTCTGCACCAGCACCCAAGCCTTTAGCTCCTCCCCAGACTGCTCCTAAACCAGCTCTCTCCTTCCTCCCACCCCCTGAGATGGCAGACCGCCCGCCTCCAGCACCTTGGGCACAAGAACTCAAAGCCAGAACGAACCGACAAGGCAATCACAACTCTGCACCAAACTCTGCCACTCAGCCGTTTGCTAAGGCCCCGGCTGTGGCTCCCAAGTCTGGTTTCGGAGGGAGAACGGGAACATCATCGACCTCTCTGGCACAAAAACTGAACCAGAACCTGAACCAGACCACCACCCCAATCGCCGTTGCACCTAAACCTTCCCCTCCCTCTGCCACCAGCTCTTTCCCTCCACCTCCCTCAGCTCCCCCTGCACCTCCTATTCCACCCAACAATATGGTGGCCGCCCCGGCCTCAAATCACATAAAGAGTTCTCCCTTTGCCAGTCAGATGAATGCAAACCAAAACCCTCCTGCTGCTGTGCCTCCTCCTCAACCCAAGGCGATGCCGTCTCCCCACTCCTCTTTTAGCCAACCAATGAAAATTCCCCCTGCCTCAACGGTATGTTCCAGCTTCATTTTAGTTACTTAGAGACACTCTTTGCATTGTATATACAGTAGAAAGGCACAGGAAGTACAAATAATTTAGGTAAACAGCTCAGTCGTAAATAACCAAATGCTCTATAAGGCATGTTGTATGTAACTATGCAAATAATGTATGTATTAATGGCTTTGTGTGTGTGTACATGTACAAGCAGCCCTCACCCCCTGGCCCAGTTGCTATCCCAGGTGGAGGTGTTCCTCTGAATATGAGGGAAGTGGAGGAGCTGGAAAGAATGACGAAGGACTTCATTAAAAACATGGACACACACGCACCTGTCATCACCTCCCCTCCTACAGGTATATACACACACGGTCTCTCTCTCTCTCTCTCTCTCTCTCTCTCTCTCTCTCTCTCTCTCTCTCTCTCTCTCTTCTCTATATATATATATATATATATATATATATATATATATATATATATATATATATATATATATATAGATAAGAATAGAGATATATATATATATATATATAAAATTTATTTTTTTAATTTTTTTAAAACAGAGTGGTGGCTGTAATATTTATGGTGAGACTAACATCGGAATTTATTACACTGGTTATTTCTAAGTAAAATGGTTTGTAAGGTGAGAAACATTTGAATATCCCACACTGGAAATTAATTGTCCACAGGTTTTCTGGCTGCTTGTAAAACATTTATGGATGGATGGGAAATGTATTTCAGTTCATTCTTGTATTCAACAATTTATATGTAGCAGGCTTTTATTCATGTCTGCAGTGGTTGTCTGTTTACTGCTGTGGGGATTCAAGTTCTTTCCTCCTTATCTGCTGTTTGCTAACAAATATGACCTTGTTGACCATTCAGCTACATGTGTTGTATGACACTTAATGTTGCAAAAAAGAGTCTGAACAAATCCATAAAAATTATACAAGTTAATCATCCGTGGATATTAGTGTTAAATACAATATTATCCTCATTAAATAGGGGATGACACTGTAATTAACACAAGCAGAGCTGAGCAGGAAGATGGATGTATTTGTGAATAATTTTGTTTGTATATCTTAGTCTTCTCAACCCTCTTTCTCTCTGCCTCCCTCTCCCCCCTTCTCTCTCTCTTCACATTTTAGAGGTCTGTGGGAAGTGTGGTGAGGCTCTGTCCCGAACTCAGCCAGCAGTGAGGGCCATGGACAAGCTTTTCCACTCCAACTGCTTCTGTTGCATGAGCTGTCATCGCCCCCTGCAGGGCATGCAGTTCTATGACAGGGACGGCGCACCTCAGTGTGAGGACTGCTATATGGTGAGGAGTCACACACAGTCTCTGTTGTTCACTGAAACGTCTCTTATTATTTTAACTTTTGATGTAGCTACAACTCACATTTTTGCAGCTTTGTGTTTCATTTCATGTTTTTTTTTTTTAGTAAAAAGCGAGGGTCACTTCCACTTATATTCGAAAGTCCTCCTATGTTGTAATGTACACAGCGCACTTCATTCTACATACTGATGAGTAAACACCAATAGTATGTAGCGTTCAGTGCATAAGCGTGTAGAATGTGCTGAACAATGTTGACATAGCAAATATACCATCCCCCAGTGGGCTTCCAGGTTATTAACTCCATCTTAGTTACATCTGATGTTCCTTCTGCTCCTCCTCAGAGTTCCCTGGCGGTGTGTTCCCGATGTGGGGAGAAGATCACAGACCGTGTGCTGAAGGCAGTGGGCCAATGTTTCCACGCCCATTGTTTCCGCTGCAGCACCTGCTCCTGCACACTTGAGGGGGCGCCTTTCATCACTGATGACAACAACAACCCCTACTGTGTCCAGGATTACCACAGGTATTGGCTGTTGATTCCTTAATGATTAACGAAATATTACATCTCTGTTTATTTCTTATGAGAAGTGATTAGTTTGCGATGCAATGTATGATACCAAACATATGTCTTCACCAGTAATCTTCCTTACTTTTACCTACATAATTTCTTATGCATGCTAAACTGTGGGTAAAATAGTTGGGTTTGACAAAGTTGATTGATCCTCACTACTTCTAGCTGACAGGCCCAGAAGCAACTAAATGGATTTGGTTGATTTGGTGTGAATGTGTGACAACTAACAGCCAGCTTTCCCCCTCCTTATTCCAGGCGTTTCTCCCCTCTGTGCGTGAGCTGTAATGAACCCATTATTCCTGCCGCTGGCAGCGAGGAGACGGTCAGAGTGGTGGCTCTCGACAAGAACTTCCACCTTAAGTGTTACCGTTGTGAGGTAAGACATTTAAACAGAATTTTTTTTTATCAAAATAAACATCACATAGTCTATTCAATAAACTCTAAAAAGTAACAAAATTCGAATAAATAATTGTATTTATTTCTTCTGTAGGATTGCGCTCGCCCTCTCTCCATAGAAGCGGATGAAAATGGCTGCTATCCATTGGATGGTAGGATCCTGTGTATGAAGTGCCACACCCAGCGAGCCAAGCAAGCTGCGCACTGATTGGCTGAAGCAGCATCACACAGATTTACTATGAACCAAATCCAAAAGCACAGGATTCATTCAGCTGCCATTTTTGCCTTTGCAACAGGGCTTTATTCAGTATATGTACGCAGGTGTGAGTGTGAATGTGCTGTGTGAGAAGGTATGTTTGCATGCAGATAAAGTGTAGTATTCCCCCCGTCTTGGTTCACTTTGCTTCAGTGCAGAAGTAATGTACTGCATTGAAATAAACTCCCCTCGTCTTTTATTCCCAAATTTCCAACTCTCCAATCTCTCATCGAGCCTTCTTTGTGTACTACAACGTATTTTTTGTTGTGCCAATTCTATGTTTACGTTAAACTTTCCAGCATAACTTGCACAAGAACAGTTTGGTAAAAAAAGAGCAGTCTGATGAAAATAACGTTGCCTTTCTTTGTCTCTCACCTCAATATTGCTAGTAGCACCATGTACTGAGATATTTCCATCATAAGACTTTCACTGGCTGGTCTCTTTCCCTGTGTAACTATATATAGAGACAGATTGTTACCATAGGGTGAGGAGTATCAAGGACCTCCCATTTGACCACTCTGCAGATTTCACCACTCTGGTTGGCTGTTGGTAGAGCATATCTTTAACACTTTGGCAGATGTTGTGCCTGCAAGCATGATTAATGATGCGTTCCTGTCTAGAAAGTGCTTCATAACAGCCAATCTACTCTGATAGCATTTTAAAGTTATCTAGGGCTAAACGATGACTGCAAAAAAAGATAAAAACAGTGAATGTTGCTCTTTTTGTGATGTGAATTTGATCATTTACAGGCATGCGTTGAATTTTGTCTTGTTGCTCTCTCTCATTTGATCACACATACTGTATAAGGGCAAAATGAGAACAAAAATCAAAAATAGTTTAGAGCTGATTTAACAGAGTATTTTTAGATGCATGCTTTTTGGATGCACAAATTATGAACAAACGGACGAGCACATATTTGCCAAGCACAGATTCCATTCCCAGGATCTCATAATTTAAAAAACTGTAGTTATAAATGTCAGCTGCATGGCTGAAAACAGGACCCATTATGTGATTGTTGCACAGTTAATAGTGAAGTTAAATATCACACACATGATCAATTTAGTTTAACTAGAAACCATCTAGAAACATTCTAGTAGTTTTTGATATGCATTTTCTTGGAATCTCTTTCTTTAAATAATACAACTTATGGACCTTTTTTTATTAAGTATTAAGGTTATATGTATACCAGTACTAAAATAACCTGTCCTTACAGTAGGATTATAGATCAGTAGCAGCGTTAGCTTTGAGCTTTAAGAAACAGATGTTATAGTGACCAAATATTTCAAAAACTGTTGGCAAGATTAAGGTTAATAAAACAATTACATGGCATTCAGTGTTTTGACATTCATGTATGTTTTTTATCACCTTTTTTGTGTTTGAGCCCATTTTTTTGGTCTTGATCTAGTCTATTGTTACAGTAAATACCACTATTCTTTCCATTATTCATCTTTTGTACTTTAGTCTCTTCATGTCGATTATATACTATTTGACACTTATCTTACTGTACTGTATTTCATTAACAAATGCTTACAATTATTTGGCTTCATTTTTAACCTGGAGATGTGCCTTCTCCACTATTGTATTCCATTGTTCCTTTTGAATCGAGCCTGGTTTGCACCCACAGAAATTCATTCCACAAAAAGAAAACAGTTGCTACTTGTGCTTGCATTGAGCCTGGTGCAGTATAACACCAGAAGAACTAACATGGCAATAGTCATTCAGCGTTGCATGCTAGCTGTGTAGGTGGTGGTGGCATTTCTTCTAGTATTATGTCTTTTGTTTGCTCCAACTACTCCACCTTTGTGGCCCTGCCTTTGTCATCACTATGTGATATTATACGTATGATGATGCCTTCACAGTTGCATTTATCTGGCGTTTTTGTTGTGTTATGTCCTGTTGTATTACATGCAAATGCCTTGTCTTTTCATATAACTTTTTTATAAATTCCTGTTTGATATGTGTGAATGTGTATATGTTTAAAAACATTATTTAGCCCCCCCCCCCCGGCTGTATCAAAAGATGAACAAATAAATAAATAAAATGGTAAATGCCAAACACTTTTGTCTGATTTCTCAACTGTCAGTGGTATATGTTTGTAGTTCTGGACACCTCCAATACATGAAATAGTGTATGCATTAAGTTTCACAAAATTAGTGTTTGTCATATTTGTTTTGCCACCATATTCTCTCTCTGCTTGGCCTCCATGTGACATCCATGAAACGTGTGCCCAGACTCTCAATGATGTGCTACACTGTTACATGACCTCCAGAACACCAAACTGCTCTATCAGTTGTTAACAGCCATGTGTTGCACTGATAATGACGACAGCTGACATGTGTGCGTGTGCATCTAAGAGTCTTTCCAGGAAGCGCTTGCCCACATTCAATGCAATGTAACAATGTATAAGCAAAAGCAATTTGTTGGCCTTAACTTACCCGTCCCAGCCTTCTGTTCTCAAGCCTTTGACACTGCAGACAGAAGGGATAGTGAAAACACAAGTTAGAGTCTTCAATGTTGAGTTTCTCCCGGGTTCACAAACCACAAAACATCCACATGCAGTTCCCAGAGTAGAACCACAGTCTTTGCTTCATTATCTGGGCTCTGGGGAGGAGAGTCGTAGACGTAGGCTGCAGAGTTTGTTTTTATCAGATGAGGAGAGAAGTGAGTGATGAAAAGAGATAGAGAGCTGAGATGACAGCTGTTTGACGGAGGGACAGCAGGAGGTGGGAACACGTGAAACATCAAATGTAAAAGACAGAGGATGCAACACGCTGGAGAAACGCAGAGCAAGACATCCATAAACCAAGAATGAGTGAAACTCCAATAGAGCTTGAGGTAGGATCTTTTCCAAAAACAAAATGTTGACGATGTTGTTATGAAGCTGTTTACTATGCTCACGGGGTAACGAGGCTAATACGAGTGTTTCAGTTGATGGAAACTGGAGCAGAGCCATTTATGTTCCTGGGAAATTATATTTTTTAAATTATGTGGTTTGGTGAGGTCTGCAGCGTGCCCAAATTGTGTTGCTTACAAAGTTGGATGCCAAAATACAAACTGAGATTGTTTTTATTAGCATTTTCTAGTTTTCAGAGTAAGACAGAAAACACACTGTACATGGACAAGCTGCTAGCCAGTAAGAGTGATATTAACGTGGTATAATTTTACTGAACTGTAAAGTAATAGTAAATTATATATCAGTGGACATATCTATAGTTATGCCGTTTAAGCTAGTGTCATGGTTTCTCTGATTAAAACTTCAAATACATGATGTGGCAGCTCTTGATAATGTTTGATGGCGACAGTTTGTTTCTAAACTGAGTGGGCTCTTACACGCCAGCAGTGTTTGTTGCTGCTGGCGTGTTTGTTGAAAGTAGAGAGAGCAGAAATTCCTCAGTGGTTCTTTGAGGAAAGATTAAGAGGCCTCTTGTGCAGAGCAGTGGAAATGACTCAAGCTGTGATCAGATGTTAAAGCATGGATGTGTTTTGGAGAGAAGTGGATGATCAGGGGGTTCTGGTATACCAGGAATCTCCCAGTTCTATTAAGATCTTTGATAGATTGAGTAAATGGTCTACAACAGTGTAGACCCCCCCCCCACACACACACACACACACACACACACACCCCACCTCGGAAGGGGTTGTAAGACAAATCTAGCCACACAAAATTTTGCTTAATTTTTCTGGCTTTTCTCAATTCTTTGTTTTTTGGGGTTTTTTTGAACAGTGGAGATAGTAAAATGAAACACCCTGGTGAGGACACATCACCGTTGGGTTAAACTGCTCACAGCCCAAAGACATAGCAACCTGTGATAAGAGATCATTGGTGGACATTTCATATTATATAAGGTTGAAAACAGTGGCCTACATCATTCTCTTTAACATCTGCGCTGGGCTTATTTCCTCGATTATCAACATCAAATTTTCTAAAATGTTGACCCAGTTACATTCTTGTTTCACTTGCTCACTTCCAGCCTCAGCTATCAGTCCAGCCATCATCACAGCCAGAACCTGAGAGGTGGCTTCAGCCTCCACCTCTGTTTCAGCTGCCAGTCCCCACCCGAGATCCCTCCGAGACCCATCAACAAACCCAGCTCCGGCCTGAGCTCCAGCTGTCAGAGTCTAACCCTGAGCACCACCACCAAGCAAAGCCAGTGTGGATAAACCATCGAAGGCTGCTTCTCCTCTTTTTGGGGTTCTCCTTATGTGCCGCCATTCTGGGAATAATTTACTATATAAATCAGCATCAAAATAGGACCAATTACCAGGCAGGCTATGGTAGGCCTCCAGGGAAACCCAACGGCGCAACATCATCACACAATAAATTCAGAATGTGCCATTTTGTCTAACTCCTCTCTCACTCTTTCCTGTAGAGACTCCATGTCTCTCCCCAGCCTGTCAGTGGGCCTCAGCCCGTCTGTCCATGTCTGCTGATCCCTTCACGCAGCCCTGTGATTACTTCTTGTTCACGTGTGGATCTGACAGACTTTCGCCAGACAGTGGGGGGAGACAAAGAGGTCAGGGCATCCCTGGACATCCACAGAACCAGAAGCAAAATATTGTGTGGCCAGAGAGGAGAGTACGAAGTAAAGAGAGAGAAGACAGAGGACTGAGAGAGGAGAAAATACTGGAAAGAAAAACTGTGCTGCTGAAGTATCTCATGGAGATTTTGGGTAGGAGTCTGCAACCAAAAATGTCCTCTAATGTCCATCACTCTGCATTGTATTGCCTTATCCAATCATTTTTCTGTATATTACATATCATAGTATAGTATATTGTCTGAATTGTGTTTTTCCTGATGTGTCTGTCAGAATCAAATGACAGACCGAGTAGTACAGCAGTGCAGAAGGCCAAAGGATTCTACCATTCTTGTTTGGACACCAAATCCATAGAGACTGCTGGAGCAGAGCCCTTCCTCACACTCATCCAGAAAGTGAGATAATTCTGTGCTCTTAAAATGTGGGCCTTTGTCTGATAAATACCAAAAGAAAGGTTGTCGAATGCAATGTTTCTATATCACCTCTCTTTATGGCTTAGGGGGAAATAATTGGTCCATTATACACGGCATCATTTCCAGCTGACTTTGTAATGTTTAGAGTTGTTTCGTTTTAAAATGAGAACCCTGCAGAGCTAACATGCTGATGTTCAGCAGGTATAATCAGCATGTTCGCATTCTAGCAATTAGCTCAAAGCACAGCCTAGCATGGCTGTAGATTCTTGTTTAAATTGGTTGGCCCAAAGCAGGTGCTATAATTGCAAGTAATAAATTGTCATAACAACTTAGTAGAGTTTTTCCTGTTTGACAAAGGGACTTAGAACCAGAACTTCACATATTTGTTTCAGATTGGAGATGCATTACTTGTAAAGGACACATGTTTAAAGCTGTTTTGTTTATTTTATCATCTGTGGCCCTCTCTTACTTCTGCATATATTATGCATATTATGCAGCTGGGAGGCTGGGCAGTATCAGGCCAATGGAATCAGACTGATCTCAACTCCACCCTGAGCCTGCTGATGAGAGACTACGCCACCTTTCCATTCTTCAACCTCTATGTGGGCAAAGACCCAAATGAAATTGCCCGTGGAAAAACCAAAAGATACATACAGGCCAGTATCCACTAGGATAATTTCTAAGTCCTATCATGCTGGTGGGAGCACTGCCAGGCAAAGAAGGCTTTATGTTATTGCTTTAACTCAAGTCTCCTCTTTGTCAACAGATTGATCAGCCAGATCTGTTGATCCCGATTGAATGGAACAGCAAGACACAGAAGTCTCAAGCTAACACTCAGGTTGATGACTTAGCCAGACCTCTATTGATTCAAGAAACATCTTTTAATGAATACAACAATATTCATCCATCCCACTAATACATTCCTTTTATCATTCTCCTGTCTCTTTTCATCCAGACGTTACGTCCCTTCTTGGCATCATGTCAGAGGTACCTGGCATTGTTGGGGGCCCCGTCCAGCAGCAGCATGATCCACGTGGGCACGTTCATCTCTCTGTCCTCTGAGCTCGCTGTGGCTGCTGCCCCTCTGCACTATCGCCTATCGAAAGGACAGCTCTATCAGCGCATGACCATCAAAGAGCTACAGGTACCAGAGGAGGACGATGTGTTGTTATACACACACACTGTGTCTGAATCCGCTGTAATAATTTTTTTTTTAATGTAAATATGCCAACAGAGTCAGGCCCCTGCCATTGATTGGTTGGGCTGTCTGCGGGCCGCTTTCCATCCACTGCCCCTCATCGAAGATGATCATGTCCTTCTGCATAACTTACCCTACATTGTGCAAATGTCCCGTATCATTAGCAAATGGCTGAACAAGCATGAGCTGAGCACCAGGTACTGTAAGTGCCACAAAACAACTGACAATGTAATATGCATAGACTTTTCATTTTTTCTTTTTTGACCTTGTGCTGCCACATTTGATTCCACTCAGCGCCCCCCTTCATACTTACATGGTCCTCAATCTGCTGCACACCCTGACGCCTGCTCTAGACTCCAGTTTTGCTGAAACAGCGAAGAATTTGTCTGTGGCTCTGGGTAACACTGATGGGGTGAGTCGACACAGACGTAGCCTTCTGTACTTTTTTTGACACCAAGATCACACCTATGAGTTGGTTTGTTGATTCACATCTTCAGTATGAACTTCTTCACCAGGTAGCTCCTCGCTGGAAACACTGTGTGTTAGAGACTGAGAGAGGGTTTGACTTAGTTCTTACAGACCTTCTCAGTGAAAGGACAGCACACAGAGAGGTAAGTAGTTACCATAAGGATTTGGAACATAATGAATTAAGCAGCGATTTAATTCATAAAGCCGATATAAAGTGTGTTTAAGATTTTTATTGTTCAACAGGCAGAGGAGATTATTCAAAATATCTTTTCCTCCTTCAAGTCCAAATTACATAAACTCAAGTGGACAGATCAGAAGTCTCTCCAGTTTGTCATGAAAAAGGTAACATGTGAAGCGAATTATTGTCTTTTTGAAACTGCATTTTGTTGGTGTTTTGTTATCAATAAAGGCCTGTTTTCTTCCAGGTTCAGTCTTTAATTCCGCGACTTTGGACTACAAAAGAGATCTCTAGTGAGGCTGAGCTTGACATGCTTTTTTCCAAGGTACATTACAGACCTCCATTGGCTCTAACAGATTACCTGTATAAATATGTTCACCTCTATCTGATCTCTTTTCCCAGTGAGTTTAAACCTAGTTAAACCAACCCAAACTCACTTAACATTTGTCTAATAAATGTTGTGCATGTTATGCATTTTATGGAAATGCAAAAAACTCAAATAGTCAGTTTAATACTAATGTTGAATTTGTGATCACCAACTTAAGTTTAGACTTACAGTTTTTTTTCTCATTTCTTATTAATGAGAGTATGGAAATGGTCAATGTGCTTTCAGACGCACTCAATGTAAACCCAGGAGTCCATCCATTCTATGGATCTGGTCTTTAATTGTGACTGCTAAGGGGAGTACAGCTGAAAACAAAGAACACGCTGACTCTACAACCTGTATGATTCCAGGTGACAGTCAGCACCAACAGCTTCTTCTCCAACTACGTCCAGCTACTGTCCTTGTGGCAAAAGAGACGCAGTCACCTCTTGACTGAGCTCACTGAGGCGGCTGATGTGTAAGTCTCTGCCTCTATTCTTACAGTTAAGAAGATGAAGATGAATGTTTTGAGCATGTATTTAATCTTCTCTTGTTTCTTTTAGTCTGTCTGTCACACCATTTCTCCTGGGTAATGAGCTCCTCTTTCCCATGGGAATGTTTGTCCCCTCTCTCTTCCATCCTACCTATCCTAGGTAAAGTGTACACTGATTTTAAAAGCACTATTTATTTTTTAATTTTTCCATTTTATTATTAAACATCATAATACACACTTTGTTTTCTTGTTTTATTTTTTAACAGGGCAATGAATTATGGTGTAATGGGTTTCCTTATCGCCAAAGATATCCTCCACCTGATTCTGCCTGACAGTAAGAGAAGCTCGCATTTGTTCTCCACTTGTGTTTGACATCATGTTTAGGTTACATTAACTGTAAATTACCTTAATAATACTGTTTTTTAGCCATCAAAACTGCCTTCCAGACTGTTTACTGCAATATCATATAAATCTCTCTGTTGTTTTGTAGTTTACTCTCAGAGTGACACGGTGCATGCTGTGGGGGAATGTGTGTGGGCTCACTACCTCACTGTGACAGAAAAGGCAGGCCGAGGTGGAGTGTTTTCTCTCTCAACAGCGCAGCAGCAGGAGGTGTGGGTGCAGTATTCTGCACTGCAGATAGCCTTGAAGGTGAGCAGCTATCTTCAGGCTTCAGTCTCTGCGTGTATGACAACATTAAGCTCATAACTTCCACATTTTGTCCACGTCTTTCCTCAGGCTTATCACCAGACTCTGAAGAACCGTCCGAGTGACACTTCCATCTCAGGACTGTCGCACACTCGTCTGTGTCTCACCTCTTTTTCTCAGGTACTGTGCTTCTGTTATTAGGTTTCAATTTGCATTTCCTCCTTTCCTCTCAAGTTCTGATCCCATGTTTTTTAATCTATTCTTTTCCAGGTTAACTGCGACTCAGACCCATACCATGAACTCATGCCCTTGGAGCCTTCCTTCTTGATTACAGTCATTTGTGCCAAATCTGACCTGTGTCCTACAAGCCTACAGTGCCTCAATAACACCCAGCAGCATTCATTACCAACATGCTGAATACACTCCTCTGAAGACCAGCGAGTTTTGTTTTTGTAGTTACTGATTATTATGGATTGTCTGGCAAACTATTGACTATCGCCACACTGTGGATGTTGGCAAATTGTTGTTAGAATAAAGATATAACAGATATTTATGGTGAGCCAAGAAAACCCTGACATTTTTTGTATCAGTAGTTATTGTTAAGATATGTTCGTATATCCAATATACAAACTGCATTAGTGTAAATAAAATAAACATCTGAAAAACTATTTTCACTTCATGTTTCACTTTTTCACTTTATATACTGCCATGGTAAAACCCATTAGGTTTAAATGAGCTCCTAATCATAGTTCTGGACCAGCAGTTACACAGCAACTAAAGAACTGTTATTTTTCAGAAATAAAAATCACAGAATTACCATTTGAAAATCAGGCCATATGTGCCTGTCAAACCTTCCAACAGTCAGCTGGGTAGTTTTCAGATTTCTTTGTGAAATATGAACTAGGCTACCAGCACAAATGCGGAGGAAAGCCAAAGCCACAAAGGCCTCACCGCGGGGCGCACTGGGAACTGCTAATATCAACATTAAAGCAAGAGAAAATACACATTTGAATGTGATAAAACAAGTAGGGAGACCTACTAAAACTCCGACCGGGAAGGGTCTTGGAAAAGCAGGAGCCAAGCGTTTGGGCCGACTACTGAAACGAGCCATCCAGGACCAGGACCAGGAGTCCACAGGAAAGGGAAAGGTTGCTCTGCCAAGTGAGTAACGGACTTTAAGCTAGCAGTTAGTTACCTTTAGCTGGCTTGTCACAGCAATACACGAGTTTATGGACGCTTAAAGTTCCGTTAAGGGTTAAATAATTCACGTTTTATCTTGTGGTCTTTTTGTTAACTAGTGTTTTAACTTTCTCCAGCCAACGTGTAACCCAGCTTGGGGGTTTGTTCCCTACCTGAGGAGGATCACTTCAAACGCAGATGGTTGTGGTTGGGAGATTTTAGACTTAATCTTTCAAACTTTTAAATCAAGAAAAAGAAATTATTTATGAAAAAAATGCAGTGCGTTTGAAATGTATGAAATCAAATATACAATAATCATTTTATTTTATTCAGTGACACTTTGAAACAGCAGTTGGACCTTCATGTTAGGAAATAAAAAAGTGTACACAAAGCTCTCACTGCCAAGAATACAATCCTGGGGGAATATGCTGAAGCCTATGTGTTTAAAATTTGTGGGTCTAATAGTAGTCAAATTTAAAATGTATTCAGTCCAAAATACCCCAAAAAATACATGACCTCAGTGTCCTTAATGATAGCCCTGACTGATAACATTTATATTAGACTATAACTTAGTTTATATTTATCCTCTCACAAAAATCATGATTTGCATTAGGTCCTTGGAACAAGATACAAAATCTGTATTCTTATATCCTCTTTTTAATTTAGTTTATTTTGTGACGTCACACAACCTTCTCCTGTCTTTACTGATCTCTCAGAGACTCCTGTTCGCCTTTTCAAGCATCAGATTCAAACGAAGGCTGAGAATGCACCCAAGACGGACACTGCAAAGCCAGTCTCACCTCATGTCTCCCAGCTCATCCTCAGTGTGGTTTCCCAGTGCAAACACCGAGGTGGGATCTCTATGGCAGAGCTCAAGCAGACGCTGGCTTCTGAAGGCTACGATGTCACCAAGAACAGCAGGCGGGTGAAGGTGGTGACCAACAGGCTGGTTAACAATGAGACACTTGTACGAACTACAAGAAATGCATCATTCAGACTCAACAATAAGGTAAAATAACCTTTGCCTATATAATTTGGTAACATGCCTGTCCTGTAAATTTGGGTTTAGTTAACGGGACATACAACACTGGATGACAAACAGTAGGGCAGAAAATTGCTGCTGCAATTCTCTGTACATGTTATACATATACATTTAGTTTGTTGGGATGTGGCCAAAAGTGTAACATACTTAAGTTTCAATCCATTGAGAGCAACAGCAATTTTCCTCCTCATGTGATGCAGTGTTGACTTGACCTTTACATTTCACTGTACAAGTTAGAGACAACAGTCTTTGTCTTGTCAACAATAATCCAAAATTACCTGTAACTTTCAATCCTTTTTTTCCCTACATAAATCAGAAACAGACAGACACAAAGCAAGTAAAGACAAGTAGTGTGAAATCCCCAAAACCAACAGGAGATCTGAAGCAGAGCAAAGCAGCCAGCAAATCCCCCAAAGGAGCAGAAAAGTCACAGAGACAAGCCAGAAAGACTCTCAGAGCAGCAGCCAAATCACACAAAGTAACAGGCAAGACTCGTAAAGCAGCAGCCAAATTGCACAAACCAAGAAGGAAGACACCCAAAGCAAGAAGAAAGTCGCCAAAGCCAGCAGGGAAGAAACGCAGATCTCCAACAAACCGAGCGGCACGGGTTCGAAAGTCACCAAGGAAGACTCAAGGGGCTCGGAGACGTCGACCAAAACAAAACCAACATCCATCTAAAACTTCCCGGAAAAGACAGCCACCAAGACGGAGGCTTCCTAAAACAAGACGGCAACAGCAACGTCAGGTTGCCAGGAGAAGAGCTTACTACTATTAGAATTAGCATTTAGAGTAATTTATGGTGAGCTGTAATAAACTCAAACCTCTCTAGCAACCTGAAATTATGTTTTCTTTTGATGCATCAGCTGTGTTGAAAATGTATTTTCTGTCTAATTTTCATTTTACAGTTCCATGTTCTCAGGGAAATCCATGTACTTTATCATCTCGTAATATTTTGTCTCCACTGTGCATCTCATTTACTTCTGTGAACTCTTCTCATATATGAAACAAAATCACTCATTATTTAGTCATATAGTTTAATGTAACTGTACTGACTGATAATCCAAAACTCAGTAATTGGTGCGATTGATAATGGTATAAAAAACAGTCATGCTTCTACATGAAAAGGTAACAATGGGTACAGAAACTTATGTATATGGTGGCCAAGCACCGTCATACATGTATACACATCCAGTGTATAACAGGATACATGTCTGTAGTTCACGGGCATCACAGGTGAAATGGACATTTGGCCCAACGTTTCCATCATATCCTTTCCAAGTCCATTAATAAATGTCCGTGTACTCTACTGTCTCTGCCTGGTCAACATCAGTAGTTCATTGACTGTTTGTCACAGGACGCCCCACACTTCCTCGAAGGCAGAGCACATCTTGGCACAGGTCAGTGCCGCAGAGAGGGGGTAGTTACTGATGGACACAGTCTTCTCTGTGTAGTCCACATTCACCTATTGAAGACAAAGATCAGTAACGGATATTTGACGCTTAAAGCAGGAAACCAGCTTCCATCTAGAGCCATTTCTCACCGCTCCATGTGCAAATGCTCCAATCACCACTGCAGCCGGTCCCTCTGGCACCAAAGTCCGGGGACAGACGGCCTCTCCAGAAGAGAAGGAGGTGGCAATGCGGGGGCAGCCGGGAGGCAGGTGGTCAGACACTGGGTTTTTAATCATCTTCAGCAGCTTCTGAGGACCATCAGCGGCCCTGACACTCAACTTGTGCAGCAGCTGAACTAAGATAGAAGAAGAGAAGAAAGAATGATTAGGAGATCACGGCTTTGCACTTCACCTACACAAAGATCGACTACACATATATGTAGTTTATCCAAAGGAAGCACTCAACGTTGGTAGCTTACCCATAAGGCCACAGAAGCGAGTAAAGGTTCGTGGGATGCGGGTTTGTGGGTTGATTTCTATTAAGGCGTTTTTCTCTGTGTGGATGTAAACCTGCAACAGGCCTGCCCTGTTCAGTGGACTGTCCATCAACATGAGCAGACACTGGTAATAGGAAACAAGATACTTAAGTTATTTTTAATTATACAGCCCTTTATCACAGGCACGTCTTAAAGAACTTTACGTTACAAAAACTGCTTACTTGACACAATACACAGACATAAAAGATACAGTATAATAAGCAGATGGTTTTTGAAGCTAAGTTCCAAGAAATGCTTGATGCAATTAGTTAAGAATTTTAAAATAACATCACCGCTACTACTATTATTTTGCTAGTTTAACTTTTTATTCAGTGAAAAATGAGACCAAATACAAAAAAAAAAAAAACACTAACTAACTAAAAAAAAAACTAACCCACCAGCACCATGAAAATTAAAATTCACTGCAGGTCTCAAGAACGACTTACAATTCAACATTTTTAGTAGACGCCGGAAAACGCTGGATTTCTGAGGATATCTATGTTTGAGAGTTAGAAAAAACTGCTGACGACATATCAGCCAATATGTGTTTTTAACACAAAAACGGAGGATGAACAAACACTTTTGATAATTAGCCCTCAAATTGTGTTAAATAAGCTTTTCAGTGCTCTCTGGTGGACAAACGCCGCACTGGTGACAGTTTCTATAA
Source organism: Macquaria australasica (assembly GCA_005408345.1). Taxonomy (NCBI): domain Eukaryota; kingdom Metazoa; phylum Chordata; class Actinopteri; order Centrarchiformes; family Percichthyidae; genus Macquaria; species Macquaria australasica. The sequence continues at coordinate 53,964 of SEMN01000124.1, forward strand.
TAGCTCGGCTGCTAAAATGTTCTTGTTCATTTTTGTCTGATATATATATATATATATATGACATATACGCCAAATTATATCTGTGATAAACTGAAATCGACCATGACGCTAAAATAAGTAAAACAATCAACCAGGCTCTACTTTTTTAGGTTTAATTTCTCAGATTACAGGAGGACGCTGATCAGGCCAGACCTCTGAATCTCAAAGTTCAGATTTATTTTCAGTGATTCAAATAATGAAATGAAATGAAATGAAATGGCACTTCTCGACAGATAAGTGGAGAACTCAGTTGTACACACTACTCTGAAATGAGTGTTTACCTGGTGTGTGATGTCTGGTCTTATGTGTCCCGGATTCCTTCCACTTTTGACGATCATGTTTTTGTGTTGGTCACAGTTTAACAGCTCAAAAGTTTTTCCGACCTGGGAAACACAAAACATGCACAAAGAACAACAAACAAAAACACACTGGTTGGCTGTGAATTCACTTATTGCGTTAGTTACCCCGATTTAAAGTCATGGTCACAACACACAAACACGCCCCTGACGCTTCACCTTCACAGTTTCCAGCGATGCCCCCTCCAGAACAACAACCAGCCTCCTCTCCGCCATGCGGTCGTGCAGGCTGCGAAGGTGTTTGGCCGCTTTTGGCTCATATTCGTCCAAATGTTCAAGACCACGCTTCTTCCCGTCAGGAGCCGCCATGACGCCTTCGCAGCAGGCGGACAGTCGCGGAATGTGCGCGTCGCGGCAAACCGCGCGCTCACGAGTGCGTGAGCCTGGTCAAGAGGCGCGTGCTTACTTTGCGCCTTTTAACGCAGCTAACCGCACAAGAGCTGCTGTAATAACGCAACGACGCTCCGACAATTAGCGATTTAGCATTTCAAAACGGGTTTCTCCTCCTCGGCGGGTTTTTTTGTGCGCGGTCACCACCGCCACAGTCACTCCGTCACACGTGTGCGCCGGATGTTCTTCTGCAACGTGTTGGAGATAAATTCACGTGTGAACGTTTTCGTCTTACACCGCGCTGTCAGAAGTTGGGTCAAAAAACTAAAGGGAGCAGATTAATCGGTGAGTATGTGAAGAGTTGTTGCTGAGACTCGGTCATGCGGTGTTAATAACTTCGTCTTAAAACGCGACATGCGGAGTTGGGTCAAGCGCTGGTCCGTGTGTTACTGTTCTGTCGCTGAACGCTTGTGATTTAACATGTAGGGTGGCTGTGTCTCCAGCAGTTTCATTTTGAATCCATGTGTATATATATATATATATATATATATATATACCTGTGGTCAGTAAGTAATGCGTGAGGCTTTTATACCTGACGTTGTGGAAGTGTTTGTCTTCCAAATGATTACATCTGGCTTCCACCAGGGCTCAATCATCAGTTTCCAGATTCCTATGAATGACTTACAGTGCTCAGGTTTTTGGGCATTTTCTCTTTCTGACAGTCTTTGATCACTTAGAGATATTTTCTCTGTCATGAGCTGACTTCTTACTCCCCTAATGACTGCTGAGAGTTGCAGTCTGTTACCAAAGACCGATATCTTTGTGTTTATGGAATTATTATAGGGAAGCTCTTAAGTCCTCTCAAAACATGTTTAACCACTTAGTTAAGAAAAACAGTTGCAAGACAGTTTGTATGTTTTCTACAACAGGTGTCTAATTACAGCTATTAAGATTTAAGTCAGGTCCGACAAATTAAGTCAAACATTTCCCAGTTTATCTAAACATGTGCCTCACAGGGATGTTGTGGAATTTACTTAAGTTCAGTATGACGTGCTGTAACTCGCTGTATGCAAGAATGTGTACGTATATGTTAACATTTTATGGTTCACCCGAACTTCCCTGATGTGAAGTTCTGCAGTTGTCTATTCTGGGCAAATGAGTCCCATTACAACACAACATGGTCTAAAGACAACACCAACCTGTTCATAAACACTCACATTTTGCACAGGTTTTGAACAGATGAAACATTATTTTCCCCTGTTTTTCAGGGTGTTTGTGTAGCTCGGAGTCATGGGTCGGAAGTTGGATCCCACCAACAAGGTGAAGAGAGGGCCGGGGAAAAAGGCCAGGAAGCAGAAAGGAGCAGAGACGGAGTTGGCCAAGTTTATAAATGATGGTGATTATTGTGCCCTTTTTATATCAGCTATTTATAAAGACACACACTCACTCTGGAAATCTATACCGTAAAGTTTAACAACAACCACTTTATCTTGCTGACTGCATCGTTATGGCTTGGTGGTCAAAGCGTTTCTTTTCTGTTTGCAGAGGAAACGGAACCGAAACGCCTGTCAAGTAGATCCAGGAAAAGGTAAGAGTTTAACTCATTGCATAACATGAAATAACATTACTCTGTTTACAGGTTGCTCATTCATATTGTCATTTTACAGAGCTGCAAAAAGAGTCCAGAATTTGAAAAAGCCTAAAGATGCTGCTGAGGAACAGCTCAAGAAAGGTAACCGCATCAGTGTCGGATGTTTTTTGTATACACAAGTGCAGATAATTACTACCCAGCACCTGCAAACAACTATTTGTAAAATAGTTCCCTTTTTAAAGGAACAACTAATTATATAAAGAAAAAAATAAAATGTTGAATGTGTGTGTGACTTTAAATTTTGTGTCTTTGAACTGTTGTTGCTACAGTAGTTATTTTTAATCACAGAATATATACATGCTATTTACTGTCTGTTTCTTTTTCTCTAAAGGATTCACTGATGAGAACAGTAAATGGTTGACACCTGCAAAAAGGAAGCGCAAAATTGATGAACCCGAAAGTGAGGATGACAGTGACGAGCACTGGGAGGAAGAGGAAGATGAGGATGAGGAGCAGCAGCAGCAGCAGCAGCAGAAGAAGGGAGGAAAAGACCAAGGAAAGAAGACTGCTAAATTAGGAGAGAGAAAAGTGGAGGAGGATGACGAGGACAATGATGACGATGATGATGATGAGGAAATGGTTGATGACTATGGTACACTTGATGACGGCAGTGGTGAGGAAGCAGCTGAAGAAGAAAGTGATGGAGAGGAAGTATGTGAAATGGTTCTGCTATAACTTTTTGCCAACCAACACTTTGTGTTTTCTGTATTTAAGACTGGAAATTTTACTTAAATTGTGATTCATATTTGCACATACAAACATCAGGGAGTGTATCTTTCACGGTTTACGGGTGGTTAATGTGTTAAATATATAGTTATTATAATTTAGTGACCACTTTCCTTGTTTTTTGTTCCACATTTAGCTTCTTCCCATCGAACGTGCAGCCAAGAAAGCGAAAAAGGTAAAGGAAACCATGGCTCTAGGGAGTGATGAGGATGACGATGATGAGGATGACGAAGATGATGAAGAGGAAAAGAAATCAGATTCTGACATGGATGAGGAAGACGCAGTACAAACCAACATAGATGAAATGGATCAGTTTAGGCTACCTGGGGCAGAGGAAAGTGCGAAGGAAGGTGAGTGACAGTTTTTTTTTTTTTTCCCCAATAAGATTCCTCTCTTAAAGCAGCAAATGTAATTATTTTGTCTAAATCCTTTTCTTATCTGCATTTTTAGGTGTTCTGCCTCTAGACCTGAAGACAATCCATCAAAGAATAAAGGACAACATTGATGTTCTTTGTAATTTCTCAACAAAAAGGGAGGAGGGGAAAGAGAGAGCAGAGTACATCTCTCTTCTGAAGAAGGATCTCTGCACCTATTACAGCTACAACATCTTCCTCATTGAGAAATTAATGGACCTCTTCCCTCTTTCAGAGGTAGGTGATTTGTTTTTTGCCTGTAGTACTGATTAATGTGCACAATTATAATAGCTGGAACATGCGGCTATTGTCAAGACGTGATTGAGATTGTGTGTTGAGTTAAATGACTAAAATGTTTTGACTGTGTGAATTTTTTAAATTAATTTGTTATTTTCTTTCTTTTACAGCTGGTTGATTTCCTTGAGGCCAATGAAATTCAGAGACCTGTAACCATTCGGACCAACACACTGAAAACAAGGAGGCGGGACCTTGCACAGGTAACTGCTCCGGGTGGGAGTGATGGATTAAATGGCCAATTACAATATTTCCAAATGTCAAAATACATAATATGCTTAATAGTATTTCTTGTAAGTCAACTCACTAAAAAGCACAAATGAAGTAGTAAAATAAAGGCAGAACAAAAACTACACTCGGAGTAGCATTTTCAGAAAAAAAAAGTGGCAGGGCATGTGGATCGGATATATGAAGAACTGTCATACAACGGGTGATTTGATGTAGGAATGTAAATGGAATCAATAGAAGAATTTCCAGATTAAAATATACACGTTTGTAGTTATATAAGTTTTAATTATGTCATTAACGCCACCGAACACCAAGAGAACCTCCTCATTAAATGACTTGACTGGTATTGTACTCTGAACTCAGTGATCTGTGTTTTTCCTTGTTTAGGCCTTGATCAACAGAGGAGTGAACCTGGATCCACTGGGGAAATGGTCTAAAGTAGGTTTGGTGATTTATGACTCCTCCGTACCTGTAGGTAAGTTTGGTTACTTGAGCTATTAAAGATCTTTACTGTATAATATCTGAGGCTGACTGTAGCCACACGAGCTTTAACTGTTATTCTTTCCATATTTTAAAACAGGTGCAACCCCAGAGTATCTGTCTGGTCAGTACATGCTGCAAGGAGCCTCCAGTTTTCTGCCAGTCATGGCGCTCTCTCCACAGGAGGGAGAGTTAGTGTTGGACATGAGCTCAGCTCCAGGAGGCAAGACCACCTATATTGGTAAGATGTGCTGCAGTTAATTGACAATTAAAGTCATTTTATGAGTTGTTTCAAACTGTCTAATGCAGACTAGTGTTGCAACTAATGATTATTTTTATTATCGATTAATCTGCTGATCATTTTCTCATAATTTACCAGAGCCCAACATTTAAATCCCTTGTTTTATCCAGCCAACAGTCCAAAACCCAAACATAATCAGTTTACAATCGCATATGACAAAGAAAAGCATCAAATTATTACATTTGAGAATCTGGAAGCAGTGAATGTTTGGCCTTTTCGCTTGAAACAATGAATTGAATAACAAAAATAGTTGCTGATTCATTTTGTGTGGCTCGACTAATTGATTTATCAACTCCTTGTTTCAGCTGTAATGTAGACTAATGCGAATGAAGGCAAATGCATACTTTTCTCACGTGCAAATCAAATCTAATTAACGATATATGTGAACTTTCCACTCTTAGCTCAGCTGATGAGAAACACAGGCGTGATCGTGGCTAATGACGCCAATGCCGATAGATTGAAGAGTGTGGTGGGCAACCTCCACCGTCTGGGGGTCACCAACACTGTTGTCTGCAACTACGATGGACGGCAGTTCCCGAAGGTAACGTTCATACATCAGTAGAAGAACATTATCTCTTTATCTCTCTTTACTCTAGACTTTTATATAGTGTACTGACTGCTGAAAATGTTGCCTACAGGTAATGGGAGGGTTTGATAGAGTGCTGCTTGACGCTCCATGCTCAGGCACAGGAGTCATTGCTAAAGATCCCGCTGTGAAGACCAGTAAGGTAAAACACCATTCACTGTTTATGTATACACCCATATAGATACATACTTTAAGTTTTAAATAGTGTTTAATACTTGTTTTTCTTCCACTCTTCCTATTTTGTGACAGGACGAGGCAGACATCCATCGCTCTGCTCACTTGCAGAAAGAACTGATTCTATCTGCCATCGACTCTGTCAATGCCGAGTCCCCTACAGGAGGATATCTGGTCTACTGCACATGTTCAATAATGGTATGTGTGATGTATATGCATCTAATTCAAAATGAGTTTTGTTTCACTTCTTCTACATTCATTCACATACACATTCATTCTTAGGGTTACATGTTATTTCTGAGTAGGGTCTTAAGTATTAAGCACAGAAGCTTGTGTATTGATCAAAATGTATTCCACCAGGTGGAGGAGAATGAATGGGTGGTGGACTACGCTTTAAAGAAAAGGAACGTCAAATTAGTTCCCACAGGACATGACTTTGGCAAGGAAGGCTTCACCAGGTAAATAAGATAACCAATGTTTCACTAAGTGGTTTAGTTATTGAAGGGTAAGCCCCCTGATCTTCAACCCTAAATTTATTTTTCCATTCTTTTAGGTTCAGAGAACGTAGATTTCATCCTTCTCTGCGACTGTCTCGCCGATTTTACCCTCATTCCCACAACATGGATGGGTTTTTTGTGGCCAAGCTGAAGAAATTCTCCAATGTAATTCCAACTGCACCAGCGGGAAAAGGTAACACTTTCTCTTCTGAGCACATGCCTGTCAGCTTTCATCATGATAGTTTCCCTGTTTAACATGAACTCATCCTCTGTGTCCAATATTTATGTAGAAGAAGAAAACGCAGATGCTCCTGAGGCAACTGTTGTTACAGACTCTACTGAAGAGAAACCATCCAAAAGTGACAAGACAAAGAAGATTGTCCACAACAAGGCAGGCGGCTTAAAGAAAAAAACCCAAGCCAATGGAACAGCAGCCAAGAAAGCAGCAAAGGTCAAGCCTAAAGGCAAAAAGGACTTACCCACTGGACCAAAAAAGGCAAAGGTCGCTAAGATGGACGGAGAGACTGTCAAAGGGGAAAAGGCCAAGAAGCCCACAGTGAAGACAGCTGATGAAACTAAAGCATCAAAGGCTGACAAAAAAGAAGGGAGCAGATTTGAGAAAAAGCAGGGCAAAAAGAGAACATCCATGGGGGCAAAGAACAGAATTGGAAAGAATAAATTCAGAAAGTTGAAGCACATGTTGGAAAAACAAGAGGGAGAGTGACGGTGTGTACAGTGTGATAAAGTGTACTAGATTATGTAAGAGCTTTGTAGAGCTTCCTTACGGACCCGTTCACCTCCCTTCAGCTAACGAGTATTCAGATTGGTTCGCTCTGTTTTCATTCCAGAGCTGTGATACTGTATGTGTCAGTCAGATATTATTGTACTGCCCGTGTACAAATGAACTGTACTGGTCAACGATGCTCTCACTTAAGTTGGGTCCTCCCTTTTTTTTATTTGTATTACAGAATATTCAACATGTTTGTCTGTTGATTTAATTTCAGGGTGAGACGGCTTCCATAAATCTGTGAAAAATAATAAATCTTAAGATGTTTTTCTCATCACTTGTTTGATTCATCATTCATCAATGGGAGGTTTTACTTGTCTTTTAGGTACACCCGGATCATCTGGTTATTTGATTGGTAACTTTACCCTAAAAGCCAGCTATGGAAAACACTTTTAGCATGTAATGGCTTTTGTTAGACATCTCTAACCACATTTTAGACATCTCAAAATGTATTTTGACTTGTCAGTTTAGTTCTGATTAGTCATAATTCCAGTTTCAGATATCTACAATTGAAATCTGACTAGTAATAACTCGTTTTTAAACATCCAAATTACTGTCTTTAATTAGGTATTAGGTATCTTGAATTTGACTAGTGACTAGTCAGAATGTAAATGGAAAAATTCAAAATTTCAAGTCAATTGTAGTCATCTTTTATCCTATTTTCCATACAATTACAAAGTTCATTATTATTGTTCAGAACGTCTTAATTATTAATAATGAGATATATGTTGACTGGACAGAAATACAGTGCAGATATGTTAAAAGGGCTTGTCATATACCACCTATTATTGATTACATGAGTTTTTACTGGAAAAGTAACCGGTTTGGATGGGACTTTGTGCTGGAAACTATTCCACTGGTGTTGTCAGGTGTGGAAACAACCAATCAGATCGGTCTATTTCGGACCGGAAGCTGTGTTGTTTACATTTTCTAAGATGGCGGCGGGGATGTATTTGGAGCATTATTTGGACAGTAAGCTGTTTATTATGCGTTTAGCAAACTGGAAAATATTCCAACCCACTTATAGCCCATTTCATACTTTGTCTTTCGTTGTGTAATGTAGCCCCTGGCTAATCCGCGTGCGGAACAGACTGCTTTAAAGCCGTTTCCCAGCGGCCAGCGGGATTAGGCTCAGGCTATTTGCTGGGATATCGCAGCGCACCGTAGCGAAGAAAGGTTGCCGTTTGAGTTTGTACAGCACACATACTGCGTTAGCCGTGCTGGCCTACTTTAAATTCATTTAACAAGCAAGCAAGTAAACGTTGCCCTTGGCGGTTTACTGCGATGCTAATGAATGCTGGTTCAAGCGCTGTCGTTAATGGCAGACGATTAAGCTAGCTGCCCCGCTTCGCATCAGCGTTACGGTTTCATGTTCTCACTGAAAGCGTTATTAAACTGTGTGTTGTCTCCCCCTCCACCTCGCCAGGTATAGAAAACCTGCCCTTCGAGTTGCAGAGAAACTTCAATTTAATGAGGGACCTAGATCAACGCACAGAGGGTGAGAACGATGAACTGCAGCTGGTGTGGATTTTAACCCTGAATTGCTGTGAAAACGCATGTAGTAAAAGAGAGCCGTTAAATCACACTGTGCCACTTACATCTCATCTTTAAACTGTATGATCTGTGCAGTGGGTCGGGACCTCCTAGGGAAGTCTAAGGGGTCACCAGATGATTAAAGGAAAAAACAAGTGATATACAAAATGATGTATAGACTTTTTTCTCTCTTTAATATTTGTACTTTTTTATACTTATCCTTTTTTTGTGAAATACTGGATACTTTGACTTCTTCAGGCCGTTCTTTGATTGAACTGCTTGCAATAATAATCTGTGATGAGTAGTAGACTTAACTTAATTTTAAGGGGTCACAAGCCAAAAAGTCTGGAAACCACTGATCTACAGTAGAGTACTAGTACATCATACTCCCCACCAGTTTGTAAAGGTTTCTAAAGAACAGCAGTGTGGTAATAATTGACTTTTGTCAATTTAGCGTGATAAGTTGTGAGGGGTGTTTAAATTCACAAAATATACTAGCCAGTATCCCAGCTATTTACTGTTTTGCTCAACATGAGCTGTTTATAAGCCTAAATAAAATGTACATACATGTATGTTAAAGAAGAAAACAGAAGCCTAATATTTAAGTATATTGTCACTGGAAATATTTTGTGTATATTTCAGAAGTATTAATTGTACACAGTGAAGTTTTATCACATTGGTAACATTGACTTAACAGGTACAGTGTTGTTTTAGAAGTCTTACTCCATGTCTCTCTTTTAGATCTAAAAGGACAGATAGACTCTCTGGCTAAAGAGTACACAGCCAACGCCAGGACTCTTTCCTCTGAGCAAAAGTTGTCCATACTGAGGCAGATTCAGCAGTCTTACAGTAAATGCAAGGAGTTTGGAGACGATAAGGTGCAACTGGCCATGCAGACCTATGAGATGGTTAGTATCTTAGAAATAAACATAATGTTTTGCATACATCTGTAGGTAATATGAGTGGGAAAACTTGTACAATCGATATATCTACTGTGCTGAATGTACATGAAATGTGCACCACAATCAGTCTGCTGAAGTTCTATTTTCTGCAGGTCGACAAACACATCAGGCGTCTTGACACAGACCTGGCTCGGTTTGAGGCTGACCTGAAGGAAAAGCAGATTGAGAGCACGGATTATGATTCCACCTCCAGTAAGGGGAAGAAAGGTGTGTGTCCATTGTATTTGCTTAATATATTTTTATCTTTTGCACCGAGGACTGTCAGGGCAACCAAAACTAAACTAAGTGGAATAATAAAGTGATTGTGTAATTCCAGCTGAGTCCAGACAGAAGGAAAAGAAGACAGCTAAAACAAGGTCTAAAGTGAAGAGTTCAGATGAAGATGGCAGTCCCAAGAGTGCACAGAAGAAAGTCAAACTCCTTCAGCCGTACGTTGTGCATCTACTTTCCAGCTTGGCCAAGTGTTTACTCTTCATGTTCGAAGCCAAACATTTTTAGTTAGGTTTATGATCATACTCCCATTCTTACTTGCAATACTTTCCCCCATCATCAGAGGAGAATTCAACAGCCCTACCACCAACTTTGGGAATGTGCACCCATCTGATGTGTTGGACATGCCAGTGGACCCCAACGAACCCACCTACTGTCTGTGCCATCAGGTGTCTTACGGCGAGATGATCGGCTGTGACAACACTGATGTGAGTTTTGTTTTATGGCCCCCTTTCAGTCTCCGTCAGGGGATCGCATGAAGTGCTTTTTTGGTTTGTAATTTACACAAATCCTTTTACAAGATGTTGAGGTGGGACTTAATATTGTGAGAAATTTGGTTTGAGAATTTAAAAGTAGGTGGGATAAACGCTACAAAAAAAGACACTGACATTGCTCTTTACTTTACTTTTGTGGATAAATAATGCTTTACATCAGTTGCACTTACAGAAGAGGTGGAGGTGGATGAAGTGGAAAAGCTGTTATTGATGTTGGTTATGTTGTGAATTGAAACAGAAAGAAGAAAAAGGGATAAATGGAATAAAACAGGATAGAAAAGAGGAGAAAAGTGACGAGAGCTCACTGCATGGTGCTCATTGCAAATACAAGTAGTCCTACAGAACGTTTGTCTAGTGGCTACAGGCCACATACAAAGAAATTATGTAATAAAATACACGTGACAATTATGTAGTAAAGACAGTAATTAGAGACAATTGTGATTATTATAATGGTTGTTATCAAAACACATTTGCATTTGTACTTGCACAAACTAGAGTGTATTGGTTTTCTGTGTAGTTATGTACCTTGTGGATTCTGTATCTATTTTTTTCTACTGCTGGTTAGTTTCATTGCCTTAAAGTCTGTAATCAAATTTTATTGAATGGAATTTTTCATTCCCAACATTCCCAAGAGCAAGATCCAATAGCAAAATAATGACATGTTACAGGAAGAGGAAAGGTGGAATTTTTGCATATGATAAAAAAAACCCCAATACATCTGAGAACACAAAAGACCACACAAAATGTATTTATTAATTTCATGGGACCTTTAATGTGAATGGCCTGTCCAAACAATGTATGAGTTTATGTGTGTATTTATTTAAATTACATTAACAAGAAATGCCATTCAAGTATCACAAAGGTCAACAACAATGTACCTTTATGGTACAGGCATGGAATTGAGAAGATTTAATAAGTATAATGATAAGAAATAGATGTTTTAATAATGTTATATATCAATAACCAGTTATTGTACATAGAGTACATGTACATATATTTCCTAGATGCTAACCACAAGTTAAGAGGGTTTAGGAGTCCTGCAGTCTCGTGCCCCTTCCTCTGTGGATAAGGTCACAGATGACAGAGCCAGTGATTCATTACACACATACTGTATGTGTTATCTCTCCTTTAAAAGATTGATTTTGTTTTTGATCATGTGTTTTGAATGTCTGGACTAAGCGCTCCCAATACTTAACTATACATTATCGTTTTTTTGTTTTTGTTGTTTTTTTTTTTTTTACTTTAGTGCTCCATTGAGTGGTTCCATTTTGCATGCGTGGGTCTGACAACCAAACCAAGAGGCAAATGGTAAGAAACTCAGTAAAACTGATCTGGAGGCTGTAATGTTCTATCCTTTTTTCAATATGTGCAATAAAAGTATGAATTGTTACTCAGTAAACTCAGTCAACTGAATGTTTTTGCTGTGTTTTTTGTCGATGCCATGCAGGTACTGTCCACGATGCTCTCAAGACAGAAAGAGAAAATAAAGACGCCTGGTTTTCCTGGAACAAAATGTGGACACTGATCAGATGGAAAATGAGAAGAATATTTCTTCATTAGTAACTAGAATTTTTGTTTCTCATCTTCCTTAACATTTGGTGCTTTTTCTTTTGGTTTGCGTAATTTGCCTGGGCCTGATGCAGTGTGTGTGTGAAGGAGCCATGTGGTTACAAATGTATTTAAATATTGATTTTTTTTATTTTTAAATGGTTAACAATAATTTTGTTTTTTTGTTTTTTAGTTATCTTCGGTGCTCTTTTTGTGACTTCTTTTTTTACATTTTGTTTTACAAGTGAATAATAAACACTACAACTGCCCCTAATGGTTTAACAGTTCCAAGTTGTCACAATACTTTATACTGTATTCACATGTACAACTACACAATTTCATTATTTTCTCTGAAATCAATTTGCCCATGGATCAATTTTTGCTTTGTTGTATAGTTAGTTTCTTGTGCTTAGCCTTGGAACACTAGTTTTATGTTTTAAGTATAACAAGAGGGCAAAAGAGTGTGAAGACAAATGCTGCATCCTGACGGTATTAGTCACCTGTGGTAGTGAGTTAAACCATTTCATTTTAACATTGGATTGAGTGCTGTATAGAAAGTAAGACATTTCGTCAAAAGTATTGTCATTTCTGTAGCTGAAACATTGGTACAGAGGAGAGGGGGTGATTGTGTTTTCAATCATTTGAATACAGCTACTACCTCAAAAAAAAAACCTGCCTTTGTGCTCCTTTGTCTCTTTGTTTTTCTCAATTCTGTGTAATTTTAATCCGACAGTCGAGCTTGGACGACGCGCTGCAGCGCTCGTCGTTTGCCAGTAGGCGGTAGTGCTGCGTGAAACTCCCTGGCAGCGAAAGCGCATGCGTGTGACGTCAGAGACCCGTTGCTTTGGCGCCATGCGCGAACAGATTTGAAAGTCGGCGGACTCACGTCGCTGGCGGACAGAGGACAGAGTCGATCACACCTTTGTCTTTACTGGCCGAAGTTGTGGACAGCGGGTCTGCAGGCGTTACAGGTGAGCGTCATGTTTCTAAGTTAGTAAAACGGGTCGTTGGCGAAGTTTAGCGGTCGAAACGTCACAGCCAAACGGTTACGCCAGCCTAGCTAGTTAGCCGGCTAACGTTGCTAGCACTAGCAGTAGCTGTTTGTCTGACTAGCTTAGGTCACAACAACAAAGCTGTACTGTTTGGTTAACTGAAAGACTTTCTTCCTAAGTCAGTCATACCGACTACACTCCAACGATACGTTTTAGCTGTAGCGCTACAGTCTTTACAATGCGAATTAAGTAGCTAGTTCAGTTAACGTTGATTAGTATGCTAATCAAATGTTTCCTTGTTTCTTGTCTTGACGCAGGGATGTCGTGGGACTTTTTTGTGCCTGTGTGCGTGGGTGACCTGGTGAAGACTGGGGGCATCAACCAGTACGTCGTTCAGGATGTGGTGCCCCCAAAACATCTGCTATCCTATCTCAGTAGTAAGTATTGGACTTGTATAAGTTCTGGTGCTGTTCTCTGTCAGCCATTTTCATTTGGGCTGGCATGTTTGTGACTTATCTGAGGTTTCCATCTCTCTTGCACACAGAATTCAAGGCAGCATTGAGAAGCCAGGGACCTATGTGTATACTGGAACACTTTGACACAGGCTACAGCGTCCTACAGTAAGTATTGATCACATAGCTTGCTGTAGTTATTGCTATTAAGAAGTGTATGAGTACAAAGGTACTTTGTTTACTTTTTAAGGCACTGCAACTCAGTGGAGCTGGGTGTGAAAGAGGATGCTCTGGAGTTACTAGTACAAGGTAAGACCTTTTTTATGGTTAAATTGACAAAAATACTACCTTGATATGCTGGGATGATCACACATCTGGATTTTTTTCCTTTCAGTGGTTAGTGGCCTGGCTGCTTCCCTGCCGGCACTTCTCGTCTCCACCTCCGTCTCAGCTGCAGAACGCAAAGAGAAACTTAATGCAGTTAAAATGAGTGTCTACCTGCTCTGCAAACTCACCGAGACCCTTGAGAGTGACTCCTATAGACAGAGTATTGTGACGGCACCTGGGAAGGTATGGTTACAAGAGACATGGCTAAAAAATACTTTGTTAATGGCTATGTCGGTAAATTGTTCTGTGTTTAACCATTTTAAATGCCCACTGATGAGATCATGGCAAGTTTTATGATACAGTCAGACCAAGAGATTGTGGTCTCTAGCCTGCTGTTAGATGGGTAGTCTTGGTAGTGTGGTAGAGTTTCATTGCACTGCTGTAAGGGCCCATCCACGGTTAACTTGTCACCTTCTACAACCTCTGGCCCCCTAGAGCAATGGGACGGCACAGGTAGGAGATGTCAAACAAAGTGCGTTTGTTTGTTTGTCTTTGTGTTTGTGTGTTGTATGAATGTATATGTATCAGCTGGCAAGAGGCTATAGTCTCAATATAGTTGGTTTGGCAGGTATGAACTACTCTTTGGTAATCTGAGGGCATGTATTGTATGTTCATTTTAATTACACTGAGACCATTATTTGAGTCCAGTATCTATGAAGCTTAACCGATTTTAATTTATCAGCTTTTGTCTCTTGCTCAGGGTGGTAAAAAAGGCAAAGCTGGCGGAGAAGGACTGCTGCAGTGGGACTCTGAGCGAGAGAAGGTGCTGCAGGCCCTCGTCCAGCTCCTCCAGCTGGATATCCGTTCCCTCTGGAGTCTCTCCCTGGTGGAGGAAGAGTTCATCAGGTACTCTGCTGACTGGGGAGCTCTGTGCAAGAGTACATTATCAGGCTTTGCTGTTTTAATTTAGTTAGTTGGTGTAATTTCCCACTTTATCTTTACTTTTCCATTAATAATGTCACACCAAACTTAATAAGGGTTGGTGATCCTGGAACTGTGTTAAATTGCTTAATTTAATGTTTCCATTGTGAACATTTCCTCACAGTCCTAGCTTTTTATTTTCAGAAGAAAGGATATGTAGTGATTGTTTGCTACAGATGATTAGTTTTTTTTTTTTTTTTTGTCATGTCAATACCAGCTCTTAATACTTCAAGATCAAACATAAAACAGGTTTTTTAGTGGTTAGCCTCAAGAACCATCATCAACACGTAGTCAGTATAGTTCTGCTAAATTTTCGAATGTATACAAGCCTTTTTCAGGTTGTACCACAACACAACAAACTTTTAATTCTTTGTTCTGTCCCTTTCTTCTCTTAGCTGTGTGACCTGCTGCTGCTATAAACTACTTGAGAACCCAACCATCAGCCATGTCAAGAGCAAACCCACCAGAGATTGTATAATCCACCTTCTGGGGGTGCAAATCAAGAAGTACAATCACCTCCTGGGTTAGTCTCTCAGTAGTCACATGCTTAACCTTATAACTGAGGAAGCATATCAATAATGTCAGTTTCAAGAACATCATGTATAAAGAGCAAAAAGCAACAATACAATACCTCCTGTTATTCAGCATTCATTGCTGATTTGGGGTTGTGGTAACATTTTGATTTGAGTGTCTACTATCTCTAAACTCTTACAGGTGCAAGTGTAAAGGTGATCCAGTTGCTGCAGCACTTCGAGCAGTTGTCATCTGTGTTTGCCCAGGCAGTGTCTGTGTGGAGCACAGAATATGGAATCGGGGCTATCATAGGAGAAGTAATAAGGTCAGTAAGCATAATGTGTTTCAAACAAGCAGGTCTCTTTGTAAATATATTTATGGAAATTGATTCTCTGGCTGCAAATGACCATGTTTCATACCTTATTTTTCTTATTCCCCCAGGGAGATTGGTCAGAAGTCAAGCGAGGAGCTTGCTAGAGAGGGGTCAGGGGTCAAAGCTTTTGCTACCTTCCTTTCGGAACTTGGTGCCCTGGTGCCTGAATTAATTATCCCCAACATTAGTGTGCTAATCACACACCTGGAAGGAGAGGTACTGCACACTTGAACATGTTCATCCTGCTAATATTGAATTATTAATTTACAGCTCCTGGATGGGAAAACTAGTGTCCTTTTTAATAGAAGCATGCTGCGACATTGATCTGGCATAAAAGTTTATGTGGTAATGTAAAGGAGTAACCCTTAATTTTAATGACTCGTCACTATGGTAGCTTTTCTGTGTGAGCGGAAGAAAGTCCCTATGAGAGCACACACACCGCTTGATTGAGTTGAGAGATTTCCATCCTCCACAAATCACTGCTCTTTGTGCCCTTCAAGACTTTCTGTATTGAGTTTTATGTAGTTTAGCCAGTCTGGGGAGGACTGAGCTGTCTGGTTCATAAATTTCATTTACTGCTGCTAAGGCCCTGTCATTATTCTGGGTTGTGGTTGGCTTGTGCAGTAAAGTCAACACATATTAAAAGAGATGATACAAAAGAGAAGCAGAAGAAGCAGGGTTCTTTCTTTTTATTGTAAACGTTTTCTGTGATAGAGTGCTATACTGTTTTCTGCTTCACAGGGTAACAGACCACTAGTTGAAATATTTTCACACAAGGCAGGGACTTCACAGCATCCAATAACATTTTAGATAGTCTCCAAGTGTGAGTTTGCATTCACTGCTTTATGAAGTGACTCAGAAAGGAACTTGAAGAGCAAAAATTGTCGTCAGTGCTCAAGTATGAATTTCTGCTTTTTTATTTGGACAAGAAGTTCTCTTGCTCATGTGCAAGTTTTGCTATGACAATGCACCACTTATATAGGGCTTGATGAGTGTACCAAAATGTGGTACGGACACAAGAAAATTGACCAAAAAGCACAAAGTCTTTGATTCTTCAGAGAAATGTCCCTTCCACACACATACATCTTAAGTTTATTTTTCTTCCCGCTCAGTTCAGGTTTTGCCCAGTGATGAGACCAAGGCGAATACGAGCTAACTGAATGAGAGTTGGGTTCTTCTTGCCTTGACTGGCAGGTAATCTTGGCAGTGCAGAGGAGGATTACTGCTCTGCTGTAAGGGCCTGCCTACAGTGACTTGGCTCGACCCCAAATTATTCCTCTACAGTCACAGCAGAGTAATTGCTGGGATGAAGCTGACAGTGTGTGTCTGTGTGTGCATGTGTAAGAGGCAAGGAGTTCACCCAGCTCTCTTTGCTGTTCAATTAGCAATGAGTTGCTTCTTTGGTAATCTGAGGGCAGAGCTCAAAAACTCATCTGGACACAAAGTCATTTGTTTATACTTTTATTTGCTCATGTAGTTCTAATGCACATATGCAAGTTCTGTTATTCTTGCATGATTTGCCATGAAATGCCACAATACATAAATCCTCATTAAGAGTCCATCATTGTCATCAAACTAAAATATTATTTTACTAACACAAGAATAAGATTAGATGCAGACTAATTCCTGATTACCCACTTTTTTCCAGAGCCATGCAATGCGTGTTGCTGTGTGTGAGGTGCTGGGAGAGATTCTCGTGCGGGTCCTGTGTGGTGACGGACTAGATGAGTCTGGTAAAGCTGACCGTGACCGATTCTTTGACACACTGCAGGAACATCTGCATGACACACATTCCCATGTCAGGGCACGTGTGTTGCAAGTCTACACGCGCATCGTCAACAGCAAAGTATGTTTTCATTGACTTATAATGTATCTGTAATGCACGTTGCTAAAGTCTCCCTTGGTAATAAAAATGGTCTTTATGTGTTTAGGCACTGCCCCTGTGTAGGTACAGTGAGGTGATGGAGCTTGCTGTGGGACGACTGATTGACAAATCTATAAATGTGGTGAAGAGCGCCATCCAGCTGTTGGCAGCCTTCATCGCACACAACCCCTATAGCTGCAAGGTAACTTATGATTTAGACCCAGAGTAGCAGACTTTTTCTTTTTCAGATTTCAAGATCTCACTGGAATATGTTCTTGTTTCTTTCAGTTGAGCAGTGCAGATCTGAAGAAACCGCTAGAGAAAGAGGCCGTTAAACTCAGAGAGATGAAAGAGAAATTGGAGGAAAAAGCACCAGGTGAGGGAAGAACCATGTCATCTTTCAAAAAATTAAATGTTTATTTTTCTTCATTCTCAGTCAAATTTTGCCCAATGATGAGACCAAGGCGAATACGAGCTAACTGAATGAGAGGTGGGTTCTTCTTGCCTTGACTGGCAGGTAATCTTGGCAGTGCAGAGGAGGATTTCTGCTCTGCTGTAAGGGCCTGCCTACAGTGACTTGGCTCGACCCAAATTATTCCTTTAAAGTTACAGTGGAGTAATCACTGGGATAAAGCTGACAGCGTGTGTGTGTGTGTGTGTGTGGTCGTGTGTGTATTTGTGTACATGTGTAAGAGGCAAGGAGTTCATCCAGCTCTCTTCTCGCTGTTCAGTCAGCCATGAGTTGCTTCTTTGGTAATCTGAGGGCCAAGTTCCGAAACTCATTTGAACTCAGCAGACCAGGTCTGTCCACTAAAAGATTCACATATGTAACTTTCAGCCATATTGCACAGTTATTAAAAATTTTGGATTTTTATTAAGTGCCAGGAGTTCCTTTTTAGAGTTTGAAAGCGCTTTTAGTCAGAAGTAACAATAATCACCAAAATTCCTGTAGTTTTAGATGCATGCAAAAAACTCCCTTGAATTGAATCCAGGGACAAAAAAATCAGTATTGTAATTGGTTATTTCCAAAAGCATTTAAATGCAGCATTAAGTAGGTCATTTCAGCATTAGGGTTATGATTATGTTTCTTTTAAAAAATATATACATTTTTCAAAATGGGTAGGAAAATTCGTAACTAGTTAATGAAGCTTCAACCAGTCTGGTTTTCTAGCCACTGTCAGAAATCCCTTCATTTTTGTTCTTTGTTAGTGTTCGAAAGAACACAACCTCATGTATCAAATACAAGAGACTCCTGGTACACCAGGAAAACGTTACAAAATATGATCAAGTGGTGGCACTCTAGAGCACAACATTACAATCTAGATTTTTAACTACATGAACAGGTGTCTTACCATTCTGTACTAATGCTAATTGATTTCTTTTTTTAATCATTTTCTGTCCGTTGTTCCTCTGAAACTTTCTATGCAGCTCTAACCCGAGTCACCCTTCTTTCCTTCCCCTTTCCCTTCTGGCAGTGGCTGTGATTAAAGCATCTGAGCTGTGGGCCGCCATGGAGCCTGAGCTGCTCGTCACTGTCAGGACAGAGCTGGAGCCCACAAGTGAAGCAGAGCAGGAGGAGGAAGACGACAGGGATGTGGAGGAAGAAGATGACAGAGCAACCGCAGTGAAGATTGCTCAGTACCTCCGTGTCAACAAATACAGGTGAAGCTAATCACCAGTGTTGGCCTGGGTAAAACTTGACAGAAGTGTCACTACATGAAGGATTTTTTTCCCTCCCATACTGTCAATTAGCCAACAATTTGATATGTGAACTTTCTTTTGTCTTCCCCCTCTGCAGGAATGCTGTGCGTCTTTGTATAAGAGCCCACAGCTGCTTCCCTGAATCTGAGATGTTTGCCTCTCTGTCCACTCTCAGCCCTGAGACTTTAATGCACACACTGGCTCTGATTTTCAAAGGTAAAGACTGCGCTCAGTTCACGTGACACATTTGTATCCAGAGATACACATTTAAGATTCAGTTCTTTTTGTATTTCCTCGTTTGAAAGATAATGTGAAATACATTTCCTTCAGTGTCAGTTCATTAAAATGGACTACTCTATAATATTTGCCTTTTACAAGAGTGTAAGTAGAAGATATATTTTACAGCATAGGACACTCCACTTCTCAAATCAGCCGTCTCATTCAACCTCCACCAACACTATGCTGCAGTTGTGCCAGATACACATGATGTTGAAAAAGTTACTATCATTACATTAAAAAAATTGCAACTTGAATCACATCAGTTGATGAACATGAAATGGGACATGTGAAATGCCTTTTCAGATTTTAGGCTTTGTGTTATGACTGGTTTGGCATCAAGCAGTTCAGGCGGGGACGACTGTAAATCACAATTACAAAGGCAGTTGCATAAGTATCAACCTGTATATGTCAGCTTTAATAGAAGTCTGTCATTCGTGTTTTCATTTTTATGTTCAAGGTTTTTTTCCAACTGTCTAAATCTAAGGTGTTATGGAGTTGAAAATATAACCTTGAGTCAATTGCATCATGGGGACAAAGTGCTGCTGGAGAACAAATGTAGTGTCAGTTTCTGATGAGTATACTGTGAGTTGTATATACACTGGCCCTGTAATACTAACAGCAAAAAGAGGCCGGTGTGCAAAGGCAATCAGAATTTGATGCCTTATTCCTTAGTATGTTGTTAATGTAAATGTAACACCTCTGCGGCTGCCTTACACACACTAAAAGCCTTACAGCGGAGAGAATAGATTTAACTTAATTACTGTACAGCAGCTGCTGGAAGTGTTGGGTAATCGAGCATCAATGGAAAAATAATTTATTGCTTTTTGATCCTAACATACTTGACATTATACCGTCCCTGATGTTTTCCCTCAGGCTCTGACGAGGACGCCTCTGAGCTCAGCCAGAACTTGCCACCAACCCCACAGGAGGAGGGGGAGCTGAAGAAGCAGGAGATGTTGGTGCAGTACCTGAAAGACACGGAAACCTTCGCCTTACAAGTGGAGAGAGCAATTTCTGTCATTAACTCCATGCTCTACTGGAAAACCACTTCAGGTAGAAGGCCATATTTATTCACCAGTGCAAACCTATTCAAACGTGTTCATTTCAATATGACTGATGAATTTACTCAGTTAAGAAATATAAATATTCTCACATTTGACAACTGAAGTCTTTGGTTTCAGTGGTCCAGGAGGCTGTGCAGTTTTGTGTGACAGTGTGCGAGTTCAGCGTTGCCAACTCTGTCAGTGGGGTGAGGAAGATGTTGCCTCTGGTTTGGTCAACTGACGCTGCCATCAAAGATGCTGTGGTTCAGGCCTACAGGCACCTGTACCTGAACCCTCAGGGAGACACCATCAGGTCTGTAAAACTGCTTCACACATACATGACAATATAAAGGACCCAACTTATAAAACAAGTACACATCCTGTTCATCCAGTCAGCTTATTGACTGTTAATGTGATTTCAGCTAATTATACATTTATTTTAATATAATTCTGACTGTTGGGATTCTGATTTAGTCAGTTGCTGAAGTCTCTCAATGATTGCAGTAATGTTGGGCTGCCTGGCTTGCTGTTAAGTAAAAGATAGCTAAAACAGAACATACCATGATATTACTTGATTATGTTGTATGTTGCAGTATGTGTACATAGTCAAACGTACTGGTAAATGCCATATTGTGATGCAAGCAAACCTAAAAACACTTGAAGCGATTTGTTTTGTGTTGTCTTCTTAAAGTAGCTGTCTCGTCTCTCATTAGGATGAAAGCCCACACTCTAGTGGACAGTCTGTCTGAGCTGATGGTGGATGCATCTCTGGGAACAATCCAATGTCTTGAGGAAATAGTGAGTAACTCTGTTAGTACGCTCATATGGATCATTTCTGTATATGGTGATCAATTTGAGGGGGACATGTTCGTACCAGCCATAAAATGTGCAGTGTATGTTTTTTTTTTTTTACTTGTCTACTGTTTTGGATTTAAATACCTTGTAATAAAGCATATGGGGACATGTTTCTTCAGGTGCAGGAGTTCTTTGGCAGTAGCAGCAATCTCCAGTCCACTGTAGTGCAGGTCCTGTGGGAGAGGTTTACTGGCAAACGAGAAACCTCTGGCTTACACAGGCGAGCTGCAGTGTTACTGCTGGGCATGGCTGCACGGTAAGAAAAAGACCACTTTCAGTATGCTCCTAAGAAACAAACGTCTTATGCCATGATGAAGAAAAGGGGTCATGCAAGTTTACTAAATGAGAGGTTTTAACATTTTCTTGCCTTTGACTGCCTGGTAATTTTAGTCAAATGTGGTACTCTGCTCTAAAGGAGCAGGCCAAAGTGGCTCCACCTACTCTGACTGTAGAGTAACATAAGGAGTAGTTGGATAAATGGTCACGGTGCATTCATGGATTTTGTCCTGATTTACATTTCGGGTATTTTGATACTGATCAGTCCCATCACAGCTCGTGTCTATTCGCATTATCATTCTGTCCACGTTGTGATCTGATCTCATTTTGCACACACTACGCAGTGCAGCAGAGTAGGTGTGGATGTCAAACAAAACAAATGCGGCAAGTTTTAGGATAATTAGACATGATGCTCTACAGCCTGTATTTATTTTCCAATTTTGTAAAAGGCAACATAAACAACAGTTTTTGTTACAGTAGTGCTTGCAGGTGCTGTGTAAACTTGTGACTTGGTTACTATGGATGAGGGGGAGAGGTGTGTTGACTGGTGAGAACAGACTGATATTTGCCACACACCTCAGCAGAGCTCCAGTTAAATCTGAGTCATGATGTTTCTGCAACACTAAGCAGTGCTTTCTCACGACATGGTAAATTGCATTTACATGTGGCTGACAGTATCTAAATTCTGATTATATTCCTATTATAATTTCTACTGAACACCATGGGTGTGAAAATGCATTGATTCTTAAAGTGACGGTATAACTTGAACCTGTGTACATATCATGGTCCAACTCATGAAACACAGCAGAACTGAGTAGGAATAAACTCAGTTTTATCTAGTTGGCACTCGCATGTTCAGTCAGGCGGAAGTTGCCTTAATCCCAAATTATGTGGAAATACTTCTCATTTTGGTTTATTTTTGTTGTGAATTGAAATGGGGGGGGGGGGGGTGTTTTGATAATTTTGATTACACACATTGCATCTATACTTAACCCCCTTTGCTCAAACATGAGCTTTTTCCAGATACCAACTGCTTTTTAATACAGGTGTTAAAGTTGAGTTGACTAAACTGTTTTTCAATATTCCTCACTGCATGAAGGCCCTTCCTTTTACATTTTTGGTCCTACCTCAGCTACTTGACATTCAACAAATCCTCTCATTAGTCAGAATACAAGCTCAGCCTCGGCTCCTCTTCATTGTAATCGAAGTCACGACCATATAACTAGGCTCCTTGCCAGTGCATTTCACTGAACATATATATATATATATTTATATTTATTTTAGTGTTCCCCCTCAATCTACCTCAAAGACAGCCACTGCTGGAGGGAAAAGTGAGCAAGAGAGTAAAGAGAGACTATCTGCAGTCCACCCACACTGCTGCCTCTCTTCATCCAGCCGGCAGCATTCATAACCTATTAAATCTTATGTGCTTCTCCTAACCCATCCTCCTACACGCATTATCTGGGCAGCAGCCTAGCACTGGCAAGGCCAGCTCACAGGGGTTGGGGCGATGTAGGGCAGAGATTATTACTTCACTTTGCATAATCACATGATCATTTGGGAATATGAAATCTATATTTGTGAAAATGCCTATTTTGTGTGTATGTGAATCTAAAAGGGCAGAGAGGGAGGTGGTCCTCAGTAATCTGGACACTCTTTGTTCCGTGGCTCTGGGAGAAAAAGTGACTGAAGACTTTCTTCTGGCCCGAGACTCAGTTATCACCATCTGCAGCATCACTGACCATGTCAGGGTAAGAAGACATAAACCATGGTTTGCTTCTAAGCATTTCCCATTGCCTGTTGATTGAGTCAGTGGGTCAAAAATCTTCTCTTCTATAAGTAGTAGAGATTTAAGTGTAATGTTGACTTTGAACACAGATTACCCCATGCTCACACACACTCGATCAACTGCTGGCAATATTCAGCTTAAATGTTGGCAGAACAAGCCGGTATCAAACCCTCTGCATTTCAAATTAGTTATCTCACATGAGGTTTACATTTTGCTCCTGTAAGAAGTGATACTATTGCACATTTTAAGTAGAGATTAAATGCGTGAAAGGTTTTTATTTATACTCTGGGGGGCAGCAAGCACCACGAGGACTTCAACACAATGTTAATTGCATTATTTCCACCAGCAATCAAAAGGCGCTCCATTCAGACTGCCCCAGGACCATCAGCTCTTCACCTGCCTCACACAGGCCATCGCTGAAGGTAGATGCAGACATATGTGCCCTTTTATTGAGAAATATTCTCAGTTCGTTCTCGTCCTAGCCTCCACTACTCTTAGTTTCTTCCTCTGACTGCGTCTGTTGGTTGGTTGTTGTTGCTCCAGGGGTGGTGATGGAAGACCCTTACTGGCAGAGCTTCATGGAACAGGCCGTCCGTCTCATCTACTTCCTGGCTGAATCCCCTGACCAGCTGTGCTCCCGGCTGCTCCAGCGCAGTGCTCGCCTCTTATTAGATCAGATTGCGGAAGGCGGTGAAGTCAACAAGGATGCTAGCCAAATGCAAGATGGATCTCAAGAGTCCAATGAGCAAGGTGAACAAGGTGAGTCCCATTGTGTCTCTGTCTACACGGACACAGTGTAACCTGTCCCAGTGCTCCTTGCTTTATTCTTAATCACATGTGTCCATGGGTCTTTCTCTCCTGCAGTGAACTGTGTGTGTCTGGCCCAGCTGTTGGCTCTGTGCGGCTGCGTGGCTTTCTGGCAGGTGTCTCACCTTGAGCGCAGTGTGAGCACTGAGCTCCGGAGGAGGAGAGGAGAGACGGAGGAGAGGGAGGAGAAGGAAAAGGGCCCATCCAGCAAAGCTAAGGTAATGAGGCTTATATATAATAACTTTGTTTTGAAAGGTGCTATACAAATAAATTGCTTTACAATAAAAACAAATATTAATAGTAAATGAAACCCAAAACATGATGTATAGAACAAGATAAAATAATTTAAATAATTACAACAAATACCATCAGTTAAAGTCCATAAGATAAAAGTGAGATTTAAAAGAGTGTACTGAGTTTGCTTGCCTGAGATCCCCAGGCAGGGAGTTCCAACAGCTGAGGGGCCTGGACAGCAAAGGCCCGGTCACCTTTAGTGACGAGTCGAGATTTTGGACCCATTAGTAGAACCTGCTGCAGGATCTCGAGCAGCGATCAGGCTCGTGGGGAGTTAGCAGGTCACAGATATAGGCAGAACCCTGACCATTCAAGCACGCTTTTTAACCAGTGAAGGGCAGCAAGTATTGGTGTGATGTGGTCGCTTATCTTAAAATGTGTTAAAAGCCTGACAGCAGCGTTTTGTATAAGTTGCAGTCTTTGGGTGTTACGCCTGCTGGTACAAGAATAAAGTGCATTGCGATAAAAGCATGGATGACCTTTTCAAATATCTGCAGTAGAAGGGAATGTCCTGATCTTGGTTGAATGTCTTTTAAATGTACATTTTGTATGGCTGAAAAAAACAATCCACTGCAATGCCCTTGAAATGAAGTAGTACATTAGCTAAAACTGAGATAACATTGTGATTGTTCACAAATACATTTTAAGTCATTTTAATTTTGCTGCTTGTGTGTGTGGAGTAATGTAAGGTGGACTTGATCAATTCAGAAAGTGTGTAAATGTCATACACAATTAGACTGTATCTGAGAAACACCATTCACTGTCGGGCCTAAATGTCAGTTGCCTGTTTTTTAAAAGTACCTCTGCAGATACTTTAATGTTACAATGAAGCCAACACAACACCCTGTGTGGCGAAGATCATTTTGACAATCAGAGTGAGTCTCAGCAGGATGGCTTGACGAGATTTATTTTAGTGACAGTAAGATGAGTGATGGCTCATAATTGTTCAGCCCATCAGGGGAACAAGAAAATAAATGTCTTCGTAATTAGCATTAGAAGTTTTTAGTTTTGGTTGTTTTTTCCCCCCACATATTTCTTTTAGATAAGCAGAGAGACAGAAATAGGCAGAGTGGCATACAACAAAATTCATAGGTTGGACTCAAACCTAGAATGTCGCTGTCACGTGGTATACCCCACCACGACGAGAGGTTTTTAGTGATTGTCCACGCAAAAATGCTGCAGGATTGATTTTGGAAAGAGTTTCCATGGATGGTTTGATACCTTTTTTTTCTCCTGTGGAAACTTGACACTATTGGAATCCATTGTAGCCACCTTTCAAGTCTGTTGGCAGTGTTTCATACGAAAAAAGATCACGTTAAGACTTAAGCTGCAGTCAGGCCGAAATTCGTCAGGTGAAATTTACTTGTGTAGTGATGTTGTCTAGGAATATGTTGGAGCGAGAGAATGGGATGTTTTGTAAAGCTTTCATGTTTTTCCAACAGCAAGCAGCTAATGAGAGTGCTATGGAGGAGGAGCTGGGGTTGATTGGTGCCTCTGCTGAAGATACTGAGGCTGAACTCATCAGAAAGATCTGCGAGACTGAATTACTCGCTGGTAATGAAAACCTCTTGTCTTCCCCACATTAAGCTGCATTTAAAACCCACTCTTCACCATCCACAAAATTCCGTTCTTCACATAGATTCTGATAATACATATACTTCGTAAACATCTTCTCACCTCCCTCCTCCGTCTCTGTCTGTTTAGAGGAGAACCTGCTGTGTGCATTCCTTCCCCTGCTCGTGAGAGTCTGCAGCTCCCCAGGACGCTATTCCCACCCACAGCTCACCACTGCTGCCTGTCTGGCTCTCTCTCAGTACATGATGATAAGGTAAACACATACACTCAGTTGCCAGTTTATTGGGTACACCTTGCTAAAACTAATGCAGTCTAATACAATAGTCCTGCAATAACTCCAAGCTTCATGATGGTTATAATGTTCAGTTTTTGTTGTGACTGTTTTAGAGGTGTACTGCACCCGTATTGCAGGTGAACTGTGTAGATCAACACAAAATTAATCTACAGCTATTTTGATAAATCCATTAATCTTTGAAGTCCATTATTAAGCAAAAATGCCAAAAACGTAGCTGCTTTCCTCAGTCTTCTATGATATTAAATGCATTATCTTTGGGTTTTGTGCTGTTGGTCGAACAAAAACGGCAATTTGAAACTGTCAACTTGGGCTTTGGGAAATTGTGACGGGCAATTTGTTACTGTTTTCTGACATTTTGTGGGCCAAACAATAAATTGCTTAATTGAGAAACTAACCCGCAGATTAATAAAAATATTTGTTACATATGACTTTTTTCCAGAAAACGTGACTCTAAACAGACTGACCTGAATTATTGGGATAACTTTTAATGCTATTATTTCTCTATCCCTTATGTTCAGCCCATCTGCGTGTGAAGAAAACCTCCGTCTCATGTTTACGGTGCTGGAGCGCTCTGCTTTTCCTGTGGTCAGGGCGAATGCCATCATAGCCCTGGGAGACCTCACCGTCCGTTTTCCAAACATTTTGGAGCCCTGGACACAGAATCTCTATGCCAGGTAACGTAATGACATTCAATTAAATCAGCCCAGTAATATAAAATGAATTTGTCACTCCCACCCCCCCACCCACTAATTGACTCTCCTGCAATTAGATGCACATTATCATCGTATTAGTTTTTTCCACCCAAGATTATAAAGAACAACCTACGCCTGATGGCTCAGCTGAGTGGGTGTACTGTAAATGACGTTTCATGTCAGCCAACATTCCCCCTCTGCTTGTACACTTGAGCCATCTTCATCCTGATCCCACCACCACCACGTCTCAGTGTTGTTGTTCCTCTCAGCCACTGAAGTGTTGCGGCTGTCACAGTGCTCCACTGAGCCACATGATGGGAAAAGTTTACTCTTGCCATCACGACTTTTTAATGTGGAGGGGGAAACTAACTTTGAGATGATCTGTGTTGGCAAACTCTGATATCTGCCTTGTATTCTGACCTCTGCGGTTGCCACGGGAAACAGCCAGCGCTTCATGGCTAGTAGAAAACCCACCCCTAACTCGTGAACTGGGGTGGAGCCTTCGACCGCGTCAGACAAGGGCACTATTAGACAACGAACATTTTAATTACTAGTGTGTTACAGATTGTGACTAGAACCAATGGCTAGTGTCTTGTAATTATACGGAGCGGTTGGGTGAGCAGAAGGGAATAATTTCGAGTGAAGTCAAAGGTTCTACCAGGGTTTATGCTTGCAGGTTTCATTTTAAAAACACTTAATGGTTTCGATCCGTTTTTTCTGCAAAGTTACACTGTTTCCCTGCAGCCAACTAGAAGCTGAAGTTGCTCTGTTTGATGGAGTGTGGTTTTAATTATAATGGTTGATAATGCTCTCAATGAGGTTTCAGACATGTAAAACATTCTGTTCTTTTTTTAATGCGTCATTGCTCTTCTAGTGTTTTCTACCTGATAAGCATTTCATAGTGTTCCCTAATTGTCTCCCACACACCAACACCTCCACTGTTCTCAGGGCTGCTGCCCTGGAGCCTCCTGATAAGCGCATTAAGAATTAATTACCCGGTTCATAGCCGTTGTAAGCGCCTGCATTGGCATGTGGAAGTGCCATGTACAAGTGTCTGTTCCTCTGCCAGGAGTCCTGCTCTCTGGCATAAATGAGAAATGGTTAATGAGTTTCTTTTTGTTCTGTGGTTTTGGGTTAGGGTAAGTCTAAATGGGACTCAGAATGCTATCAGATTGCCCTGCCACAGCATGTCCAATCCCATTGTATTCAGCCAAGGCTGTGACAGTTGTTCGGTTTCAGTAATGTTCTGCCTAATAACCCAGTCTTTACAGAACGCTTAATTGACTAGGACTGGAAATGACTAATATACAGGTGGAAAGCATTTCTTACCTCCACCCACATTTTTAGTTACGCCATCAGTGTGGCTCTAGGACTGGCGATGTCTGTCTGTCGGTGAAATATCTCAATAACGATTGAATGGATTGCCATTAACTTTTGTTCAGACATTTATGGTGCCCAGAGGCTGAAACATACTGACTTTGATGATCCCCTGACTTTTCCTCTAGCGCCACCAGCAGGTCAAAACTTTCATTTAACCAGTGAAATATTTCTACATCTACTGGATGGATTGGCCCAAAATTATGTACAGACATTCATGTTTCCCAGAGGATGTATCCTAATGACTTATGCTAACACACTAAAATAAGATGGTAAACTTTATACCTGCTTAGCATCAGCATTTCATTTGAACATTGTCATTGTGAGCATGTTAGCATGCTGATATTAGCATTTAGCTCAAAGCACCACTGTGTCAAAGCCTCACTGAGCCAATAGCCTGGCTGTAGACTCTCACTCTTGTCACTGAAGAGGTAGAAAATTAATCAGCCAGTAATTTCACATCCTCTTCTCCGCCAGACTCAGTGATGAGGTTCCTTCAGTGAGGCAGACGGCTGTGACAGTTCTTACTCAGCTGGTGCTTAAGGATGTGCTCAAGGTCAAAGGTCAAGTCAGCGAGGTGGCTGTGCTGCTAATTGACCCAGAGCCTCACATTACCAGCCTGGCCCTGAACTTCTTCAATGAGCTGGCCACCAAGGTACACACACACACACACACACACATCCAGAACCCTTAATGGCGCCTGAATAATTGAGAAGGTTTTTAACTCTGTTCTTGGTGTTACCCATCAGGACAATGCAATCTACAACCTTCTCCCAGACATCATCAGTCGCCTGTCCGACCCAGAGAGAGGCATGACCTCAGAGGACTTCAATACCATCATGAAGTGAGTTGCATGGCCTTTCAGTATGTGTCTAGTCTCATTTGCTGCCTTTGTCCACACTGAGCAGGACTCTGCAGGCTCGGGGCGAATCGTGACTTGAAATTTGACAGCTTTGCTATTTTGAGAGCTTTGTTTAGATGCTGTATTGTGTGTGTGTGTGTGTTTTCAGACAGCTATTCTCCTACATCACCAAAGAAAGGCAGACCGAGTCTCTGGTAGAGAAACTGTGTCAGCGCTTTAGGACTGCCAAGTGAGTAAATCTCCACCTCCCTTTTTTCCCCTCATTCACACCTCTGACCTGCATCTTCTATGGGTTTTTTTTTTCTTCCTTTGTTTCTCTGCTCATTTCTGAGTCTGCCCTGCAGTATTTCATTTGTGCAAGATGCAGGGGTGGATGCATGGGTAATTAGTGGGTGTTTTCAGTGTTCTAAGAGAGATCGGCAATTAAAGCGAGTTCACAGTTCAGTTCACCTATCAACCTCACTCGGACATCTTATTCGCTCATTTTCAACTGTCTTCCCATATAGTTGAGGAATGTAGACGGAACAATTGGCCTGGCCAGGCTTCAGTCTGCCTCTGACTCATGCTTCATCCATACTCGAAGGAAGGACATTTTATATTACGCAATGGCAAAGTGAATTTCGTTATAAGAGGTTCCTGGAAAATGAGATTTGGTCCAAATGCCAGGGCAAAGCCATATTCATGAGTAATGAGCTTTTTTTGTTGAGGATCTGGAATTTCTATGCATTTCACATAGTTTCTAATCAGGTTTAGTTGCTACGACTCTCATTCTACTTCTCTCTCCTCAGGACGGAGCGTCAGTGGTGTGACTTGGCCATGTCTCTGTCTCTGCTGTCCATGTGTGAGCGTGGTTTTAAGAGGCTGCAGGAATGCTGGGAGTGTTACAGCGACAAGTTAACTGAGCCGGGAGTCTACCAGCCTCTGCTCTCCATCACCGCCAAGCTCCGCCGTGGGGCCAAACCCCAGTTCAAGGTGCTACACACATCTCCATTTCCAAGTAGATGTTTTTTTTTTGTTTTTTTATGTAACCTTTGTGTTTACTGATGGTAACTTCTTGTTTTCCCAGGCCCAGGTAGATGAGTTTGAAAAGCGGCTGACTGCGGTTCACACACGGGGACTGGAGAACGTAGAAAGTCCTGAGATGGATGAGGAGAACCAAAAAGGAGGATCCGCTGAGAAGACGGTCACGCATACACCTCTGCCCACCAGAGGCCGTCCGAGGGCAAAGAGAGGTCAGTGCTCGTAGGATTTCACTTTCAAGGGTCCTTCTGTGCGCAAATGTGCGTGAAGAAAAATTGTTGATTTTTTAGTTTGACTAAAAAACATTTTTCTGTTTTTGTAACAGGTCAAGCTAAGCCCTCAGTTTGTAGCCGCACCGATGACCGTTTTGTGACGCCTCAGAAATCTCGCAAGTCCAAGAAACCTGTGATCACCTTCAGCAGTGACGAAGAGGAGGATGAAGAGGGTGAGTGCAGCCACATTCCACTTAGTCAAAATGTTTCTTCTGCCTTTCAAATTACTGGTTTTTACAATTGATCAGTTGTTTGCATTTTAACATTTTCCTTAATCTGTTTCTTAAGCAATATATTTTGTATAAAATATAAAAAATACATTTATTGAGGGCTGCAAGTACCAATTATTTTTTATTAAAATGTCTATACTTTTAATTGTTAACTGTTTGGCCTAAAACTAGTGAAAAATGCCCACAGTTTTCTGAAGCCCAAAGTGACGTCTTCAAATCGTTTTTCTCTGACCAACTGTCCAAAACGCAAATATGTCCAGTTTAGTATCAAGACAAAGAAAAGCAACACATACTCACATTTTAGAAGCTGGAATGAGGGCATGTTTGTGAATTTTTGCTTGATCACAAAACAATTAACTGATTGTCAAAATAGTTGCCAATTATCTCTGGTTTCATTTCTCGGCCAACTGTTTCAACTGTTTGTATTATGTATAAAATTGTCTTCCATTCTTTTGGCACAAGTCAGTGATATACTTTTGGATCAATACAACAAAGTTCAGAGTGTTTGGAGCGCTGGGCTGAAACCACACGGGGCATCTAAGAGGATTTAGGATCGTTGTACCTCAGTTGCTCTCAAAAGTGAGCTGTACATCACAGCAGCACTAATCCAGGATCTGGGGATGGATTAGATTGAATGAAATAAACCGATCTACAAATTACGAATTACCAAAGATAATGTCAACATAAAATTATTAATTTAAAATTAAATTACAGTGGTATACAGGGAAGTGTGTGTATTATATGTATGTATGTAATTACACACACACACACACAGATATATATATATATATATATATATATATATAATTAAATAAAATTCTCCTAGTTAGATTATGATTCACTGAAATACATTTTTAACATGATCAGACTCAACACTTGAAACCATTTTTTCTGTGGCCTTTTTGGCAGGTCTTAGAGTCCATGACTTGATTTACTTATCAACTTCTAATCTTCATTTATTTTTTCCATCAGATGCTGTAATGGCGGAGAGTGAGACCCCTAAAGTGACGACACCCATCGCCCGCACATCCCGACGAGCTCGCCTCCGAAACTGATCTGTCTTCCGTTGTTTTGTCTTATTTCTGTGTCTCCTTTTTAATCTTTTATCTGAAATGATGCTTTGCTATTTTACATATTTACTTTTTAATCTGTTTGTATATATATTTTTTTTAAAGATATTGGTACTTAGCACCAAACTAAAGTAGTCTGATGACATGTAATGACATAGAATCAAGACGTCTTTTAATAAACCTGGTTCTGGATTTGATAAGAACTGTAAGGCTGTCTCTCTGTTTGAGCTGCGTCACTCACCGGCCTCTGTGCTCTGAAGAAACCTCCAGAGGCTGACACTAACAAATGTGTGAAGGGTTGGGTGTCCGCTGGGTTATGTCAAGTAAATTTATGCCATCATTACAAGCAGCTTTGAATGTCCGCTTGTATTATGTGTTTGGACAGCGGTGTTTAATGGATTGTCACAGCTTGCCCGGACAGTATTACTACCACACATGCTTCTCCACTTCACTTTTCCTCAATTTTCTTTTCCTTTCCTGCAGCGTGTTCTGTCATATCAGATTTCAGCCTTTATCAGACAAGAAACACTTTGACTCTGTTCCTCACTAGTGAGTGCTGTTTATTTACAATCATGTTTTTTTCCCCTCCCTCTTGTTCTGTCTGACACATTTGCTGTTGCCTAGTTGGCCGCCTCTGTTCTCTTGTAATCAATCTCTTTTGTAGGTCTCCCTCCGCTCTCTGCCTCCCTCCCATCCTCCTCCTCATCCTCCTCCTAATCTCCGTTGCCTACTTTTTCTCTTACAGCGCTCCTCTCTTCACTGACATCTCATGCACTGTAGTTTAACCCCCCTCCCTCCCCTCATCGCTAATCTCTCTCCTTTTCGCCTACTCCCTCTCCCACACGTTGTCCTCTCCGAAAAGATGAGAGGGGTGCATTTCTGTATGTGTGATTGATATGTTATGTAAAGACACTTGCCAACAACAGGCTAACAGTATGATTGCAGCAGCAGTTAGGTTTTATCTGAGGACAAATTTGAGTTAAATGTATTCAGTGGGTGCTAAGTGCGCAAACATGAGTAAATTTGCCCTGTTTATAACTTTTAGTGCTGTGCAAAGATGAATTCTGCTTGTTCGTGCTAGGTATAAAAACACCACTCACTTTGCTCACAGAAGTCGTTTTAATTTTTAAGAGAAAATATACATTGATTGCATGCCCAGCGTCTGACGTACATTTGTAATTGCTGGGGTTTATTTACTTGAAATAATCAGAGGCTGCTGAACTTTGAGGTCGGTGTGTTGGATCGAGCAGCTCCTGCTAGTGTTGTAATTTGGCGGTGGGGGGTACAGGGAGCAGATGGCACTGACAGACTGTAACTTACCCAACAGAGAGAGGAGGTCAGTGCATGCTGGGAAAGACCACGGAGACAAAGGGGAGAGAGGGAGGCTAATATGCGCGAGGAGCATTGTTACCACATGGGAAATGTATAATTCAGATCAAGTCGTGACACAAAACGTGAATCTCTCCAGCTAGTTAACTTCTTGAAGGCATTAGCCGACTGTTGCCCTCTGACCTTGCGTTGTGCAGTACAGTACAGTGGCATCAGTATGGTGCACAGTACACAGTCACCTTGGCAATGACAGTCACTCTCTCCAAGGCTATGACATCACTCCAAAGAAAAGGAGATGAGGAGGAGGAGGAAGATGAGGTGGGTTGGCGAGGGTGGGGAGTTGTCACTGGCTCTACAAAACCTCTGCAGTGTCCCAGCTGATGCCCCAACATTCAGCTCCTGCCAAGAGGACAGACGCAAGAGGAAGAAAATCATCATTTTCAACTCCATCAGAGCGCGGAGTAGGAGGAGTCAGCCGAGTGAGATAGTGATGCTCCCAGCAGGTGCCAACAAGTGAGAGGTAGCCGAGAGACCGAGAACCAGGGAGATGGAGAAGAGTCTGTGAGAGCAGAAGACACCCAGAGCTCTGAGAGACAACCAACAACAGGTGAGCACACTTACATTATTTTTTTAATGTTTAGATATTCATGTGAAATGTTTTATAATCTATTTTATAGTTATCCATTGCAATAATTCACAATGACTCAAGTTAAATAAAGATTGGTTATAGCTACAAATGGAGCTGTATACAGTCTGATGTTTTTTAAAGCAAACTTCAGATTTTGTAGAAAATGCATTTTCACAATTCATACTGTATTAAAACCTGAAAGGAACCTTAAGTACAGTAAGAAAATCAATTTTTTGTGTTGAAGTATCATTATAAAAAGCTTTCTTTCATAAAAAGGATGAAATCCTCTGTTTTGCAAGGGATAACACCTAGTTGGTACTTTTTGAAACACAAACTGACCCTTAATTAAATTGAGATCTATTTAACGCAGCAGAAAGTCTCCCTCTTGAAATAATGCAGAAAACTAATTATAATATATAATAAATGTATCCTGATTCTGTTTGTCTGTTTAAATCTAGATTTAAAAGCCTAATCAGGGATGGGGGCTGCAAATTAGCTTTCGGCTAGACGCCCTCTGTACATTACATCTGTTGCATTGCTTATGTGTATGTAACAATGTTAATCTGTATGGTCCCTGTTAAATATACAAATGAATAAAAATTTTATTATTTTAAAATCATGAAGACACCAGTTTTTTTTTTTTCAAAACTGTTATTTTATATACACAGTGTGTAGATACATTTTTGTGTTTTTTGCATAAGTGATTTTAATTTCTCCACATAATTTTATCTGTATTTGGGTCCAGTGTATTTTCAGTCCTCCTGCTCCAGTTTTTCCTGTCCATCATCTCTGCTGCCATGCTGTGTCCTGTGCTGCTTTGTGCCGCTCTGCTCCTCCTGACTCCCCTGGAGATCACAGAGGCTCGCGCTCTGCACCCCTCTCCTGATGCTGTGCAGGTACAGGGGGAGGGGAGGGGGAAGGATAGAAAAGGAAGAAAAGAGTGGATTGAGGAGGATTCAGAGTGGATGAAGCATGTATGAGACTAGTCCAGAAGGATGGGAGGGAGAGCAGGAAAGAATACGAGGAGAGAGTAATGAAATGTATCACTGATTGAATTATTCTCCCTCGTACACTCCCTGACAATTAAATTTAATCTTTTTTCCCCTCCTGTAGTTTATGGAGCAGTTTCTGGAACGCTACAATGACCTTTTGACCCTGGACGACCTGGAGAACCTGTTGAACAGCCAACCGGAGGAGCAGTCCACCTTCTCCTCGGGGACCAAAGCGGCCGAATACCCCAAATGGGCTGACGGGCAGACGCAGGCTGAGACCCCATGGCTGCGCCTGCTGAAGGGGGCTCTGGCCAATCAGAAGCGCGCAGAACCGGACCGGTCAAGGAGGGGCTGGAACCGAGGATGCTTTGGGCTGAAACTGGATCGGATCGGGTCCATGAGCGGACTGGGCTGTTAGTGGAGAGAGGAGAGAAAATAAAGACTGATGACATCCTTCTTAGAGTATAATCAGGAAAAAAAACACACACATGCAAAGGCATTGACATGCAGTGAAGGATGTTTACATGCGTGTAGACTACATGTAGTACGGTGTAAACTTGCAGCATTGCTAATGTGGTTTCATCCAGCGTAGGTCCCATAGATCAGATGCTTCACACACTGTTGTGGCTGTTTTAACAGAGCAACTGTAGTTTATTCCATGTGTAAGTATTAAACTCAATATTAGAACATGTGAGCTATGTTTACATCAAATGATCATCTTTGAATGTTGGGCTTATTTTTTTTAAGTAAACTGGCACTTTATGTGTTTCTAGCTTTGACTGCGTGCAGTAAATGTAAACGTGTTTAGACATTTTGTGGCCAGGGGACTCGTGTGTAAAATCAGGTGTGATGGACGTGGATAACCTGTAATTTCTGCTGTTTCGTTTTTATGATTACTTATGATTTGCATGAATAAATGGATTTGACATTTGCTCTGTTCTGTTTTTTTGTTTTGCTCACAGAAATGTGCAAGTGTGAGATTCAACATCCACTTCTATTGACACGCGTCATCTCAATTTGTCCTTCAAAGTGGAGCTTCAAATTCTCCTGACAGATTTTTTTTTAACCCTTGATACCTTATTAAATCCTTCTAAATGGCTGTTGGAGGAAGTTACATTTCTTCCCCCATCATTCTGGAGTATGAATGGCCAATCTTAATAACAACTGTATGTATGAAGCCCCTCTGCTGCATCCAAAACTGGTTTCATTCTGGCATCACATCACAGCCAAGTTCCCGGGGCAAAAATATTGGAAATAGAAATGAATATTTTCACGTCTTTGTCAGATAATCAAATAAAATATTCCAACTGATATTTATAACACATGTATTCATAAATGTGATGCAACTGTATATTTAACCGTCACACTGGCAGTACCAGCAGTTTGAGAACAAGATGAACATTTTCTTTCAGACTCTGAGGAAATTCTCAAAGGTCCATGTGGAACAAAGAACAAATCTATGTGTTAGATTTGTTTTCTACCACAACACTAGATGGCAGTCTGAGTCCATTTCTGTTTCTCTGTTTGTTGCCACACTGAGATGCCCTCTGGACTTTGTACTGGACTCTAATACAGGATACAAATTGTATAAATCTAGCTGAAGGCCCCTTTTACATGCCGACATTATTGTGCATAGATCACCAAATAGCAATCCATGCATTTTGTTGTCGCTACATTTTCTGATAAAGTGACAAGAATAAAACAGATAAATAATAATGTACTATTTAAAAAAAATGAAATACAGATGTCTTGGCATGTATCTTACAGTGACCCTTCCACTGAACTAAAGTAATAATTCCCCCACATATTATATTTTGTGGCTGCTCACTATCCTCCCTACAGTGAGTAGAGTTTGGCTGTTATAATATAGAAAGAAGATGTGATCTGTATGAGGCAGCATTTACAGTACTGAGAGTATAACATGGGCCAAGTGTTGACTTGCCAGCCGGCGTCTAATCTTAGCCTGACCTTTACTTCCCCTCTTTGACCTTAAGCTGCAGAACAGAGGCCAAGACTGGCATGCACTCAGGGTTGTGGTAGTTCAGCTATGCCCGGACTGCTGGACTGCAGCCATAAAACACACCGGCACTGTCCAGTTTTGGAGCAGAGCTACATGTCTGCTAGCGACCACGTGATCTGCTGAGGTGGAAAATATACATTTCTGAAAGTAATTTTTGGTCCAGTTAGATGTGTAAGGTGTTGCACGTTCATGGTCTGCTGTGGTGGCAAGATGCCATGCCAAGGGTAAGGTTTCAATTCACTGTCAGGACTGTCCCGCTGGTGAGGCCCAGTATGCAGCCAGTGGGAGATTTCCAACAGGACTCAACTTGAATGGTCTTCTGGTTTAAACTGATATTCTCATTATTCTGATTAAACACTTTATATTATCCTCTCAAGTGCTTTTTTTTTCAAATACTGATGCCAGACAAAAGAGTCAAAATACACTGAGAAAACTGACATGTCCAGGTCTTGTCATCCTCTGTGTACAATGAATACAAGTGAAGACAGATCATTTAGCAGCAGCAACACTTTTATTCAGACAAAGGAAACTGTCCTTCAGTTAAATGTTTTTTTTAGCATTCAGATTCTATTAGTTAGAGTTAGTCATTTCTAAATAACCTGACAAAACGACAATTTGACTGGGTAAATGGACTCAAACAGACTGAAGATGCCTCCTCTGCACATGCGTAAAATGATCATGTGTTCATGTCACGTAACCAAGACTCAACTTTTGACTCCTGCCGAGGAGATGGAAAGGCAGAGAAGGAAGGGTAGCTTTCCATAGCTACAGTGTGAGTCTGAAAGTGAAGGGTCATGGTCTTTGGACATTAAATGTCACAGTCAGGAAGACAGAGATTTGATCCCCCGTTTGCTCCCTCTGTGTGTCTGTGTTTACTGAGAAGGTCAGTGAGGGAGCCCTCTCTTTTTTTTTAGTCCACTATCTGAGGACATTAATATCTGAGTATCTATATCCAGGCCTCTTACAAGAGAGGAAGGTGGAAACACAAAAAAGGCTTGATGACACTGTAACTTCTGCTGAAACAATGTAAATCTAAACAACATATTTCAGAGTTTCAGGCCTGTAATACGCAGCAGAAATGGGATGATAAGAGAGAAGCTTCTAGGCTATTTAACTTGCATGAAGTTAATTTGCAGAAACCAGCTTGCACGTCTCTTTGCAGGCTGGCGACCTTGACATTCAGAGGAGGGCGGGGCGAGGAACAGTGACCAATGAGGGGGGCGTGGCTTTAAACTCTGGTCAATCATAAAAACACACAGCTAAACTTCGCTCTTCCCCACTCACACCCGGAGTCGCAAGACAGACTGAGGCATCTCACCAGTGGTAAGTACCTTCATTTATTAAATGCTTTCAGTGGGAGAGGGTCAGGAACCTGCAGGGCCTCAGCAAGAGGCTGCGTGACTGAAGACCTTGATTTAGATCACCTGGGGGACAATCTGCACGGGCTTGATTGAACCTAATTTTAAAGTAAATGTGGGAATGATGTTCAAAGAAATTCCCTTTGCTTTATAGTCCTGGTTTAAATGTAATTCTTGCTAAAACTGCTTTTCAGTGCACATATTCAGTAGTTTTTATACGTGCTGGGAAAGTTCTGGAGTGCAGATTTGCATTGAAATTGTCTTGGACTGTGGTCGCAGATGGCTTATCAGTTCAATACTTGTTAATTTAAACTTTCTCAACACAGAATCTTAGAAACTGTCTGTCATCAAGTGGAAGCTAATATATGGCATCATAAATGTTGGTTTATCAGTATTTAACAGGATGTATTATTCTTCCCCTTCCTACTTTCTTCTGTCATTTCTCCCTCCAGAGGACAATCCAGGCAACATGGTGAAAGTTGGTATCAATGGGTAAGGGCTCATTTTCATCCACTCACCTAACTTAAATCAACCAAATCCCCCTGGCGCACACACTCCTCTTAAACACTCACTTATTATTAGGTCTGTGTGCTCTCTGCACCCCCATGCCACACCCCTCTCATCTGTGCACACAGGGAGCATTTAACAGAGTTTAGTACTGATTTACTGTAATGGATGCCTTTATTTCAATTTTTAAAATGGTCTGTGCAAATGTATTTGTTTGCCCATTTAAAAAAAATACAATTATGGGAGAAGTAAGAATCTAAAAGCTTGTACAAAGTCCTCTCCTAAAAACTCAGATATACAGAATTAAGAAGGAATGGAAATGTAGCCACATTACTGGAACATAAAGGAAGATGTTCAGACTGTCTTGTAGGATATGACTGAATTATTCAGGAAAAAGTTATGAAAAGCTTACATACAAGTCTGTAGTTTGTCGATGGCCTACTAAAGACAGTTGAACGATTAAGCTAATAACATGTTAGGTTGAGTGTTTTGAAGTTGTAAGACAAAGCAGCATTTATAGCCCTCAGTATGGAGGAATAACTTCTTTGAATGATTAAGTCCAAAGTGTCGACCTTGTGCTCTGAATAGCAGGATAACCGCAGTCTCTCTGTGATTAATTAATAGCAACATGTTTGTAATGGACATGCACAGATGCACACAGTCCCCCGGCTTTGAACTTTGCCCCCTAGCAGATAACAAGGTGGCCAGTGGCTTCGACAGGGGGTCATTCGTCAGGGGATTGTTTTTCTGCTGTGTGAAGCAAGTAGAAGATGACCTGCGTAACTTTAAATGTTATTGAACACGCATAATGTGACGTTAAAGTCTCCCTATCTGTTTCATGGATCTGGTCTTTATCTGTCCGCCCCTCTTCCTCCTCCCCCGGTGTCTGAGGACAGTGTATCTGTGCCAGGATTTTGGACCCGCGGTTAAAAAGTAACTCGGACTCCTGATCAAACAGTGCACTGCCGTCACCAGGATTACCACATTAGAGGTTCATTTCGACTTTAGCCCCCAGAGAGGGAGTGTATGAGAGCTGAACAGCCACAAGCTGTGCAACACGCGCCTCCCTCGGCCCCTCCTCCTGAACCCT
This sequence comes from Macquaria australasica, assembly GCA_005408345.1. Classification (NCBI taxonomy): domain Eukaryota; kingdom Metazoa; phylum Chordata; class Actinopteri; order Centrarchiformes; family Percichthyidae; genus Macquaria; species Macquaria australasica. The sequence continues at coordinate 93,496 of SEMN01000124.1, forward strand.
GCCCTTTCTTCGGCTGCAGTTTCAGGTCTCGTGGGGAGTTGCGTATCTCACACAAGGGGAAAAAAGCTAACAGTAATGTGAAGCAGGCCGTGCTGAGGTCAAAGTAAATGTCAAAAACCCAATTTAACGTCTTCATGACCGATTTTCACACTGATTATTTCCACTTCAGAAGCATTTGAAGCTTCATTTCACTGTGAGACATGACTGTGATCATGTCATCCAGTGGCTTTGGTCAGAGTGACATGGTATCACACCACCATCTAGAGGCCAGACTGAGAAATGACACTGTTCACTTTTCAGATTCGGCCGCATCGGTCGTCTGGTGACCCGTGCTGCTTTCATCTCCAAGAAGGTGGAGATTGTGGCCATCAATGACCCTTTCATCGACCTGGAGTACATGGTAAGTCAAGAGGGCTTGAAAATATAAGGCATCAGGACTGAAATCAACACCAGCCATCAGCCACATGCTTGTAAATTTAGGCAAACTTTGGGTGATTTTGGTTGGTAGCTTTTTCAGTTCTTCTGGAGTCTGTGGAAGATGAGAATCACTCAAGAATATAATTTAAAGTGATGAGTAAAATATTCATGTAATTTCCCTCCAAATGTGGAGAGTGCATTAATTTGTCAAATTTATCTTAGGTCTATGCACACCGGATGAATTAAATATGTAGTGAAGGCTTTCTTAGTCAGAGATGTGCTGTCCATCTTTATGTTAATTCATTTTAAATATCATGTCTTCAGCTTTTGTCAGCTCTCATAATTTGGTGAAAACTGTCTCCTTGTCTTCACATATCCTCTTCAGGTCTACATGTTCAAGTATGACTCCACCCACGGGCGCTTCAAGGGTGAGGTCAAAGTTGAGGGTGACAAGCTGGTCATCGATGGACACAAAATCAGCGTTTTCCACGAGTGAGTTCACCAACCAGGCTTTTAATGTAGAAAGCATTTCAGTTAAACTACAATTTCACAAACGCACTAGCAAAAGGAAGAACCGAATAAGCATTTATTCTGACTAACTTTTCTTATCTTTTTTTCTTTTTCAGGAGGGACCCTGCCAACATCAAATGGGGTGATGCTGGTGCCCAGTACGTGGTCGAGTCCACTGGCGTGTTCACCACCATCGAGAAGGCCTCTGTATGTACTCGATCCTGAACCCAAACTCTTGAAAAAATGATCACGTAAAAAACAAATGTACACTTGGCCAAAAAGGATGTAGATTATTAAATACACATTCAATTTGAAAAACGCATTGCAGGCTCACTTGAAGGGTGGTGCCAAGAGAGTCATCATCTCTGCACCTAGCGCTGACGCTCCCATGTTCGTCATGGGCGTCAACCATGAGAAGTACAACAACTCCCTCCCAGTTGTCAGGTAAGAATCAGAAAGTATCTTAGTTTGGTCGTCATGTGTTTTTTTTTTTTTTTTTTTGTATATTTAAATGGGTTAACATTGAAATTCAGTCTTAAATTTGATACTGAGATTTTAAATCTGAAGGCTGTATTTTGAGCCTAATGCATTGAGTGTTTCAGTTATTGTTTCACCTGCTTCTCATGTGTGAAACATTTTTTGGTTGAACTTCGTCATACCAAAACTTTTTTTTTTTTTTTTTTTAATTTTGAAAATCCTCGGTTAACTGATGCTGTTCCTTCGCCTCTCCACAGCAATGCTTCCTGCACAACCAACTGCCTGGCTCCCCTGGCCAAGGTCATCAATGACAACTTCGGCATCATTGAGGGCCTGATGGTGAGGATTAAACACTCACCTGGGAACAATCGGGCAGAGAGACGCCAAGCAGCCCCTAAAACCAGATTGACAAACGGCCCAAAAAGCCAGCATGACACTACAAAGTTATAGGGGGGTTAAACCATATTTTAATCACCCTCCTTTGTCTTTCTCTTCCTCTCTGTGACCGTCAGAGCACAGTTCATGCCATCACCGCCACCCAGAAGACTGTGGACGGTCCCTCCGGCAAGCTGTGGAGGGACGGCCGCGGTGCCAGCCAGAACATCATCCCCGCTTCTACTGGTGCTGCCAAAGCTGTCGGCAAGGTCATCCCTGAGCTCAACGGGTCAGTGCCAAAAACACATGACTTGTGTTGCAGTACAGTATCTTTTTATTGCATGAACAAAACTTGCAATAAATCCAGTGAATTCCTGTCTGTTTGAGCTTTTATGTCTGTATTTTACAGCAAGCTGACCGGCATGGCCTTCCGTGTCCCCACCCCCAACGTGTCAGTGGTTGACCTGACAGTCCGTCTGGAGAAACCCGTAAGTGACCCTAAACTAAAATGGCTTCAATAACAGTTTAATGAACTAAATAAATTTTACTGCAAGTCAAAGTATTGAAAGATTGATTGTGGATTTTGGTTTTTGTAGACAATAAGAAACTTTAAATAAGACACACAGATTTGTCTAGTGTGTTTATGAAGTAATAAATACAATTTTATGTGAATTGAACTAGAATGCAAACAATCTTTTTCTTAACAGGCCAAATACGATGACATCAAGAAGGTTGTGAAGGCCGCAGCTGATGGACCCATGAAGGGCATCCTGGGATACACAGAGGACCAGGTGTGTTTTTGAAGATGAGTTATAAGAGACCAACTGTTTTGTCGATCAGTGTTCTTGTTAACGTGGCGTCATCTCTTTGCTCTCCTGCAGGTCGTCTCCACAGACTTCAACGGTGACACTCACTCCTCCATCTTTGATGCTGGCGCTGGCATCGCCCTGAACGACCACTTTGTCAAGCTGGTGACATGGTACGCCTTCAGCATGGATTACTTTCATGTCCTCACATCCATTTCCTAGGATGCTTATTGACCACTTTTTTTTTTTTCTTTTCTTTTCTTGCTTCTTAACCAGGTACGACAATGAGTTTGGATACAGCAACCGTGTGTGCGACCTGATGGCCCACATGGCTGCCAAGGAGTAAACCAACCAGCCAGCCAACCGTCACTGCGCTATGCCACATCACCCACACTGTCCCGATACCAGAGTTATACGTTTAACAAGACATTGTATTATCTGTGAATCTGCCTGGTTCCATCAGATAGTCGACCCCCTTTAGATGCCTGAGGAAAGGTCCCACAGAGAGCAAACGAAAAAGATTTAAATTGGTGACCAATTGCTTTTTTGTATTTGTTAAATTCCCTGTTCTGTTCTTGTGTGAGATGGAGTGAAGGTGTGAGTCTTTGTCTGTCTGTGGTACTGAAGTACTGCGGTTATTGGTGGAATAAAGTCCTCCGTTTGTGAGATTCATGCCCTCCTTTTTCTTCTTTTTTTTTTTTTTTTTTTTTTTTTCCCACCACACAGAACAAATCTATATTTTAAAAACTGCTCCAGTGGGTTTAATGCTGATGTCTGTAAATTAATTCTTATATGGGTTAGTGACTTTAGAAAAGCCTTACAAGAGGTTTCCATCCATATCTGATCAGTTTCCTCCTGTGGGAATACACGGACGGCTCTAAATTGCCTTGACTCTCGATTAGGTGGGATTGTGAAGGATCATTTCTGCGGGTTTGTCTGCTCCAATCGATTTCTTGCACCGCCAAATTGCTTTTATACAACAGTCACATGATCTTTAGTGCGGTCCATGTGGGAGAGTACTGTAGCATGGCTAACACAACTGGACAAAAGCCCATTATAATGGTTCGATATGAGGCTTTTATGCCTGTTGGTGACTTGCTTTCACGAACTGGAAAGAGTGGCAAATTCATTTAACAAGTTATAATTGCAATTTTGCCCACTGATCCATCTGTATCGATTACTCGTCTGAATCCAAGGCTCCACTGATTGACTGACTGTAAAAGAAGTATTTATTGGAATTACGCTCAATAAGAGAAACGGCATATAGAAAGTTTAGTGGCATTTCCCTTCAATTTTCCTTTCAAATGTTTTTATTTAACTAAACTTCCTTTGAACTTTACTGAAATAGAGAGTTTGTGACTTGATACGGTTCCTAAGTGCGAGGACATTGATGGCTATACAGCAAACGCGTTTATTTCTGTCAGATTAAGACAAAAAATGTGATTTTACCATTTTTACATGTTTTTTCCATCTACGAAACATTGCCAAACTCAAGTCCATTGTATCTCAAGCTGAGCTAGAGATGATCATTCATGCTTTTATGTCATCCTGACTAGACTACTGCAATTCCATCTTCACCTGCCTCAGCAAGTCGTCTCTGGACCGTCTTCAAATGGTCCAGAACGCTGTTGCAAGGCTGCTGACCCGGTCCAGCAGGACAATTCATATCACACCCATTCTATCTTCCTTACACTGGCTTCCCATCAAGTTCCGGATTTATTTTAAGGTTCTTGTTCTTACGTATAGAGCCCTGCATGGTCAGGCACCAGTGTACATCTCTGACCTGCTCCATCCTTACATCACCAGTAGGTCACTGAGGTCTTCTGACAGGGGCTTACTGGTTGTTCCTCGTGCCTTTGAAGTGGTTGCTCCAACATTGTGGACATACGATCTGCGGTCTCTGTTGATACCTTTAAAAAACAGCTGAAGACTAATTTAAACTGGCCTTTGTCTAGTCTGGTGCTGTATGAATTTTTTTTGTGCTCCTTTGTGCACTTTTACATTGACACCAATGTTCATCATAATTAAAGTGTTGTATAACAGGACCCCAGTGATGGATGTGTGGATGTTCACTGGGATAACATGGATTCAGTGGATAAGTAAGAAAGGCAGGACAGAGGATAAAGACCCTCAAATACCCCCACCCTCTCTCTCTCTGTGTGTGTGTGTGTTTCTCTCTCTCTCTCTCTCTCTCACTCACACACACACACACACACTGTTTCTCCGTTTGCGTGCCTCTCGCTGATCATTTCCAAGCCAGATTGTCAACAGCAAATTCTCTGTCCGGCTCTCCAGAGAAATGCCACGTTGATTCACAGAGGGGCAGTTCGTATTAGGATTATATGAAAATAGAAGAGAAGAGAAGACCAACTGAGAGACCAGAGGAAGGGACTGACAAACAGATGAGAGGAAGGTGAGTAGTGATGCTTGTTTTAGTGTAAGTGTAACGTGTTTTGTGCAGGAAAAAAAAGCTTGCGGAGGAGAGTCATTCCAGTTTGGAGGGATTTTGATTATCTCTGGAAACCTCTGTTCTGTTATCTTCCCTGTTGTCTTGATGTGACTGTGTTCATTCATGTTTTTATTTTTGAGTTCATCACCCTGTTAGCACCCTTGTCACTCATGATACTCAGCTGAGCGCCTGTAGGGATCATCAGAGTCATCAAGTCCTGCTGGGACAAATGATTGAGGAGAGAGTCCCTGTTTTTTCCCTGCGGCCGCTTGTAAAGCAGGATCCTCAACAAACCTTTGTTTGTTATAGCTACCCATTTATTTATTTTGAGATATAAGATACAGGATTAAGTAGCCTAACTGTTATTTTCTGTAGAATAAATAGACACCCTTCTACTATAATGTGACAACGCTTTTCCTGGGATGATCCTGAAACATTAACAATCAATGGAAAACTGTATAATATTCAATGAAATGTCAGCTTTTCTCAATAAAACTGCAAATGATGTTGCAACCAGTGAAGATCTGTCAGCCAGTGGAGACACGATGACATCACATGATCCCTTTGATCTGCATTCATTTACAATAATCTCTCATGTAATTGTCAACTACTTTGTTTTTATTAGTTTATTTGTAAGGGACGGGTACAGAGGAACATTGACAGTTGCAAAAGCAGTGTCCAATGTACTGTACACGTGTATATAGGCGAAGCTAATTTCCAACATCAGTCCCTTGATGGGCATTGATACAATACCTTGTCAGAAGAGACAGTTTTTAAGGAAGCTTATTGATATTGACCCCAGAGAAAGGCGAGAGAAATGAGAAGCATTTGTTTGTTTGTTTTTAAGCTTACGTGCATTGTAGGGCCAATGAGCAGTGATAGAAAAATATAATTTTTTGATATGAATAAAACTTTGAAACTTAAAGCTCTTGTTCGAGTCTGGATACCCTGATGATCACACAATCACATGAGTCTCTTGAACACCTCGTAAGGCAAGGCAGTTTTATTTATAAAGCACGTTTCATACACAGAGGAAGATTCAAGGTGCTGTACAGAGAGCAAAAAAAAAACAAAAAAAAGAGACAAATCTATGTAGAAATAAGATTAAAAAATAAGATAAAAGAGTAAAGAATACACATTTACTTAAATGTAAATGTTTAAAAGCTCCTTTTAAACTGGATGTTTAAAAGGAGCTTCTGCTCTACTGTTATTTTTAAGAGCAGAAGAGAGATTAAAATTGAGTGAAAGTTTCAGATGAAACCAAGCAGAAATCAGGATATGTGTGCTGCCCGACTTCCACATGCTGCTAATTCCACTTTGTAGTTGGCATAGTGTGACAGTAGTTTTTATTCTTTTCTGTTTTTGTGCCTTCAGTGGCTCTTTGAAGCTCCAGAAGCTGCCTCTCCTCTCTGTACGCTGCTGTGAGTCAGTGCAGTACACCCATGGGAGAGAATGGCTCAGGGGGGCTCCTGGTTCGTCCCCTCGTCCATCCACCCACTGTTCCTCTCCCAACTGTCCCCCTCTGCAGACCTGGCCGTCGCCGTCTTCCTTGCCTTCACCGGTAAGCAAAAGGACATTGTGTCAATCTCAGGTTGATTTTTGTGAGGGGATGTTATCCACTCTTGTTTTTGTTTTAAGCAGGTCCATAGTTGCAAACACACGTGTTGAAGACAAGCGACATTCAAACACACTGACATTTATTTTAAATTCTAGTCAAGATCCAAAGTTTCCAAATATATCATGCCATAGATCATGCCAGATTACATATTAAGTGATAGACAAAATTTTGATGTGAGGTTTAGCCACAAAAAAGAGGTTGAGTTTTGTTTTTGAGTGAGTCTTTTTGTTATTATTAATTATCAGAAATTATTTGTCTCTTTGTATTACAATAAATGTAATATACTGTAGCTCCACTGAAGTGGTGCAACAAGCAAAACAGAATACATAATATAGTATACCTCAGATAGAGTGGGAAACAAAAGTATTTATCTATCTTTAAACCTAATTAAGGGTTAATTTTAATAGGAATATTGGTGTTCTGAGATGCCATGAATGCAAAAGACAAAACTATTTCATAAATGTATCAAACTACAACACTGTGTTGTGAGAACAAACCAAGAACTCAAAGTTTATGTGTCTGGCTTATTATTTACTCATGATGAGAATAAGAAAAGTTTTCTTTTTCTTTTTGTTCAGTAGTCAACACAAAAAACAAAACAAAAAGCAGTACAGTTCAGGCTGCCTGAATACAAAACAATCAAACAATCAATAGAGAAACACTCTTCACAGCGTGGAGGTCTCTGAATCTTGAACATTACAGTCACTGTTTGGTTTACACAACAAATGTATGAAGCTGCAGATAAACAGGCGCTCTGCTCTCACAGTCAAACTTGTTCATTTGCGTTGGGCTTTGTCTGGGTTGAGTCGCTCCCTGTGGAGAGGAAAATAGGTGAATAACTGTGCACTGATCCACTCTGAAGCCTTCTGGTCTGGCCCACTATTACTCTCTCTCCAGGTGTCACGTCCCTGCTGGGGAATGGCATGGTGTTGTTGGTCTACTGTAGGAAAAGAAAGAAGCTCAGACCTCCAGAGCTCATGACCATCAACCTGGCTTTCTGCGATTTTGGCTTCAGCCTCTTGGGAGCGCCATTTTTCATCATTTCCAGGTACAGAATACTTTGTTATCAACCAATAAGCAGCAAGGCGTGAATTCAGGGTGATGACACTGTGAGTATAATACTAACTAACAATTAAAGCAGCAGCCATTTGTCAGAGACAGAAGGTGATGATCCATCCTTTAGTCCCTAAAGCCCTTCTTTCTCCCTCTGTCAGCCTGTGTCATGCCTGGGTGTTTGGGGAGACAGGGTGCCTCTGCTACGGCATTCAGGGCTTTGTGTTTGGCATCGGCTCTCTGTTCACCACCTGTCTCATCTCTCTGGACCGTTGCCTGAAGATCTGCTGCTTAAGATATGGCAAGTCTGAAATCTTCATCTAACACACCCCTAAAATGTACAATCCACAGGGGGACTTTAAATCCATCTGACACTTCCTGAATAAATCTGAGCATTTCTCGCTTCCAAGGCACAAACACAAACCTTATTTACACAACATGCTTATTCTAGTCTATACAGGAGCCTCCTTTCCTTGGACAAATGTATTGATTTAAATAGTTATTGATTTAAAAGTCATTTAGTGATTGCTTAGATAACACTAAAGGCCAGTTAAACTAGCTGATGTTTCAAGAAAATGGAAAAGTGAAATGTCAAGACTTCCCATGAGGTTGAGTGCACGGTATGCTTACACATGAACACGCTGCTTGAATAGTCACCCTAAGTGGTTTGCATGCTTCTTGCCTCTCTAGGGCAATGGATTGAGAGGCGCCATGTGTCTCTGTCCATAGCGCTGGTGTGGGTTTACACGTTGTTCTGGGCCTTACTGCCTGCGTTTGGCTTTGGAAGTTATGGGCCAGAACCTTATGGGACCAGCTGCACCATCAACTGGTAATCTCTGATTTCATTTACAGTACTGCTCCATGCCCTATTGTATACACTGAAGTCTGTGTATTCTCTGATTTGTATTCTTCATGCATTTGCAGACAAACATGTATGCGATAACCAGTCTGCCTGTATCACTATTTCAAGGTGGGGAATGAGGTCGTCTCTAAATGACAGAATCAATATTTTCCTCATCCTGATGTTATGCTTCGGATTTCCTATGCTCACCATCGTCGCTTCATATTTGGCCATCCTGCTGACGGTGAGGACAACTGCTGCTTCACGACACAAAATGGAGGATCTGTCTGTATTCTGTAATTATTTTTGTTCTAATGTATTAGTCACTAGTTTAAAGCCAATTTGTGTAGAATATGGAAATTGCAACTCTGGCACCATCTAGTGATAGTTCTGAAAAAGGCTCCCAGGAAAATACCAAAGGAGCAAAGTGAGAAAATACCCTTTTGACCCAGATGCTCAGGGGCCCCAAAGGCCCTAAATTCATTGTGTGTCGGTTGGTTTGTGGTGATTTTATGAACTGCACATTTCTTTACGAATATGCACACCTAAAGCACATTAAAGCCTCTTGAAAATTAGCAATTAAGTTATTTTTTTCAGGAGCGAGTTTGACAAACTTAAATTGGGTACATATAATAAAGAATATAGATGAGCTACAAAAGAATAACAGCCTGTGAGTATTGTCAAATCAATGACAGAAATATAACAAAAAAGAGGACTCCTAACTCAGAATTTTTAAGGATCTACCTACCTGTCTAACACAAAGATCAAAGGAAAATAAACCCTCAGCTGACTGAGCTGCCCTGCGCAATCCAAACAAAACACAGTAAAGGCAAACACCCCTTCTCCCTAGCGTAAGTAGACTATAGGTAACATATGGCCCAGTCCCAATCTCAGTGCCTCGGATTCACAGATTTTTCAATAGACAAACATGAGAGACACAGTGGCCAGCTGGTCGTGCCAAATCACAGCCACCCAGAATAACAGCTTACATGGCAATATAAATTACATACCGGCAGCGAAATTGGGAATCCTGGATTGGTGAGCCGGACTGGGCGCTCTCTTCCAATCACAGGTGTCGAGGTGGCAGGGATGGGCAGCAAACAAAAACTTTAAAAAAACTTATGGCATTAGAATAATTTAAAAGATGCTGTAACTGAAATTGCAAATAGCAGCATTAATTGTTTTCTTGCTTCTGTTTTCAGGTCTACAGATCTAATCGCACTCTGGCATCTATACCGTCCTCCTCTGTCAGTCACACTAGCAAAGACCTGAGACTTACAAAGGTAAACTCCTAGTGAGGATCATTTTCAGATTCCTTGATACACATCCTGCAGGAAAAATGAACCGTAAGTTTATTTCAGATGGCTGCTGTGGTGTGCACCGCCTTCCTCCTGGCCTGGATGCCCTATGCCGCTGTGTCTCTGATCTCTGCACTGTTTCCCAGAGATGACCAAGAGGCAGAAGGCACTTTACTGACAACGGTGGAGGAGTCCACTGGCATGGCCTCAGGCTCTCCAAATGCTCCAAAGATCCTGGACATCCCCTCATTGCTCAACTGGACCGCTACAGAATATTACAGGCAAATCTACAATCCTGAGAACAATTGGAGTGAAGTGAACAACGTGAGTTCAGGCTCCATCGCCGCTGACCTGAGTGACGGCATGTTCAGGTTCGCCCTGGACAAAGAAGCTGAGCCAGTGACCAGGAGCCCCCAGCCGTTCTCCTCTCTTCCAGCCGTAGTCACCTTGATCCCTGCTATGTTTGCCAAGTCCCACTGCATGGTCAATCCTTTAATCTACCAGATCATGAACAGGGAGTTCAGGGATGACATCTGGGTGATGATGTTTGGCCAAGAGACAGCAGAGAGGAGGCGAGTGCAGGGGAGGAAGGAGAGCTTATGTGAAAGTAAGGAACATGAGTTTCTTGGATGCTTTGTAATGGGAAAATGGTACAAGTTTAGGTTTAGAAAACACTACAGGGTCATGTTTTGAGTCTTCTTTTCTTCTCTTTAAGGGAGCATCAGCATGTCCCAGAGCTGGAGGAGGAAAAGGAGCAACCCCAAGTCCTTGTCTGTGGAAATAAAAAAACAAAATCTGAAGAAACAGAAGAACCGAGGGAGCAGTAGTGGAGGGGGAACAGACTCCTGGGTTGATATTATCTCAGTGGGGGCTGATGCTTTGGACTTTGCCTCCTTGGACACTCAAGGCAACATGGAGAGACACTGCAGCATCGATGGACAGAAGACAAGGAGAGATCTGAGAGAGTCCACATCCAGCACTGTCACTGTCTGATAGATAGATAGATAGATAGATAGATAGATAGATAGTCAAAATGTGTGCTGTGAAAACGACTTATTCTTGGTCTAATCAGCCAAAATAAGTTAAATTAAATAATAGCAATTGACTTTCTTTTCTTGTTGTCATGTCATTTATATAAAAATGTTTAAACGGTAATTGCCCCCTGTTTTGTTTTATTTTTGGTTGTGGTTGCCAGATTATCCTGCTATGGGGCCCACACTTAACCCCTGAGTCCTCCTCCACTCCTATGCTGGAATACGGCCTGGTCCCAGGTTAGCTGTGTGGCAATTTGATTAAACACAAAGTACTTCAAGAATATGCAACATATATGCACAGTGGTAAAGGCCTTAACGGAATAAATAGGACGACATTTTGGGAGACTCGCATTTTAGCCTTCTGGCAGAGTGAGATGAGCAGTTGCCAGGCAACCCTCGGAGACTCCAGGAAGTTACGGATCATAACATCCCGGTAAAACTTGGGTTTGTGCACGGACTAAACAAACGTAGATATAACGTAGTAATTAGCGAGCTTTAGAGGTGCTGGCAGGCGGATTTTGTTACCTTTGGACAGAGTCAGTCTAGCTGTGTCCCCTTGTTTCCAGTCTTTGTTAAACTAAGCTAGCCGGGCTGCTGGCCGTAGCTTCGTATTTACCGAACAAATATGAGGGTGGTGTCGATCTTCTCATCCAGCTAACTCTCCACCAGAAATCAAATAAGCGTGTTTCCCAGAATGTCGGAACTATTCCTTTAAAACCGTATCTTGACACAGGCGCACTGTGTCAGCTGATACTGCGTCTTAGTCATGTTTTATAATAAGCAAATTACCACAAACCAGTTGAGACGCACTGAAAAGAGGGTCTCTCTGGACCCTAGGCATCAAGGTTCTGGGGCAGGCGCCTGAATTGCTGTTAGTGATCCGGCCTTGGTTTCAGTCCAGTTTTAAAAGCTTCATTGAGGATTTAAAGATTTCATTTTCGATTGTGCTTATCGTTCGCGACTGGCTCCCCACTTCTTCAAGTCTGAATTATTTTTGGTCAAAACAACAGAGTGATACTGCCTTGTTGAGTGCCGTATCCCACAGCAAACAAACAGTTAATGGATCGGCGCTGCTAATCGTGTATTTACGGTAGCCGTGCTCTTCCAATCCCGCAGCACTTGCTCCCGGTTGCGGTCGCGTCTTGATGCCAGAACTTCAGTGACGCGGTGACACAGGATTTCTCTTTTTTTTATTCATTCACGCTCTGCGTCTTTTTCTTCGTTTGGGTACGTTTATTTAGCAAAACATCTTACCGAGGCGCTGGTCCTGTGTTGCCGCATTTTGTATCCTTGCTCGCAGCCTATTTTGGAGTCGCTTTTGGATGTTTTGCTGCGGACGCTTAGGGAGCGCTGATCCATCGGCCGCAGTTAAGACCTCTCAGCTTTAAGGATAAGATTCTTATTTAGAAACGGTTATATAATCAGGTAAATACTAAATACTGGCGCTTTGTGCGCACGGATTTCGGGTACGTTTAACGGCTGCTTATTCATCCAGTCATTGTATTTTGTTGTAGCAAGATCATTCCCGTCCGTGTTCATGCCAGATCTGCAGCGCTTTAGTTTTCCATACCATAGCATGAATCCTTTGTTGGGGGCCAACACGCATCTCCAACAGCATCCGCAGCAGAGCCAAGCGTCCGGACACCCAGACTCTCCCTCAGGCCTCCTGCCCGACGTCGTTTTCGGTGGAGCGGACCCAACGTCTTTTCTGCTGGGTGAGCAGCCCGGCTCGGGGCCTGATCAACAGGGGCCTAACTTCACCGCACCCTCACAGACCTCATCTTACCTCCACCACAATCACAGCAGCCACCCCTACCAGCATCGCGCTTTGCCGCATCCCCCCGCAGCCATGGCTCTCAGAAACGACTTAGGATCCAACATCAGCGTCCTCAAAACTCTCAATCTGAGGTTCAGATGCTTTTTGGCAAAAGTGCACGAATTAGAGCGCAGAAATAAGATTTTAGAGAAGCAGCTGCAACAGGCGCTGGATGCTAACAAGGGCTGTCAAGGTGGATTCTGTGAGAGCAGGGCGCATACCCAGGAGGCAGGTGTGCAGACCGGATTTGTCGGGACCATACCGCTCAGGCCCGGCTCCCTCCCCTTCCACAACACCAACAACTCAGCCAGGAGGCCTACATCACTGTTCACACCACCACTCACAACAACCCTCCAACTTGCAGCCTCTGAAAACTCCAGTTCAACCCAAACAAATGCCACTTGTAACCCAACCATCATCATCAGCCAGTCCTCTCCCTGTGTGGACTCCCCTGGCTCTGGCTCTAAAACTGTCCCTAACACCAGCTCCACCAACCCTCCTCCACGGTTCCTCCCGGGCACCATTTGGTCCTACAACCATACCCGGAAGTTCGGCCCCGGTGCGGAGCGTCTGACCAGCCCAGGAGTGTCCTGGATGCACCCTGATGGAGTTGGGGTCCAGATTGACACCATCACCCCTGAGATAAGAGCCCTGTATAATGTCCTGGCCAAAGTGAAGAGGGAGAGAGACGAGTATAAACGCAGGTAAATGGAGTGAAAGCCTTTTATTACACTTTTAACAAGCCTACAGGGGCATTTCTACTGAGCATGGCATTGTCCTTTAGTTTTCTGAAGTGTGTGTAATGCTTTACTTTGGAGGAGTGAGCAGATCTGTAAAGCAGCTGCAGACCAGCTGTCTCCAACATAAGCAGAGTCAGCACAAAGCCTCTCCATCCATCACCTCCAGCATGACCCTGCGTCCACTTCATGTCTGACCACAGAGGCAGGTGCTGCTGCTAGAAATACACCCAAAAATTAACACACCACAAGCTAAATATAAAGAAGAATGAAGGTCATAGCTTAATAGAGACGTGTGAAGATCAGTCTGTGGCACGTATGTTGACTCACCCATGAGTGGCTTAGTTTACAGGAATATTAGGGAAAATCCGTCATGAGCTCATGTTCATGTAGATTTTTATTTTGTAAAACTGAAAGTCTCTTAAGATGAAAGACAGATCGATGACGCCATCTAAAGGCAAATGCTGGAGCTGGTCCAGAATAGGTCCAGAATATAGAAACAAACACTATCAACTCATAGTGATTTTTTTTTATTGGGACATATGGACAGCTGTACGCCGTACAATTTACATTGGATCTTGAACTGAAATGATTAGTCGATTATCGCAATTATTTTGAATTTTTTGGGGTTTTGGAACAAAACAAGCGATTTGAAGACGTTACCTTGGGCTTCAGGAAATTGTGACGTGCATTTTAGACTGTTTTCTGACATTTCATAGACAAAATAACACAGACACCAAAACGATGACATCACCAGTTCAAATCTGAATGCTCTGATTTCCAATTTAGGGAGACAGCTGTCTGCGTTTGCAGATCACTGGAATTGCACAATGTGAACTCTCATTCAGGGTGGATTTTCCCTTTAAATCCTTGGGGAAAACAGCCCACATCTTGTAAATTCTAAAATGAATTTGAAGGCTATGTGACAGTTGGGGATTACGTATTATCTGTCCTGAGTGAACTACAGTAGCCCCCATGTTCCAGCACATTCATCGTTGAATTCCCTCATATTATATCCAAATGAGCAGCCATGCATTCTTCACAGAGGAGATCCTGACCACAGTATAGTGGGCTCTTTGTGAATGAGGCAGAGGGAGGGAGTGAGTGACATCGGACACATGATTTAATTGTATGTAGAGACTTGAAAGTAGATGATTTACTGAGCTCTTGTCCATAAAGTTGACATTTTTGTTGACATAACATGCCCCACTCAAATGTTCAAATCAAATCAGTTTCTATTCAGCCCTCTGTCAGGGTCTGGGCTGTTTCTCTACCTCTGTGAGCTTACTGTAGGTATCAGTTTACTTCGGGACAATGGGGACATTAAAGGCTGTTTCTCCAAGTGAAACTCACTCCAGATTCATCGCCATTACCTATGCAGTCAAATTTTTATAATAGATCCCAATTTAATAATGTTGTTGCCTCTATGAGTCATTTTCATATCTATTTGAGAACATATTAATTCATTTATCTTAAAGCTTTTGGTGCATTTGGCCTCTTTTTTAAAACTTTTTCCTCCTCTAGCTTTAATGCATTCAACTTTTGTTCCTTTATTCAAGGACAACATCCTTCTCCCCCTTTACCCCCCCCCCTTCGTCCCTGCCCCTCTGTGCCCCTCACTCCCCCAGCTCTGCCCATCACACGTTCACATTGTCTTTCTCATGTATCCCCGACACACTGAACACTTCCTCTCCCTCTCTTATGCTCTCTGCCTCTCCTCTCTCCCACTGCGCATCCCCTTCTCCACACTCCACACTGTATCTGCAATGCAGCATGCACTGCAAGCTGTAACTGCTGGATGGGGGCTTGGTTTGCAGAAGGAAGCACTTCTCTGCTTTCTCTGCGCTCTCACCTTACTGATCAAACAAGCATCCTCTTCGACAAGAACAACTCCTGTTTCATGACTCAGTTTCTTTCAGATTTAGTATTCCCTAAAGGTCTTGGTGTGCTGCAGCATTCTGCATTTCAAACAGCATTTATATAAGAGGGTACAGACTCCGCAGTGAGTGGATTTTCCCCGGTGCATGTGTGTTGTGTGAAGTCACAGAATCTGAGATCGCATACAGGATCTGTGCTCAGGCTTTTAAATGTATTAAAGCTCAGATTCATGGGCCAATCATCGGAGCTGCGCCATAGCAGCACACAATTTATCAAACAAGCGATACATCAGGGAGTGAAAAAGCAAATCACTCACTCACACTTTTCCCACTTACACCTGGTTGTTTCATGGAACTTGTATTCAGATTTGTATCCTAATATAATTTAACTAAACTGCATTTACATCTTATTGTCAGATCCACAGGCACTCAACTAGATGGAAATCCAGTTGCCATTTTTGTGCATGTAAAATGCAAATCCAGCACCTGACAGCCAAACGCTGTCAGGTGCTGGCTCTTTGAGGTCTAACAAATGTGTTGAATGCATTTCCTTCCTCATAAAACATTTGCAAAGCCGATTTTTAAAGTATTTTAAATCCAGCATTGTTTACATCCATGTTTACTTGCTAGCACTCTTCTTCTGTGTCTTTGCTGGCGTATTGTTGCATACCTTGGCGTGTTACCGCCACCTGTTGATCAGTGGAATAGTGTGAACCATATGCAGAAATGTGAATCGCTCATAGAAAAACAGCTACATAGCGCTACTAAAGGCCAAAAACTCCACAGGGAACCTTTAAATGATATAAGTGTCACGTTAGATATGTGTTATGTTAGGAGATGATGCCATTTTCAGCAGATATTAGCTTATTGCAGATATATTGGCTAAACTAGGCTTGAGGTAATTTAGAAACCATTTAGTGTCACCATTACATAGAGAGTCCCACTCAGTATGTATCTTGGTCACACAAAAAACAAATCTAAAGGAACTGTATCAAGATTGTTTTTTATGATGTGTCTTTAGAAAATGACCATTGACTGATGTATTGTCATTGGATTTTTTAAAACTTCCAAATATTGATATCAGTATCGGCCTCACAAATCCAGTATGTCCTGTACATTGACTCAGCAGCTACAGTGGTTAAACCATGAATGGTCCCCATGCTTGTAATTCTAAAATCTGTGTCTGCTTTTTGAGGAATCCTGGACAGCAGCGTCATGAGATGTTATAGAGCGGTGGTTTGGAAAGACTGATGCACTAAAAATTGTATATCATCTGGCTAGAATGCCTTTCAGCCTTTTTGACCTTTAAACCTCCTGAAGTAGTTCAGTCATGGGCATACCTGCCTTTCTAAGCTGTTCCAGAAGATGCATAAATGGAAAATACACAGTCACATATTTATATCTACATAATAATGGATGAAAGCCACGGCCTGCATGTTCTTTGACTGTTTATTCTCTGTTTACATTAAGGAACAGACTAAAAGATTGTTTACTTCTTATATCCGTGTGTCTCTTAGATGGGAAGAAGAATACACTATGAGGATGGATCTGCAACAGAAAATTGCAGACTTGCAAGAGGTAACATTATGTAGGCGTGTGTGTGTGTGTGTAGGTAGACATGGCTGCAGACCAACAATGCAGTGTGTTTGAACTGAAGGCCTCTTTTAGTCTTTACTTCACATTTGACAGCTTTGAGATCAGCCCGAGTCATTAAAACAACCAAATGATACTTCAGCTATGGCTTAGCTAACCTAAAAATACCACGAACATACCATTTCTTGGCTTGTCAACAATAATCAGAGTGTTAGAAGTTAAGTAGTTTATTAAACTGATGACATCAGGGAAATTTTGTTTTTAAAGACAGAGTACACTGCAGCTGCTACAGTGGCAGGCTTAAAGCTGTCACTCTTTTGGCACTGATCCTTTCCTTTGTGCAGCATCTATCACTACTACATTGGTTCAAGTCCTGACTCATACAAAGCTGTTGCAGTCTTTTGTAATTGGTTTTCTTCACTTTTTAAAGTGCGCAGACCATTCTCATTTAAACGTCATCGAAATCATCTATTTTGAATAAAATAGAACTTTATTTTTTATCTGACTGTCACCTGCTGTCAGGTTGGTTGCCATATTTGTGCTTCCTGCAGCTTTGTCTTTATAAACCTGTGACTTCCTGTGTGCATGTGTGTGTGGGTGGGTGGGTAGGTAGGTGTGTGCACGTGTGTAATGCATACTTTTGTGTTTGAACGCACGAGTACCATTGCCAGGAATCTCTACCTGACCCCATTTAGCAGACAGCACCACATTAACAGGAGACCACAAGCAGCAAATCATCTGAGACTGAAAATGGCCTGACCGATATTGGAGCACATATGAATCAAGCCAACAGGGAGAATTATGATGCCATCAGACAAATAAAGAGCCAATGTAGGCTTTTATTTTGTTGATGACCTCTGCTTGCATAATGTAATTTCCAGTAAAGACAGAGATGTGTGTGGGCACGTTTGCACTTGGTGCTTACATGTACATGTGTGTTCTTTGCGGCTTCCTTTGTGTGTACAGGACCTGCAAGAGAGTGAAGGCTGTCAGGACGAGCTGGCTCTCAGAGTTCAGCAGCTGAAGGCAGAGCTGGTTCTCTTCAAAGGCCTCATGAGCAATGTGAGCGCAGCACAACCTATACAGTCACATACTAATCATACATACTCACAGCTACGCACATTAACGGTAATCATATGCTTCTCAATGGATGGACTGTGGCATTTAACTCTTTAAATAACTAAAGAAAAAATTATGTTATTATTTACTTTTAATAAGAAACCCCTTATACAGCGTTCCAAAGTTATAACTAATGACTTGACTTCTGAAAATTCTCAATCAGTTGCGTTTTCAATGTCAGTGGACCCTTTACTGATGCTTTATATCAGTAATAAGCCATTAATAACATCTTTGGGTTGCCATGTTTTTTGGCAGGTGTTTATCCTCCTCCAGCTTGTCTTTTTATCTAGCTCTTTAATTCATGAGGAAGACCCCTCCAATGGACCGTTTGACCACTTAGCACCTGGAAAAGGGCTGAAGAGCATCGGGTCCCCAGTCCATTTATTAACAACTTATTAACATTTACACCTGCAGACTTGATGGATTATTAAACCCAAACCCTACATGGATTACCACCATTTATACCTGTATTATTATCAAATAGAAATGCACAAGGCCATGCTGGAGAAGGATATAAAGCAGCCAGAGATGTTTTAATCAGGCAACCCAAAAGTTGTTCTTATTATTTTCTTATTACCAATCTATAAAGCATTAGTAATTCATTTATTCATGATTTATTAACATTAATAAAGCAATAGATGGAAGTATTTTTCTGGTAAGTTTTTCCTTCCCTCTGTCTTATCTGGTTCCCTCCATCCTCTCTGTAGAACTTGTCAGAGTTGGACAGCAAGATCCAAGAGAAAGCCATGAAGGTGGACATGGACATCTGCCGCAGGATCGATATCACCGCTCGTCTCTGTGACGTAGCTCAGCAGAGGAACTGTGAAGATGTGATCCAGATGTACCAGGTACCAGGACTACAGCTGACCAGTTAATGTTCTCATCTCTGGTCCTTTCATTTGTTTGTCTTTCACTTCCTGTGAAAGTTTGTCTTGTACATTGATAGCGGTAGTCTGATAATATTATATCCCTGCAGGTTCCTAACAACCAATCATCCCTAAACTGCCGCCGGAAACAAACTCCTCTGTCCTTCAACGGGAGTGAGTGTGAAGATCCCGTCAGCACCTCTGAAAGTGACGGAGGTGCGGTCAAAGACGAAGAGCACTGCGGCTCATCAGCCAATCAGATCAATGAGGAGATGCAGAGGATGCTGAACCAACTGTGAGTGGTCTGACTTTGAAATATGACGAGTATAATGTTAGCATCCTTCAGTCCTGCACTTCCACTAATTATTTTTCAATATGTGTGTGTGTGTGTGTATGCGTGTGCATTTATGTTTGTATTTTAGGCGGGAATGTGAGTTTGAGGATGATTGTGATAGTCTGGCCTGGGAGGAGACTGAAGAGACGCTGCTTCTTTGGGAGGACTTCCCAGGATGCACTCTGCCTCCTGACCCCACCCACCCACCAGGAGAGGTAGGCTGTGGTCACATGACGTATTTCAATGAGATCTCTGAGCTCTGGTTTTAAGGAATGGACCTAGACCTAAATACAGGCGATGGACAAAACAAAGGCAACACCTAGGCATCGTAATTCAATCCAATACAACATACACTGACTTTGTGAAGCTTACAATGCTCAGATTTGTTGAAAGTACGTGCTTGACTGAGTCAGAGAGGTGTTGATTCAGCTCTGTGGTCATTTTTGAGGATGTGTTGATTTGCATGTATACAGTAGCCTGATAATAATTCCCAGGTGCTCCCTACCATAACTGATAGTTGTAATTGGATTACATCCAGACTGTATAATTTCAGTCACAATTTAAGCCTGGATGACCTTCACCCAAATCTGCATTTGAATATGATAGCAATGAGAAGGAAAGGAAGTTTTTATACTTTCTGGCGTAATTAAAAACACATTAAAAGAACAAGTGCAACCATAGACCTGCACACCCTGTTTGTTTTTCCATTACTTTTATAAACCTTTCATGCCTGGCCTTCAGATGCAGTGAATGTCGTATTCAGTCGGTGCTTTTTTATTTATTCTATGGACAAAGGACACAGAGAAAGGAGAATTTGTGTGTTTGATCTGGCTCTGCACCTTTTGTCACTCGTCATCCTTCAGACAGCTGCATGTATTGATATTGTTGGTTTAGATTTCGAGGAAGCTTTTAAAGTGACTCTGACATCATGAGTGGAACTGACGACACTGACCTTCACTGCTCTACTGTGACAGGGACGTTTCAGGACATTTCTGCACACTCATACACACACACACACACACACACACACACAAACACACATACACACAGACATACACAGACACACAGACAGATGCAGTGTCTGGCCTGTATTGGTGTACAGTGTGTTTGTTTCCAAGAAATGCATGTAGGTATTTGTTTTCATTCACCGGCTGTGTGGTATTTGAACAGTCTGTTGTCCCTTTTGAAGGGAGGAGCTGCATTAGTCAGTGAAATCTGAGCTGATAGGAGCATAAAGCCAGCTGCACTTTAATAGTCGTGTAACTTCACTTAGTGTCTGATTGTGGGATGATTAGCACACAAACACATGTTCTGTTTACTGCTAAGAGTCTTTCCATATGTAGACATTCTGACTACAAACATGGGTCACATGGGTCAAAATCTCTCCTCTCCTTCTCTCCAGCAGGAGGACTGTCTGGAAAAGGTGATTAATGACACAGAATGTCTTTTCAAGTCCCGCGAGAAGGAATACCAAGAGACAATTGACCAGATTGAGGTCAGAGACTTGCTCCGTATTATTACATTTCAAATATGTTAAACCATTTCCCTGTTCATATATGTTGCCTGTTTTTTCTTTCTTTTGATGCTCTGTGTTAGTTGTTTATCCTCATGTCATTTACATTGTGTACTAAGATCCCAATATCACAGTTTTCTTACGTCTAATGCATGTGCCTAAGGTTTGTGCAGCAGCAAATCCACAAAAGAGTGACACACCATTTTTCTGTTTTTTGAGTTTGATTCGTCCGTCTTTCTTTTAATGGTGCATCATGTTGATTTGATTAATTCCTCAATCAAGGCTCAAGAGCCCCTTCATGCATTTGTCCCTCCTGTTTTCCTGTTAAATTGCATTGCACTGTTTATTTTCTTTTAATCTCTCATGTGTGTAATCAAACATCTCTAGAAATGATTCTTTACAGCCATGTGAAGCTTAGCAACAGTAATTTGCCCTGCACGTAGCCAGGACCTCATAGTTGTGCAGAAGTAAACAAACCTTTTCATGGTAAACACACATGAAGCATTTGTAATTTCACTTAATTTTTTGGGACTATGTCTGACTGCATGTTTTGTGACTGCAGCTGGAACTGGCCACAGCAAAGAGTGACATGAACCGACACCTGCACGAGTACATGGAGATGTGCTCGATGAAGAGAGGCCTCGATGTCCAGATGGAGACCTGCAGGAGACTCATCACACAGAGTGGAGACAGGTGACACACACTCAGACTGGCTTTCAGTCTACATTATCTATCTGCCAGCTCTGTCTTTGTTTTTCTTTTGGTAACGCTTTGTTTTACAGGTCCTTTAAGACCCCCTATAGTATTTATAAGCAGGATACAAACATTTAATAAATGGTTTATAACACAATATAATGTAGTTGTACGCAGCTATGAGGACATTTGTAAGTGTTTATGAACGTACAGTATTTGTCAACAATTATAACTTCTCCAATGTAGTCATATTTTATATTGTCATTCATTATCTGTGTATACACCAGCCTCCACTTAGGGGGTTAAATTATATCTGCTTACAACTACAATATAGTGTGTTATAAACCATTTATTAAATGTTTATATAATGCGTATAAATGCTAAATTGTGGGACTTCAAATAAAGTGTTGCCTTTCCTAGAAAGAACTATGTGATTTGGTGCTAATTATAGGTGAAATATAGACAAGTTCTGAAACCGTTATTTCAACCTGGTTAGTTGTGTTGAGTTTATTAGCAGTTGTTGATTTACAGAGGAATTTCCTTGAAAGAACTGCT
Source organism: Macquaria australasica (assembly GCA_005408345.1). Lineage (NCBI taxonomy): Eukaryota > Metazoa > Chordata > Actinopteri > Centrarchiformes > Percichthyidae > Macquaria > Macquaria australasica. Next base: position 115,477 of record SEMN01000124.1, read on the forward strand.
CCATTTAAACCCAAGAAATGAATCATTTATTATTTTAAAACTTTATTCTTCTACAAATATTCTTCTACAAATATGTTTTTCCATGTTCACCTGACCTGCTGTGCACTGAATAAAAGACTAGTTTGTCAGCAATTATTTGAAAATATACCAGCTGAACACTGTCTGTATTTCCCTGTAATTTATGCCAATTTAAATCGTTTCTTTTCAGGAACTTTCCTAACAATTTACAATATAGAAGTATACAAGTGTTACTTTTCTTTTTCCAGTACCGCTTTAAAAAAGAACGGAAGAGAGTAACACGTGAAGAATCTGTTAAATGTTTGCATTTCTTCATTTTCCAGCATGTGTTTCTGTTTCTGTTTCTCACAGTGACTCTGCAACACCTGCGTCCACTGAGGACAGCGACCAGAGAGAAAGCGACAAGTCTTCAGCATCTCCACCTTCTTCCTCGAGCGCCAGGAGATCTTGACACTTCCTCACTCTGGCAGCAATGGGGGCTGTGGTCATGTAACCTCCACTGCATCCAGCTACAGTACCACACCAACGCAATACACACCTGTAACTATGGCAACACCATGTTTACATACGAGCCACTTCATTTACTGACTCACGTTGTTTATTCTTCCTGCTGTGCACACAAGTCAGCTTTGGTCTAAGGAGGAGACTTTGAGAACTGAAGCTGTGACCAGGTAGCAGAGCTGGATTTGGACATCCACGCAGATGTCACTGCCCTGTAGAGGGGAGAGGTCTTCTTGTAGTTTGACCTTGTCACCTTGTGGTTGACAGCAGTAGTTAAGAAACCAAATCTTATAATGGATTGTCCTGTGAAGATTCAGAAGGTTGAAGATCCTGAATTTATTGTAAGTACCTGGGCTCCTTGTAGTGTGGTGAGGCAGTGCAGTGCTGTAGGCTACAGGAATAGTAGCATGGCTTATTCACTCCGCACACTATAAAAAACACTTTATAAACTGGGCATCTGAAGCTAATCAAGCAAATACCTGTTGTAAGGTCACTAGAACCTCATAAAGTCCACTCCACATACATTTACAGGCCTATAATTTACCTTCTACCAGTAAACAAACAAACAAAAGAGGGTAGTGGGAGTCTTAAAGTACTGTAACACAGGTCATCCTGGAGTTATATATATATCCTGGAGTGTATTTCTGAGTTTGATTGGGCTTGATGAGCTTGAGTCTTTAAAGTCTAATAAGATGTCATGATTCAGCATTTTACTGCCTTACAGCTGCAGATCCAGAGCTTGCTTTGTATCTGCATAGCAACAGATTAAACCACAGGCAAAGCAAACCTTAAGTCATAAACAAATCATAACATCTGTGCTTTATTTAGCAAAACATAAAGCAGAAAAAACAAAAACAAAACAAAAACAAACAAAAACAAAACATTAGCTGTGCGCAGCAGAGTTGTGTCTCTGAATACCAACATGCCTCCTCCCACTAGCCAGTATAAATTAGGTATGTATTGGTCTTGGGGGTCTGTCATTATGACAGACAAAAATAGCTCATCGTGTCATGTAGATTTTAATAGTACTTACAACACTGGCAGGAACTATCAGCAACATTTTGTTGTCAGGCTTAGGAAGTGCAAACCACACCAACATTGCAACCCTCGTACACAGAGAAATCCATCCTAGAATAGGCAGCAACATTTTTAAGGAAAGTTAGAACATGGTGTTCTAGGTAATTAGGTACAGTAATTTACAACATTTCATAACAACAAAACCCAAACATCTGAAATGGATTGAACATCGCAGATAAAACTGTTTGAGGTGTGTATTTTCTATTAATGGTGCTTCATTAGAAACCTAAAGTTCCAGGTGACCACAGTTCAGGAAGTTGATTAAGGGAAGCATGTTAGTTTTTAGTTTTAAATGTAGCCTCTTGAAGCTGATCTGGAGTCAGTGTTGGCTCTTCATTCTGCCCTCTGTGTCACTGACAGACAAGAAGAGAACTGTTTCATAAAGTGCACTGACACCCAAATGTTGTGTAGCTGTTACTAATCAGTTATATTTTTCTTGGCAGAAGTGTTTAGATTAGAGTCAGGTCCTGTGTTGTTCGAGGCAGAGCTGCATGGTTGAGCAGGATCACTTTAAGGATTGTAAAAGACGAACAAAAAGATGGTCATTAAATAATGTAAGTCAGCCGCTGAGTGCCAAAAAAAAATGAACATGGTCAGATTGTGAATCAACAGGAAATTGCTGGGGGGAAAAAGAATGACTAAATATAGCTGCTGAAGCTATTTCACCAAGGTGCTTGTATATAACGAAACCTATTTTTGAGCCTGTAAACATTTGCACATAGAAAGGAAGAGCAAAGCAAAAATGTATATGAAACAATCAGCACTATTACTTGTAAAACATGTAACAAAAAATGTTGACACGCTGGAAATAGAAAACTATATTTCTTCTCTTCATATCTCCTCATCTTTGACATGTTGCAGGTGGGGTACTAGAATAATAAATTTAACTGAACTCATACCTCATTTTTACTTTATTTATGTTTTTTGGGCACATTTAACCATGAACTTTGACACATTGCTACAGTAAAACATATATTAGCATACTGCTGCAAATCGTCACTGTCAGGGGAACACCCCCTGCTCTACTATCAGACACTGTCGTCTAAATATAGTCCTGGCTGTAGTTTCTTCTGTGTGGTTGAACCAGGTGAAATTTATTTCTTCTGCTTCTACTGTAACTCGCACTTCGAGACTTTGTTTCAATAATAAAGACGGTAGGAGGTCTGATTTGAAGCTTATGTAAGCTCATGCATGTGCGGCTGTTGGAATCAGCTGAATGCTGTTTGCAGTGTTTCACTACTGTTTGACAATAGAAGGAGGATGTCAGATAAATTATGTGAGACATGAAACACACCATTTCCCTTTGTATAGGTTTACTTTCACGCACTGAGTGAGTCTCTATGTATGCATGTGCCAGTGTGTATGTTTTTGGGTGTTATGTCTGTATAGTGAGTGTTTTTAAAAAGACTTTTACTGGGGCAAATGAACAACACGAAGAAGAAGGAAACATATCGAGTCTAATTTGATATTTTCTCTGTGTTTAGCAGTTTAACTTTACAAGAGAAATTTGAGACTGAGCTGTCTTTTGACATTGATCACCTCGAAAATTGTAAATATTTAAATCAAATGACAATGGAGTTCTTTCTTTCCATTGACTCTTTCTTTATGAGTGTATGTGGTTGCCAAATAAAGTCAATTTAAAAATAACTCAAGTAAAAAACCAAAACTACTGAAATACAAATGCTTTAGCGAAATGACTGTACGATGGCTTTGATAATATATGTGTAAAGGAATTATAGCTTTATACTTGTGTTCAAAGACTGCAAAAGAAGAATGTCCACAGTTACACATCTGTAAACAAACTTTGAATTACTCTATTTAGCTTTTCAATGGAAATTATGGCAGTTAATGGCAAAAAGGGGTGTTTTTTGTCATTTCTTCCATGTCTTTACAGAGGGGAAAGCCTCAAAATATTTTGATTCAGTCTGTGTCACATAACAATTTGATGATAATCCTGAGTATTGGTTGAGTACTCCAGATGTGTTTCTATGCAGCTTTAAACATCAAGACAGTAATGTAGGCTAAAAAGAAGCTTCACTGCGTGTAAAGAGAGACTGAAAGAATAAAGATGCAACTGAGCAACACAATTATGTGTGATTATTTGTAAAACACATACAACATGTTTCCGTTCAGCCTTTTCTATCCAACTTAAAATTCAAGGGTCAACAACAACAAATGGAGGTGAATGGAATTTTATTTGTTGTGCTCACAACAGTACACATTAGATTTAAACTAACCAGCAACAGCATCTCTTTCTCTTATACTCTGGTTAATTGTCAACAGTTTTCAATGACACAACGAACTACAGAAGAAATAGTCCCTATGACAAACGGTGAGGTCTGTGGATTGTCCAGAGTATCAAGGTTCAAGGTTCAGCTTTATTGTCAATATACAACACAGGATTCCACAATGAAATGCGGTTGAAGCCCCCTCCATGCTACACACACATACATATATACACATAAATGTATAAACAAATATTCACATTTTTAAATTAGATTAGAAACAATTCAAATATATAAAAGTAGCACTAACAGAAGGAATAAAAGGAAAACTAAATTATATTTACAAGAAAGATATACAGTTACGTATACACAGAAAATATGTACAGTATGTGCAATATCAGTGTGATATGAGTAGTATAAGTTATAGTGCAAACAGGTTATAGAGGGAATGAGGTATAGTGCAAACAGTAGTGGAATGATAATGTGCAAAACCAGTGTAACAGATATTTCCATGAAAAAAAAAAAAGAGTTTATAAGAGTCATTGATTCACGGTGGACTGCGGGGGATGAGGTGGAGGACACTGTTTTTGGAAAGACATGTTACTATTGATACTATTGAACACTACAAATGAAACTCTCCATTGTGTTGGGTTTGTGATAGAAATCTCACAATGGGTTTTCTCAAAACTTAGGCGAATAAAACTAAAACTATCTACAGAGGAGGAGATTAACTAAGTATATTCACTCGACGTACTTAAATTGTCAAGTACAATTTTGAGGTATTTCCATTTTATGCAACACTTCTATTCCACTACTTTTCAGAGGGAAATGTACTTTGTACTTTTTATTCCACTATTTATTTGACATCTATTAGTTACTAGTTACTTTTCAGATTAAGATTTTCATCATATCAGATTTCTTGTTTAAGACTGAACTAGTGGCTCCCAACATTTTTAAAAACTGTCTGGTGTCTGGTGTGGACCTCTTTGTCACAGGTTTCAGATGTCTATCAGTTGTTATCAGTTACCAACAAAGAGACATTTCCCATCTTCTCTGATGGATCATTTAGATAATCTTTCGAGGCTCTTGCACTCTCACGGACCACCGGACTAAACTACCTAACTGTATATAAAGTAGTGAAAATTAGCTCCACCACGACCAGCTGCAATATGATAATATATTCGTCACAGGGGCCATTCTGCTACAGGACGAGTACTTTTACTTTGACACTTATAGTATATTTAGCTGATAACATTTGTGTGCATTTAATCAAATAGGATGTTGAATGCAGGACTTAAACTTTTTACATGAATCAATACTTTCACTGACTATCTGCATGCCTAAATATTGTGAGTGTTTTATATATATATATTTTTATTTTGGGTGAACTGACAGTTCAGATCCCATTATATACTAATAATAATGTCCTTCCTCTTCAGCTAAAGAAAACTTACAATGTGTAGAAAATCTAATTAAATGCACTCAAATATGATAACACAAATATGAAATATTCAGATCGGAATCATAATTGTCACTAACAAAAAGATCTGCTCCCCCATCATGTTGTTGACATCAGTTAAGATCGTTTCTTTGGTTCATTCTTCGTCAAATCTTAGAGTTTGCATGGAAAGTGGTGAGGCTTTGATGCAGAAACGTTAGTCAGAGTGCTGATGGGTCTGTGTGTGAGAGCTGAACGTGTGAACAGGACGGCAGCAGAATGGTAGAGCTCAGTGGGCGGAGGGAGACAGGAAGGCAGGAAGATGTAACCAGGTAAGGAAACACTGACACAGAGGATGGGTAGAGTGAGTGAGAGGACAGAGAGAAAGGAAGAGACAGAGTCACACCTTAAGGAAGTTAACAAAACAATACAAAAGACGCATCATATTGAAGGTAAAAATTATTGTTTTTTTGTTACATTTCCATTACATTTTAATGTCACACCTTATTTATGATGTGAGAAACTTTGCCGGTGAACTAAACTTTAACGTGCCCTGCCTTTCAATGAGGTGTTTTTAGCTGACCACCTGATATCTGGCACTTACAATAATAATAATATATAAAAATATATAATATTTTCTTTATGTCTCTCCATAGGATGGGACTTGTGCAATGTTTTGTGATTGTCTTGATGTTATCTGCACACTTGGTGGTCTCCTTTCCACTGGTAACAATGTCCTTCCTCTTATCATCGTTTATCTACCTCAATAATAATATAATAATATAATCTTACAGTATAAGAAACAGCTCAGACTGTCAAGTGTATAAATTATATATGTACATATAAACAAGTTAATCAGCACTTTTCTGGAGTATAGTGGTTTGTGTCTAATTGTATTTATGTGTTAACAGACAGGGGGGAGCCAGTATTACACTATGGCTGGCAGAAGATGTCAAATGTGCCCGGCAGGTAAGAAAAGCTGTTGAGCTTCTTCTATGTTTGTATCTGTTTTTCTGTCTGTTCCTCATTTATCTTTGAATTGCTGTTATTAATGAATGAATCAGCAGTGGTTCATATTATAAGAAATTAATATGAAGCACTAAGGCATACAGTATGTATTTTTCTCTCTATGTGTCTGTTTTTTTGCTCGTCTCTCATTTCTGTCTTGATGAAAAATGACGCATGCTGCACACTGAGTTTGTACTGTACGACCACATCCTTCATTAATATGCACTCAGGGCGAGCAGTCTCACTCTGCTCTCCTCGTCATCCGGTTGTTCTCATTTGTTTCTTTCTGTTCTGTCAGGTGAGTATCAGAAGTCTTGTACAGAGTGTGCAGCCTGTCCTGATGGAAGCTACACAACTGAATGGAACAGAGAAAACGAATGCCTTCGCTGCTACGGAGACTGCAGACCAGGTAAAGAAACTATGAGTAATTTCTACCTAGTTAATGGTTTCATCCATCCTCGCCAGGACTGTGTTGATACCCGTGACCTTTGGGTTTCTATAATAAACTGAAAATCTATTAATCTCATTCTCTTTGCATATCTGGAAATGACATTTTTCTATGATTAAACTCCCTGAAATAACCTCTATTTTCCACTGTCTCAGACAGTCATCAGAAGGTGGTTCAGAACTGCACCAGGACGTCCAATCTGAAGTGTGTCTGTGAGGCGGGTTTCAGATGCACTGACAAGGTCCCGTACTCAGAAAACTGCAGATACTGTGACAAGACCCAGGAAACAACCACAACCGGTAAATACTGAGCAGTGCAGACTTTCAATTCTTTCAGATTAGACAGGCCTCAACCAGCAGGGGGCTTCATCATAAAGAAAATATTCTTAAGACGTTTTCACTTACTGTAAGAGAATGACCAATAATAATACCAAAGGCTACACATTAGTTATTCACACATGTGACTAATAAAAAATTATGAGCTAAGTCTGAGCTCTGGGGGCTCCCCTCTCAGTGAGGTGAACAGTACTGTGAGAAATATTCAAATCCTTTACTTCAAATATTAATACTACAATGTGAAAATACACCGTTATTACTAATAGTCCTGCATTAAGTCCTAAGATAAGCAAGTGTTAGTAGGAAAATATATTCAAACATCAAAAGTAATTGTACTCATTTCCATAAAAGGTCTTGTGTACATCTTTAACATTAGTGAAAAGAGACAATGAAACATTGCACACATAGATATAGATACATGATATATAAAAAAAGTGAAATTAATATTATGCTTTCAGAGCAGTTTTAGGGTTACATGCAGGTTGAGAAAAGTATTTTTGTTTTTATAATTTCAAAATTGCATTGCATTTTTTTGGAGGGACATTTCATGCCTTTACTGATGGTTGACAGTAGAGAGATGACAGGAAATGTGGGGAGAGAGAGATGGAAACTACATACAACAAAGCCAGACACTGATCTTGCAGGTCATGGTCAGTGCCTTAACCCCTACACTGCCAGTGTGCCACAAAGATATGACTTTTACCCAACAACAGTGTGTATTTCTGTAATGAATGTAAAATTCTAATCTGCAAATAAACTACAGTGGTAACTATCAGCTAAATGTATTCAACTAAAGAGAAAACAAAACTTCCCTCTGAAATGTAGTGACGTAGAAGTACAAGTACAAAGTGTAAAGTCTTGCCCGTCATCACATTAACCAACATGTCTGCCCACTCTCTCTCACGCCTGTAGATGTTTCTCATGAATATCTGTACTGTTTGTAGCATTAAGGCTGCTGCCATTGTCAAGACACGTCAGTGAGATTTTGTCTGGTCCTGCGCTTGTCCTTTGAAATCTGAAATCAAACCTGTGGTGGTTTTATTCTCCAGAAGCAGCAACTGTTATCTCCGGCAAAGATAAACACACGCCTTCCTCAGCTTACTTGGGACTGAGCAGCACTTCTGCCAAACCCTGTGGATTTCCCAAGTGAGTCATGGATTTCCCTGGATACAGTATATAATAAATACCTCACATAGTGGAGTTTCAAAACTCTATTATTTTAGCATTTGGTACAGACATTACAGATATTGCAGACTGTCACATATTTAAGATACTTGAGATATTCAACACTTTACTCACACAGTTGCGGCCCTCAGACCTTCCAGCCGACAGCAAATGACACACATCGCAAAACAGGTGAGTGTGTACGGGGAAAAAATGAGCGTGAGAAGAGTTTGAGGAGAGTATACAATGTCTTCAAGTGATTTTTATGGTTTTTGGCACAAAGATACTTTTTATTTTATAGTGGATTGCCTTGAAATTTTGTACAGACATTCGTGATCCCCAGAAGATCAATCCTACTGACTTAGTTGATTCCCTGACTTCTCCTCTAGTGCCACCAGCAGGTTGACATTTATGGCTCTATGTGGATACACAGCCAATAGTTTCACTATCTGGATACAGATATTCATGGTGCCCAGAGGATAAATCCTACTCACATTGTTAATTCTCTAACTTTTACTGTAGCGTTTTTACTTATACTGTGAAATATCTCAACGTCTATTTGATGTATAGGCACAAAATGTTGTACAAACATTAATGGTTCCCAGATTACGAATCCTACTGACTTTGGTGGTCCCCTGACTTTTCCTCCCACATCACCACCAGGTTCATGTTTGAGGTTTTGTGTGAAATGTCTCCACAACTATTGGATGGATTACCATGATATGAATTGTAATAACTTTGGTGATCCCCTACTTTGTCTTTAGCACCATCATCAGGTCAAAACTTAAATTTGTCCAATTGGTTTATGACCAAATACCTGCAAAACTAATGACATTCCCATCATTATATCGATAATTAACAAATGTAACCTGCTAACAGGCTAAACTACATTTGCATGTTAGCATTGTCATTGTGAGTTTGTTAGCATTTAGTTAAAAGCGCTGCTGTTGTAGCCTCACAGAGCTCCTAGCATGGCTGTAGACTCTTATCTTGTTTCTTTCTCTCAGACAAGCCGAACAATCAGCTGGCAGCCATCTTATGTTCTATGGCTGCCTTTGTATGTGTGGCCCTTGTGATCCTGTTTGTTTGTTGCCCTGGAGGTGAACCATGTTTCAAGCAAGGTAAGATGGTGTTTACATCCAGGACAGGTTCAGTTTCTGGTGTCTCAGTTTAATCAATCAAACCCTTGAACTTTGTGATCACATCACTTCTGGGAAACAATAAACTGTTTACTGAAAGCCTTTGGAAATGACTGTGATTAGAAATGTGTCATTAGCTTTGCAGACATGTAATAGACGGTTAGTTGCTATGTAAATCATATACATGTTGATTCATCACTGGTGGACATGTGTGAAGAAACTGACTTTCTATTGCTCATTCATTTATCTATTGTTTTCCAGCTATTGCAAAGCTTTGCAACAAGGTAGGTAGCTAATTTCAAAGCTTCATTCCACCATTTACCTACATATGTGGCATCATTTCTCCTTTGTTTGCCCCACACTGATCGACATGTTCTCCTTTAGAGAGGGAGAGATGCTTCTCACAAGCTGAAGGAGTCAACTCAGCAGTTCCCCAGAGACTCATTCAGAGCAAAGCAGCAGCCATCGTCCCTTTCAGCAGCCAATCTGGGTACTGATTAGTGAAATGACTTTCATGTGAAATATCTGACTCACTTTGTGGGGTCATTAAGAAAATTAAAAATGTAAAAGATGCAACTGTGTTACTGTTATGAGTCTGAGTTGTACTTAGCTGTCTCACTCTGTAAACTGTGCGTTAATGCACTTCTACGGGTCAATTAAAACATTCTTTTAAGTGCACTCTTTGCTTGTTCTTGTCTCTGTAGGTCCAGTCCATGTCCACAATCCAGGGACGGTCATCTTTAGTTTGCTCAGTCAGTTTACAGGCCAAGTTGGTCCGACAATTGAAGGTGGTAAGACGGCCAAGAAAGGGAACAGCGTAGAAGAAGACGAGAGAGACTGTCCTGTGTTTCATCCCACATCCTCTCCCAGTATTCATCTCTCTGAGGAGGAGAGGAGCGGAGAGATTGACAGCATTTTCTTTCCCTCCCAGGAGCAGGGGAAGGACTACCATGTGTCCAAAGAGGAGGCACTAAAATCGTAAAAACCACAGGAGATTTGTGTTGGTGGTTATGACTGCTGCAGTCCAGACTGATCCTGAAAAATATATTTCAAAGGAAGAAACTGTAAAACTGAAACCACATAGGAGTGGAGTGGAGCAGATTCATCTTCCTCTGGCAAACTGTGAATCACAGTGTTCTGCAGAAACATTTTTGTCTGCAGGTTCTGGGAAATGCACACAAGAAACTTTAACTGTGGTAGGAACAGCTGGGAGGTGATCTCTTTTTTAAGTTATAATTTAAAATGTCATGTAAATACTCTTTGATAAGCTCTGTCAGTATTAGACCTCAATGTTTAATGTTTTGAATAAATATTGGGCATTTTGATTACAATACAATTTTATTTTGAATAAAAACGTAGAAATGTACGTTAAGTTAAAAACATTCATATGAGCTATGTATAATTTGACTGCAAAACTGCAGCAAAAATTCTATTTATATATATACACATACAAATGTAAAGATTGTCAAATATCTTTAACTTTTGTGTACCATAGTACATACCACCATAACATACTGCACAACTTGTGCATAACTGCCACAGTGTCACACTCTGTATTTTCAGTACTTTCAGATGCTTAATCTCTGTGTTTTATACACTTTATCATCTTAACGTCACAGATGTCAAACAGTCATGTTTCCTCTCAAGAAACAGCATCAGTCTCGAAACAAACGTCGTCTGTGGAAGCATGGACCATGTGACCGTTGCCTCTATTTGTCATAAATGTCCAAAGCAACAACAAATGTTTTGCATTTAGTATGTGTCACTAAATGGCCACCTGTCATATTCCTGCTAATCCAAGTCCAGGTTCCAGTCTTTAACTCATACATCAATAGGTTGGTCACATTTCCCACACACTTCCTGGACAGGCGTGGATACTTCATCGTCCTGGGAGCATGGTGGTACTGGTGCAGGTTTTTCAGCCAAAAAGTAGCCTGAGAATAGAGAATAGATTTTTTTTAAGGAATAGATTAGATTGAAATATGAGATAATAATCACATTAGATAATAAAAAACATAAATTCCTGCACATTATGAAATGATAAAAGTACCATGCTCAGTGTACTTCTTGTATTTGTATATGGCTGCAGAGTTATCAGCTCCATAGTAATAATCTACTAACCATGCTTGGATCTGATCCAGCGCAGAAAGGGCTTGATTTTTGTTACAATAACGAGCGCAAACCCTGCACACAGGAGGGCAATTATCACCAGGAACCACACCGTATCTGTAAGAATGTGTAAGAGAAATATTTTTGAAAAATGTTGATTAACACCCACTGGAGAAAGTGTTCAGTTATTTCCTTGCTTTTATTGGCACAGACAGAACCCATTGTTTACCTCTGAGAGGTTTTGAGGGTTCCCAGAGTGTGGTGAGGGAGCCAGGTTTCAGGGCTGAGAGGAAGAGATTAAAAATATATCAGCTCAGTGTAAAGACATTTAATAGTTCAACAGAAATATGAAACTGGTCATGGTTCAGATTAGTCAGTGGGCTCACTCTGAGGTCCCATATTTTTAACACTCTGGTCACCTTGTGTATGACCTTACTCCATGGATACTGCAGAGTAAACAAACAGCCACTAACTGAGAACATGTAAAGATTTTATCAACATTATTATCAACTGATTTATTTCTATTATTCTTACATCAGCACAGAAATGTTTCAGTTGGACTTGGCAGCCTTTCCGTAATGCTGTACACTATGTTGCTATGGTTACAGTACTCTCTGTCGTGCTACAACATGTCACCATGGTTGCAGCTCTAGTGAACTTGTAGTGAAGCAGTGATAAACAGGGGCGCAGCTGGGAGTTCTGAGCGCCTTTAAAGGCCCCCTTTTTGTGGAGCCGCTGTAGTGCCAAATGATGAAACAGATGGAACAAAATATTATGTTGTGCAAAAATGATCATGGAAGAAATCAACTACACAGTTTAAATCTGCATAGTACATCTGTCAGCTGAATCTACTGTCCTTTAGAGCAGTAGTACTAATTTTTTTTTTTGCCCACTTTGGGGCAGCAAAACAAACTGTAAACAAAACACTGACATTTTATCACCTCTAACATTAGAAAACAACTGCCTATTTACACATCCAGCAGACACAATATCTGGCTCTTTAGTTGCTAAATACTCTGCTATGTTCACGAGCTAGCTGCTAACTTTGTCTGCAGGCGTTTAGTGATGGGCAGGTATTGTACAGTGGGTTTATCAGAGCTTTATTTATTTTATTTTTTTTTTACTAAAAACAGCTACCTGCTGCTACTGGAAATGAGGTTGATGAGAATGGAGAGAGTGAACCAAAACAATAAAGTTACAAGCCGTAAAACCAAAACAATGAACTGAAAGACGCTAAACCAGGGTGATAATTCTCTGCAGATTTGTCACAACGAGCGACTCCTTTCACAATGACAAGTAGTCATTTGACCCATTGTGTTAAAAACACTGGTTAGTGCAGCTTTAAAATTTGCTGTTGAATCAAGTGCTGAGAGCAATCCTGCGTCCAGATCTTGTTTGGCCAATTTATGGATCTTGTTCCTCCAACATTATATCTTGTTCCAACCTGTCAACATCTTGTTCTCACAAAATAAAACATACAAGTCTTTTTGAACTTCTGAATCTTTGTGTTCTTTATGTCTTTATGTTGCTCAGGCAACAGCAGCAAAATTCTGATGATCGATTGCTGGTTGTATATTATCTCTCATTTAATGCACAGCAATTAAAAACTACACAAATCAAGTTATTTAATGAGTGACTTGGCTACAAATCTTGTTTTTTCCCCCCTCCAGTGGTGATTAGTTCAACCTGTGCACTCTGACAAGATAGTTAGATATGGTTATACTTCTGACCACACCCAACAGTAACGTTGGTTGTGGTGTAACACATTTTGAACCAGAAAGGTTAGAGAAACAATTTATGGTAATATGGTTACTTCTGTGGTAATCTTTCATCCTGGTGTTAAGTTTGTTTCCCAGTGTTTTCCATATTATATGTAAAACTTATTTGAGCCACAAATCCAAAGTGTTATTTTTCATGTTTTTATATTTAGAGTTTGTGTTTTCAAACATGTGTATGAAATTTTAGTTTAATGTGCAGACTGATAGAAAAGTCCACCAGAATGGTACATTCATGCGCGTTTGAACAGATTGGAAAAATGTCTTTTCTTATCAGTTATTAGCTTTCAAATGTAATGCTGCAGCTAACTCTCAGGTGACTCTCAAAAAGCTCATTTTGTAATGCACAGTGTTCAAAATATTTTCTGCTAATTCAACAGCTATGTGTCAAATTTAGATGAATGTGCGGAGTCGGAGCGTCCTACCTGTAGTGGTAGTGATTAGTATCGGCACACACTCTGTGCAGGGTTGGTCTTTGCATTCGTAGCCAGCTTTACATCTGCACACAGTCTTATGAGTGGTATCACATTTTGACTCATACTCCATGTTTGCTGTAAAAACCAACAACAACAAAAAACAACAGTTAAAAAAGATAGTCATTAAAAGATAAAGTATAATCATAATTCTGAGTATGTTAATGTGTGTGTGACGAACACACACTTATGCACAAAGGTTGTCTTTAAAACATGGAGATAAATCAGTAAATGAGAAATGACTCAAACTGGGCATGGCAAGTAAAGATTCTGGTTTTAAGTCATATGACGGTTATATTATCACTTTTGATACCTCTTCTTTAGAGGCAGACAGCTGTTATTTCTCAGTGAAAGCAGTATTTCACTTTGATGAAACATTTTCTGTCCTACTGAATGCTTTAACATGCATACTTCAACGTGAATTCACAAATTAACAAAGAGAGAACTACTTATATGAGCCCCATGGAGCCATAGTCATCACAAAACATTTGTTTTAATAACCAGTCAAACATAGTTTAGAAAACTACAACAATGACAGTCATAAATAGTTTTCATTTTGGGTCATTTAGGGTTATAGTTCAGAGAGAACTTCAGATCTTAGTGGTTAAACATGTAGAGTGTCTTTAGCTAAAACTTAATTATAACCTCAAACACAGACACATTTTCAACATGTTTGTTGGGTGTAATTACATTATTAAAACATTATTATCTTCAGTACACTCATGCCTTGGCTGCACCCCACTGTTTCCCGATGCCGACAAAAAAATATATCCACAAGCACCATTTAAATTTAATATTTAGAGCAGATTATCAAAAACTCTGCAGGTGAGTAATATAATCTTACATTTGACAATTTATGGTGATATTCTTTTTGCTTGTCCTGCTCACTGGGAGGTCACATGTCACCAAAGAGTGAGCAGTGAAGCAGTGAATCTGGAGATTTTGGAGCTGGCAGGGATTCTTGCTTAAGGGCTCTTTAGCAGGTTTGAGAGGGTGGGTTTGAGTGGTTGATACCCCACTCACTACTTCACTCTGCTACCCCCATGATGATCCATTATAGTACAATGAAAAAGGATGAACTTCGGAAGTCTTCAAATTGCTATTATTCTAAGATTCCTGCACTGGATTATCAGAGGATATGCACGTAAATGACAAGAAAGTAAAAAACAAAAACAAGCATAAAAGTTATGGGTGACTGTGGATTCAGAGCAGTTTGATGTAACTGATGTCATTTAAGGGTATTTGAGAACTGAAAATGTTAAAATATTACTATTAAAGTCTCATTTGAATGTCTGTTTGCACAGCCAAATCCTTGCAAATAGTTAATATCCTGATGAAGACCAAATTAAAACCAAATAAATATTAATACTGTTGTATTGCAAGACAAGTGAGATCTTTGTGTGGGTTGAATCATTTCCACCTAAATTAGTTTCCATAGCCGTTAATTGGCATAAAGCCCCTGCATGTGTAGGATTAGAGGTGGTGTTTTTTTTTATTGACATTTTGAACACCCACCTACATCCCCCTAAATTCTACAAATAGGAGCTTTAAAGATGTTTTTATAAAGTCAGCTATCAAAGAGTTCTGCATGTAATGTCAGATTAAAAGATTAAAAGGTTTGTTTGCAGCTGCACTGTAACATTTGATTGAAATATGCTAACCTTTTTTAGCTACAATATGTAAATAAAGCATCTTGGTGCACACGTAAAAGTCAAACTCTGCTAAAATATTCAAGTACCCAAAAATTCAGACTGAGAATCACATACTTTCTCTCACTTCTGTGTTTTCTCTCTTCTATGTTTTCCACAGTGACATTTAAAAATAAGCATAACAGGCTGTTTTTGCTCACCTGTAGCAGGGCAGAGACCTGAGCAATAATATGACATTTATGTCTGCTGCTCTTTCCGATGTTTACCACTTTTATGTGTTTTTCTTTTTTTTTTCTTTCCACTGACATGACGATGGTCTACTTTTTGAACCTACTCCTGTCTTTACCACTATTGGTGGGCTGTGCTGCTGATGCTGGTGTTATTACCATGCACGATTCTACAGAATCCCACCCTAATAACCCCTCTGAGCTGGTTCACAGAGGGTTTCTCAGACCCCCCATCCCCTCCTCCTTTTAATCTCTCTCTGACTGTATCCCACTATAACAGACAGAATGGGAAATCCCCTTGCATGCGTGACCTTAGGTTTGCATAGAGAAATTCTCTGAACACATGATCTATAGACAGAGTTGAGTAACAACTAATAGCCTGTCTTCCTCTAAAGTTTTGTGCTGTAATTGGACAAAGTTGGTGGTCTGGACTACGGAGAAGTGATGAATCACTCACATATCATGCTCAAAAAGACAGAATATTACGCACATGACATGACACACACAAACCATAAACAGTGAACCACAATATTTCACAGGGGGGACTGAAATGACAGATAGTATTTATAGAGTAATGTTTAATCACAGATATGACCACATGGCATCTATTGCTCTGTGTTTCAGCTCTATTCTTTAAGATTTCTAGCTCCTTTCCAACCTGCATATCTGACAGTGAAGCAGTCTAATAATCATATTTGTGTATTGCTCATTTAAAGACATTAAACATTCATTTTCTGTGTCCTGGATTATGACACATGCATTATCAGAGAGCAAACTGGCAAAGTAAAGGAGGGTTCAAATCTCCCGTATGAGCAAGAATCCACCCCTTTAAAGCATGCTTGAATCTCTACAGCAGCGGCTGTAAAATAATATATAATATCTTATAAACCATAATAACATCATTGCTTTTACCAAGGCTGTTTCGGTTGTAGGTCTAAAATTAGGATTTTCTTACAGTTCAGGTCTCACACATACTTAGCACCCGTAAGAGAAAAGCAGTGAAATTACTTACGTTTATTGCATTTTTCACAAACATTGCAGCTCATCTCCACGTTGTAGGTATCGATGTACCGGTCACCCTCGCAAGGTTTACATTCAATACCACATCTGCCTTCTGTACGTCGAACCATACGTTCACCTGGAATACACACAGTCATTTACAGTTATAACCTCTTTGCATCAAAACTATGAAAACTATCAAGACAAAAATAAGCCATTTTACCTGGTGGGCACTTGTTACAGCACAACTGGGGTGGGTCCAGTGGCCAGGCATATTGTGTCTCATTGCACTGTATGGACAGCACAGGAGAGTGGAAAGAGAGAGCACACAGGAAAGCGAAATAACAGAGTGGCTGCATCTGGGAAGAAGAAAACAAGAGGAAGAAGAAGAAAAAGAAGAGGAGGAGGAGGAGGAGGATGAGCAGAAAGAGGAGGTG
The DNA here is from genome assembly GCA_005408345.1 of Macquaria australasica. Lineage (NCBI taxonomy): Eukaryota > Metazoa > Chordata > Actinopteri > Centrarchiformes > Percichthyidae > Macquaria > Macquaria australasica. Next base: position 132,499 of record SEMN01000124.1, read on the forward strand.
GAGAAAAACAAAGATTTATTTAGCCAGATATATTCACATACTAATGCCAACAGAGACAGAGTGAAACAACATGCATCTCTGAGAAAATGACAGCGGTCTGTAGTGCTTTATAGTATTCACACAAGTCATAATAGCCACAGAATTTGGCAGTGAAGCTACACAATATACTGTATACACACATTTCAGACTTGAGAAAACACATAACACACTAGTACTTATAGAGAAAGTCAGCCTTGTACTGATACAAACACTCTATGGAGTTAACAACCTGAGATTACAGGAATATTATTGTATAAATCTACTAACACTCAACACGACAGGACATTTTTATCAAAGGTTTGACTGACGGTTACGGCAGAAAATGTCTTGCTACAGTTTTACTTACAGTGGATGAGATGGTGAGACAAGATGTAACCTGGGACCCTCTGAGTGTGAGACTGAACAGGGGACCAGAAGTGTGTCAAGGGATTATTCATAAAATGTCAGAGATGACTCATAATGAAAGCCTAACATTTTACCGGTACCTTTGAAATCTCTCTGCCCCGCTCTCTCATCCTGTCTCTATCTCTGTGCTGCGACCCCCTGGCTCTGTGCACAAAAAACATGCACTCCTTCAGCCTCCACTTTTTTTCCACAGGCACCATCTCTCTCATTTCATCCAAAATCATTCTTTTGGCTGCAAAACAATCTCGTGCTTTCCCTCTCTTTCTTGCATCTGTCTCTGCCTCTTTCTCTCCTTCTTAGACTTGGATGACGAGGTCATTTCAGTAACATGTCATTTACCACTCATTTAACTCCAAGCCATACTGCTGCTCTTACAGAAAGCTGTCGAGGAGATAAACATTATTCCAAGAAATGACATTATGCTGATGAGCTTTTCTGCAACTTCATGACACAGCAAAGAAATTAGATTGCCATTAACACCAAATGCAAAGATAATATCAAAATTCCTTATTAAAAAGTGACATTAATCACCTTATCATGAATGTGAAAATTCAGATATAAAACGTGCTGTGTGAATAATCTGATATGTCTGACTTCAGATGACATGGACATTTTTGGGAGGTGCAAGCTGAATGCACGATTGTATTTGTTATGTTTTGTTTTTTTAAACGGTTGAGGGTAATTTTTGTTTGAGTTATTCCTAACTGCATTACCTGTGTGTAGTAGCTAAGATGATTATCTGTGTGGCTTAAATTGTCCAGATGAGAGTAAAATGTTGCTGGCAATAAACAGAGTAATGAGTGTCTGGGAAATTCCTTCTATTACAGTATAAACTTTGTTGGTGGGAGAGCTGTTTGTGTTATTAGTTAATTAGAGATAACCAGCTAATTTGCATTCATGTGAACATCTTTCCCAAACAATTACTAAATCCTGTGATTTCTTTTTCTTGACTGCCAGTGTCTCTTTTTATGTTATTTTAAGAGCCTCCGCTTCAGCAACATCCTCATCTTAAACTGAATCAGACACTGAGTGGCAGGACTTTACTGCAGCGTGTCCACCATTCAGCTGTCATGTGCTCTTCTCAACACCACTGTCTTTTTTTCACAGGAACCAGGCCACAGCACGTGACCTCCTGTCAACTGTGAAAAGGGGCCTAAGGCTGACGAAGCAGCATCATAAAGGGGCTGCCTCCGAGGCCCAGTGTGGCTCTTGGCAAGCAGCTCCACTCAAACAGAGTACAGAGATGACTGGCAGAGAGGTGACTGAGCATCGAAATCACTCTGAACTGACTTAGAGCAAACCTGGTCATGCTTATCTTGGGGTTTCAGTATTAGGCTGCTTGACTGTAAGTTTTAGTAAGTTCGATTAGAACTTCAGAGGATTCTTTGCCCAGAACGTGTCAACGTTGTTGTGATGAAGTAAACAGATACCAAACAAAAGCTATTTTTTACTTGGCTTGAAACACAAAATCTGCATGCAGACTCAGAGCTGGGCTTGTGCAGTCCTCACAGCTGGCCTCACAGGATGTATGAAACTCGCCAGTGTGAATGTCTGCACGTTCATGTAAGTGTCCTGCTGCCTGCCACATGCGGAAGTATAGCTATTTCACAACTTGAGTGCGTGAGCTTCAGACAGAGGGTGTGTGTGAGTGTGTGTGTGTGTGTGGGGGGGGGGGGGGGGTATGAATTGTACCTTTTATTATTATTATTATTATTATTATTATTATTGTTATTTTTAAATATCATTATTACCTGATGCTTTGGCAATATTGATGCCAATATTGTATATTGAATTGAATTGAATTGAGGAGAGAGAGAGAGAGAGAGAGAGAGAGAGTAAGATGAAGACATTTTTTCTGCTCAATGGGAAGGATGTGGTTTTTCTGAGGAAGCACTTGTTCTGCTGACTGAGCTGACTGAGTTTCATGCACTGTACCAGTGAAGTCACGTGAGGCTACACTCTGCTGTTCTGCTGAATAAAGTACCAGCTTACACCAGCCTACCTTTTTTTTATAATGTTAATTATGGTGCTCATAATTACAGTGCATAAAGTTTTACAAACATCACTGTCTGCACTTACTTATGCACCTAAAATGAAGGTGAATTTTCACTATGAACCCAAAACACTTGATTTTATCCTCTTAACATCTTTCATTTCTACATGAAATAATGATTTAAACTGCAATTTCTTAAAGGTTTTAAGTGATTTATTTAGGCCCTAGTAATTGAATTGAATGAAATATTTTGCAGTGTCCATTAAATGCCCCAGACTGAATACCTTAAAATGTACCCAATTTTCTATCTATCTATTCCTACTATCTCCCTGAATTTTTCATGCTATCAAGATGACGTTTTAAAAAGGGGGGATTATTTAAGGTTAAAATTAATGCATTTCTTCCTCTCAGTTAACTTTCTTTTGACTAATTTTAAGGCTGTTCAGTATTCATTAGGGAGAAATGAGTGTAAATGTTGGAGTGGAGTAGAATGTGTGGACTGCCATGCACCTCCTGTTTTCTTTATTATGAGATATAATAATCGGACAGATTAATGGGCGCTCACCTGTCTGTAGCTATGGCTCATTCTTTAGGTTGTGTTTTTGCCCACAGTTGCCTTCTTGCCAAACTGCCTCACAATTCCTTGAAATGGGCTCGTGACGCAGCTATTTCCCGTTTGAGTCCGCCTCCGCTCGAGCTCAGCAGAGAGGGACAACGGAGGTGTCGCTCTGTTTTCAGCGAAAAGGGGGGGAAAAGTTATATTAAATTAATTAGACATTCATTTCGACATATGGACTTGGAGTAAAGACATAGTGCTCGCTGTGACGGCGTTTGTCCAGGTAAGAAACGGTAAAATACCTCTGCATTCAGCCAGTCTGTGGGTGAGATTCATATCAGACTTGAGGCCAGTGGGCGTTATGTGGTGTACTGGCGACTTAAACCGAAACCAAATGAGACAAGAGACAAAAACAGTAAAATTTTGACTGTTTATTTAGTGCTGAAATACGTCAACGTTATCTGTAAACACGTAAACCTCGTCAGGTTGAGTTTATTTGAAGTTACTCCAGTTGTCAAACTTCAGTCTCTGCGTTTCACTGCGACAGGGAAGTGAGGGGGAATGGGGAGGTGAAGCTGCCGAACAAGTGGCGCAGAAATATGTAAGAGTCGTTCTTTAAATTGGCAGGAGACCTTTTTGTTTTTGTCTCTGCGCACTACGTATTCAGTCAAATAACCTTACTTAATGTGTGTTGAATCCCCTTAAATCACTTACAAAAGGTTATTTATGGCCGAGGACTTTCTGACGGCCTTAAATGACCTACTGACGCAATATAATGAAAAACAATTTGCCATTGATCTCAAATTCCTTACATCTCGGTTTAAGGGTAAATTAAGATATATGATATTTGACATTAAAACTAAATACTAGATACTTATTATCCAAATAAGTTAATTTAAGAGAGTTTTTTGCTTACCTGTAGCCGACCTTGCAGATACTTTGGTTTTATCTGTTTACGTGTGGATTAAAACCACCTCTGAAACGCCAGCCCCATCTCTAATATAATGGTTACTCAAATTAATCCACAGACAGTGGCGGACTCAGGCTGTCTGAGGGGTAGGGGTGAAAAAATAAAAAGGGAACCACCTGCATACAGTTGGGCACCACAGAAAGTTGTGATGCATTTATGGAGAAACAGTTCCAAACCCCTGGTTAAGATTAAAATTGTTTTGTTGTGCGACTTTAAATTTAAATATTTAATGTATAACTATTAAATCCTTCTAATCTTCTAGCATGTGGCACTGCATCACTAGAGGGCACTTTATCAGGGAGGCTGTTGAGTTTTCCGAATAAAACTTTTCAATGCTTTGAGCACCTCGAATGAAACTTCCCTGACCAGCATTTTATTGGGTTGGATGTCTCAAAACCTCAACAGGTAAATCTAAAACTAACTGCATGGTTAGATACCAAACGGCGTATGTGGAAAAATATGTCTTCTGTAATTTGTGTGTATTGACCCTTTTAAGGTAATCAGGTCAAGGGTCAGGAGTTATTTAATGGAGTTTGGGAAAAAGGCCATGTTGTTACTAAAATCAGAAGGGTTTATCCTCTGTGCTCTGGTCATTTTAGGACAGCTCAGACTCAGCTCTACATAGTCAGAGTTGGTTCAACTTTTATCAGATATAAAGCTATAATGTGGACTCGATGCTGGATTACTAACTGGGCAAAATGGGCACCAGTTGACCTTCATCATTGTGTGTACAGTATATGTTGCATGTTCTCAGAATACTTTGTGTTTAATCAAAATACTACACAAAACGCAAACCTGGGGTATGAGTGGAGAATGGGAGGAGTGGGGGGGGGGGGTTAACGGGGCCAACAATGGGCCCCCTAATAGGATTTTTTTTTTTTTATCCTGTCATGAACTGCAGTGTAAACTGTGACTTGTTGGTGGGGCTAGATGAAAGGCGGTGTCATGGGTCCATGATTATTTGTACATAATTTGGTGGCAGTTGATTTGTGAAGATATTTCACAGAACAGCTGAATGACTGACTGACGTTGCCATCCTCATAGAGCCGTGTTGAGTAAACGCTTTTAAAATGCATCATGCTAACCCTCAGTGTTTTTAAATGAATTAATCTTGATTTAGATGTACATTTTTGGGCATTTAAGGTATTAAATACTTTTGAATTAGTAGTGTGTGGGCTCATAGCATATTGTCTTCCCATCGTTCAGCAAAAGATGGACTCTAATATAACTCACATACAGATTGTTTTCCTTGCAGGTGGCCTCAGATGGATTGAGTTAAACCTGTACCATAATGGAGGGAGGCGTCCACAGAGGAAGATGGAATAGAAAAGCCCCTGTTGGCACAATACTGCTCCTTATGGTGAGAAACACTTCTGCTTTACTAAAATGCATTTTTTGAAATTGCATGAATACATGAAAACTGCCTTGTAATGGACAATAAAGCTTTTCTTTGTACATTTATTGTATATTCTATGTTGCAGTGCATGTTCACCCCCACTTTGACATTGTTACAACCTTCAGTGAAGGAGAAGTGTCCACATGGGGACTTTCCCACTGAGGAGGGAATCTGTTGCAACAAATGCCCCCAAGGTAGTGTAATAGCCTCCTGCACACCACACATGATTCACAGAAGCATGCTTTATTATTGCCAATATCACACGGGCAGACTTCTTCTTCTACTATTAAATCCATTCTACAAAGTCTTAACTGTGTTTACATGTGATGTTCATGTTTTCCAGGTTTTAAGCTTGTAGAAAAGTGTCATGCTGTGGGTCAGAGAAGTAACTGCACACGTTGTCCTGATGGACAATACACAGACCAGATGAACTACTCCCCCAACTGCAAAAGTTGCAGACAGTGCAAACGTAGAGTGACATTATCTCATTTTCTGAACCAGTTTCACCTTTTTGACATGCAAATGTTGTATCAGATGATGGTTTGCTTTGTTCACTTTTTCTTTTCTTTTTTTAAACTTCTCCGCAGCGAAAAAGCACGAAGAAGAGGTATCAGCATGTCAAGATCACCAAAACACTATTTGTCGCTGTGTGGCCGGTTATTACAAAGTTTACATTGACTCAGAAACATACGAGTGTCAGAAATGTACACAATGTAGACCTAATGAAAAGCAAAAACATTCATGTAAGTAAGATCTGCCCGTGTAATAAATTATACCAATACTCAGTTGTGTCTATGTAATAGCTTTTTATGTATTGATTTCTCAGTTCAGTCTAAATAGGATTATTGTTGTTGTGCACAGGTACACCAGAGACAAACACCTTGTGTGAATGTGCAGAGAACTACTACAAAGTCAACGGCAACTGTAAACCCTGCAAGAAGTGAGTCTACTGATGTGTATGAGCTTTTGGTACATGCATTGTTCCCATTCTGCTGATTGGGATGGTTTTATTTAAGGTTGTTAATGGGGAAGTTGGTTTGTTGAATTGAAACTTGCAGCAGACGTCCAGCTCTGTTCAAGCTTTCCATTTATTGGCAACAGAAGAGAGAAGTTAAGACAAATGTAGACTGACATTTGAACATTTACTAAACAAGTGCTCATTTGTTAAATATACTGCCTCACAGGCTTCTGTTTCACCCAACTGCCTCATTCACTGAGGGAGAACCCCTAAAGTGTGGTCCTACAATGTATATTTGTAAATCTTTTAGACACTTGTTTCAAACTGTTGTGGATTTGAAACTGCTTACGTAGGCATTTGAAAAGGGAATTATTAGTGAAAACATAAACGGGACAGCCAGTCAACTCTTATCAGGGTAGTGCCCAAAAACTCTAAGTTCAGTGAGGATGTGTCCAGTTATTAATTGTTAATTAAATTGTTAAGTGGGTGGACAGACAACATAACCATTAGTAGTGGTTGTGACAGATGCAGCATTATTTCAATTTCAATTAGTACCAATTTCCTGTGTAAGTGTGAAACCATATTAGAAGTGTTGCCATAAAGTTGTTTGAAGTAAGTTGCTGGTGTTAAAATAGCGCATCTGCCTTTGTGTTGATCACTTCCTCTTAAAATGTGCTACTTCCTCCTCAATGTTGTGAAACGTCTTCTCTGTCCGCAGTTGTACCGCTGAGTGCAAACATCACTGTTCATCACTTCCTACTTACAGTACAATAGGTGAGCAACATGGGATATGATTGTCATGCCAGCTTTTATATGAAAGAGGTGGTGGTTTCCAGAATAACAACAATAAGTCTGCTGTAGGAATGCAATAACCTCTAGTCTACTTAGCCATAGATTCTGCTCTTCTTGACTGCAAAAATGCTGAAACATAATGTCAGAAAGCGTGCAATTAACTGGCACTCTATATATATCTGTTATTATTCTGTGGTTTCAAAATGACGTGTATGATGAAATACATCTGCACTGTAGTGACCATGGAAACCAGGTATTGAACAGCAGTCTGACATGAAGAGTCAAATCTAAATTCTTGGTCGATGCCTTAAACTAAAATGATATATCAGGAAATCTGCAGGTCTTGTAAAGTCTTAAAAAGCAATGAATTCACTTTCCTTAAAAAAAGCCATAGATGGTATTTAAAAAGTCTTCAATTTAATTTGCAAACGTCTTTATTATTTTCTCTTATCTGCTATAGGCCATATGTGTAGATTTGGGTTTGGGACATGTCCCTACTAATGTCAAAGTGCTGCTAAATTGTCCCCACCAATATTTTTTTTACCGATCTCAAACAATCCTGTGATTTTATCTCCACACAGTGTTACTGGTAAAATCTTTGCAGAGTAGCCATTATTGTGTGTTTTCTGCAAAAAGTGTGAAAGAGCGAGATGTTGGGGGATATCTGATCTGATGATTTGGCAACCTGCTGCATCTCACACAGCTGCAGCACTGACAGTAATAGAGTCTGAGTGGTGATGAATGAACGGCGGTTTGAAGCGGTTAGCGTTATAGTTTAAACGTTTCAAACAGTGCAAAATGAAAAAATGTCTCTACATGATACCGTTGCTTAGCATCGAAGAGGTGATTAGAAAAATCTGTGAAAGAAAGAGTTGGTCAGATATTCAGTGACTGCAGTGTTTATTTTAGATGTGGCTTCTTTGTTAGGTTTTAACAATAGAATGTAGTTTAGAGTTAGTCTAAAAATGTGATTGCATTTTTAACGTGTATCCTTTTCCCTATGTGCCCCTTCGGATCCTTATGAAGCTCCTGAGACTGGAAAGGACTATCTTGTTAACATAATTGCTGGAGCTACAGTTGTGGCTGTGGTATTGGTGTTGCTGGTGTTCGTCATCACCTACATAGCCACAAAAAGGTCTACCAAGAAGAAGTTTATGAAGTCTTCCTCCCAGCCATCTGACGCCTCCCCGGACTCATGCGAGGTACACTGATCTGTCTGTGGTTACTTTTCTCTGCTGGAGGTGCGTCTACAGTTAATAAAATCTGATCTGCCTTTGTCTCATAGCAGGTCCTGATCTACACTGAGGAACACTTAAACAACACCAGTGGCAGGGCTGCTCCAGAAAGTCCTGTGAGTGAACCGGAGCAGCCATCCAATCTGCCTGACTGTGTCCCCTTGGAAATCAAGAGTGAGTGTATTTTATGCTGCAGTGGTCCAGTGTGTTTCAGTTCAGACATTGAGACGATTGTTCTAACTCTTATCTCTTCTCCTCAACACCCCCCGTCCCCTCTCCTCAGTCCCTGACCTGATCTACACGGTGCTGGATCTGGTTCCTGTGCTGCAGGTGAAGCGGCTGGTGCGTTCTCTCGGTGTGAACGATACAGAAATCGAACAAGCAGAGCTGGACCACCGATCCTGCCGGGAGGCTCACTACCAGATGCTGAGGGTGTGGGCCAAGAGAGGGTCACGTGCAGGTAGAGGAGGACAAGGTGGAATGCTGCACCAGCCCTTGTTGCAGGAGTTGATGGACGAACTGAGAGAGATGCACCTGGGATGGGCAGCCGAGGAGCTTGAGACAAAGTACGGCATTCAGTAATTCTGCGACGCGTGCCAAGTGGAACAAAAAGCTTCTGAAACCAAGTATACTTATTAGAGACTCACTCAGCCTCAGAGCATTCAAACAGACACGGTGCTATCACCAAAGCAGTTTTTATTTCACAGCAACCAGCGTCACTGAGCACTCTACCTCTCTACCTAACAGGAACAAACTACTGAGAGCAACTGATCAAATGGTTCTGGGAGGGAGAGTCACAGAAAATGGAGACTTTGTACTGATAAATTCTGCTTAAAATGTGTGAACAACCTTTAGCAATCTACATGTTTCAGGAACATATACATTGTTATTTGCTTTTTATTATAGATCATACATTCATGATTTGAGTGTTGATGATTGTATTTTGTATCGTATCGTATTCATGTCACTTTGTTTTGAACGTCAAACTGTTTGTACCTACTCTATAAATTGTAGTTAGGCCAGTTAAGCTATTCTTTTTTTTTTTTTTTTTTTTTCAGTTAGTTTTTTAGCAGAGGGAAGTGCAAAATCAAATGCTTCATTCATCCAGAAAGTTAATAGGTAATGTTTTAATAGTAGTTCCTGGTTATAGAAAAAGTCCTAGTCTTCTTTATTAAACTTTTATAGGAACAATAACAAAGCTAGAGAAGTTTGTAGTTCCCACTTAATGTAGACCGGCCCCCTGCCACTTTTCACAGGCTTTTCACAGCCCCATTAGCATTCTTTTAAGCCCCATCATAGAAGCATTATTCACAACTGTTACAAAAAACAGGACACGCCCTGTCTCAGTATGTTTCAGCCAAGCAGCTTTTATAATACCAGTCTTGGCCTGCAGATTCAGATATGAATCAGTTGCACTCAGACAGACTGAGGACGTGTCATTCCAAAGCACTTTTACCCTGTATGAAAAGGTATTCAACTTTATTAAACAGAACCATTTATTGATGTTGAGCATCTAAAAGATCTTTTTCATGTTTGAACTGTAAATAAATGTGTCCTGTATTTTAATGATGTGTGTATCTGAATTGTTACATCAGTTTGTCTGGAGTAAAGTGTAAATGTGAAAAAATATTTGAGTGTTAATGAGGATGTAAACGTGTATTTACCTTCAGGCACGCTGCCAGGCTACATTCCAGCTTGAAGCTTTAAAGTTTAATCACACTTTCCTCCGATATGTCTTTTTTTGACCTGACCGGATCTTTTTATCTTTTTTTTTTTTTTTCTTTCCTGGAGCTACATTCTTCCCTTCACTTCCCTGTAACTCACTTCTTCTTACCTGTGAGCACTGCTCTGTTTTCCATGTTACTGTGCTATCAAACACCAGATTTTCATGGTTGATTTCACAAGTACCTTTCACAAGTTCAGTGCCTCTCTTTCTGTTATGTAATGGGCAAAAAAAAAGCTTCTGCTTTTTGCTGTATAAAAAGACCTCTCTTCCCCTCTTAAAATGGTTTCCTCCTGTTCGCTCAGGGTGATCAATAACCCTGATTGACATGAAACAACAATAGATCATCCTCAAAGAAATCAGTCACCACCACCCCTCTAAACACTTTTAACTGCGACACATTACCAGACCTGATTTGTTGGCTGCAGAATCCAGTTGTTCCCGTCGGGCCAGTTGCAGAGGGCAGGGGTGCAGGTGAAGGGAAGAGAGGGAGGGACCGATCCAGGCAGAGAGAAAGAGGAGGAGAAAGCTAACAGAAACCAAAGATGACTGAGTGAAACAAAATGGATCCAACCAAGCCCAGGTAAAGTCTATAATTTTATCTGTTAAAAAGCATAGCTGGTAGTGCGAGAAGGTGAGAGTGTACAAACCTTAAGAGGAATATTTTGCTCCATATCTTCACTACAGTAAATCAGACCTGTCCTGTGGCATTTGTTTTGTTGATTTACTTTATAGGTTATAAAACTACAAGGAGGCCTGTTTTTTTTGACCCATTATCAATCTTTGAATGGGTTTAAGTGTTAAAATGGCAATATAATCTAATTTCAGACATCTTTAGTGTGTTACTGCGGGATACAGACAGTGATTGTAAACAGGTATGACACCGTGATGAAAGCACTTGCGTCAGTCCTTTGATGTTTGACAGTGTAGCTTGAGGAGATTAGTGCAGCGTACCTGTCTGCGGTGTGTTTGCTCCCGGGAGTGGGTTTGCTTTTAGACAACAACTTCTAAAAACTGTATAAATTTGATTTGATTAACAGCAGTAGTCCAACGCTGCACTTACAGCATGTAGCTTTATCCAGCAACAGTGACCTGGCAGTGTGTAAAAAATGGCTACATCAGTAAATGGAGACACATTCTTCACTGTAACTTAAATCTGCAGCAGGACGTTCTGCAAGTTGTGATGATGTTGGATCTGTGGGAACTAATGTCACACGAGTCCTGGAGTTACACTATTCCGATCAGCTCGACTGTGTAACTGGAGCTGTAGCTGTGTGAAACTGTCGGTGTCCTGTTAAATCAGCGTCACTGTCTGTAAGATGCAACAGTAGTGATCTGTGCTTCTGTGACAGCCTGGTTACCTGACTGACTCCTGGTATTTACTGTGTATGTAAGACAGTCTTTAGAGAGAACAACAAGTCTAGTTTACCTTTTAATATTAGAGCATCCAATTCAACTGAAATCTTTCTAAAATCTATTCAAGACTCACTATATTCCTTCACCTTTCTTAACAGATATTTAGCTTCTTTCTTTTTTTTTTGTTGGTGTTATTTCTGTTTTTCTATTTTGTTGTTACTATCCTGCTTGTTTGATATTGAATGCTTCTCTTGAAAAGTGCTATATAAATACATCTACTTAATTTATTTACTAAATTATATCTTAAACTAAGTGGTTCCTGAAACTGGTGACAAGCAGACATGCTTTATTTTGAGGGGTCAGAAGCCAAAAAAGGTTGGGAACCACTGTCTTAAACAATGACAACTAAACCCATTGTTTATAATAACTCAGCTTTTTCTCTTCTGTTGCCATCTGTTTGTTTGTTTATCTGGGATTTATAGAGCTTCAGTCCTAAGTAAACCCTTTAAAATGATAACAAAGCACACAATGTTCCTCCATTCTGTCTTCCACTCTCCGTGCCTCTTTTGTAAAGCCTTTTCTTGAAGCCAACTATTCTGCTGTGTGGCCTCACACACCTTATTTTGGCATTGAGTAATCCTGTGTGTTTATCCACAGCCTTTCCTCTATGACACTGCATGTAAACAGCGGCGGGGGAAATGAATCACTGATGGAAGAGGCATCAGTGCCATGGCGAGACGGTGTGGACGGGGAGAGGCAGAGGGACATGGAGACCCGAGAGTCAGACGCTGTTGATGGGACGACAGCAGCTGCAGAGACAAACCATCACCACAGGGGGTCAGCAGACAAACACAAGTTCAATACGCTTGGCTATCAGGCAAGTGAAATGGGACAGGAATGTGAGGGTGGTGGCAGCTTGCTGTACTGATATTACCAGTGGTGGAATGTAACTACGTACATTTACTCACATACTGTACCTAATTCCAGTTTTGAGCTACTTGTACTTTACTTGAGCATTTCTATTTTATGGTACTTTATACTTCTACTCCATTGCATTTCAGAGAGGGAAGTATTGCACTTTAACTCCACTACTTTCATCTGACATCTGTAGTTAGGAGTCATTTTGCAGATTATTTTTCATGCTAAAAATATGACCATGTTCTAAAACTGATGCATGGTTCAGTGAAAACAAATCTCCCTCTTATCAAGTCATTTTAGTCTGGAATTGAGTCCTTAAAGTTTTTTTTTCCTTTGAAATGTAAAAAAAAAAAAAATCTACCAATGTTTTAGGAATATTTGAACCTTGTTTTAACACAAATAAACTTTCTAATCAGCCTTTTCCTAATTCTGGTGCAGCAACAGCACTTTAATCCCTCTTGTTTCAAGGTTCAGACATTCATTTTTAAACAAGTTGTTAAAAGTTGTTATTAAAAACAGGTTGAAATATTCACACTGCACTGTAAAATAAAGTTTGAGGACTCAATTATAGACATTAATGTCTTTATAAGATTGAAGGTTTTTGCAAATTAAACAGCTCAATACTTTATAAAGTTGTTAAAATCAAATCCACCTCGACCAACTACAACAAAGATGCTGCTTACACATGAATGCATCAGTGATTAAAATCCTATAATATATATGACACTATGAAAGGTGTCATTTGGCATAACAAGTACATTTTGCTGATAATACATCTGTACTTTTACCAAAGTTTTAACACTGAGTATCAAGTGTCCAAGTGTTAAAACTAGTGCCAGGTGTGTGTTACACTGTCAGTGGCACTGAATCAGTAAAGCACAAATCATGGGAACATAAGCATAGTCTAGATTCATTGATCCTCTGGTGCTTCCACATGAAATGCACAACCTGAAAATAAAATCCCTGATGTTATTTTCCCTCTCCAGAGGCGGACCAAGCAGAAGGTCGTGACTGACTTTGCAACCGTGGCTAAGGGAGCATCTGCAGGAGCCAAACCCAGAGCTGCACTGAGACAGGTCCTGTTCAGCCAGGGAGTGTCTGAGAAGAACCCGGCGTCTGAGGTATTGTGTTGTCTCCTGCTCATCACACTACATGCTGACTCGCTTAGAAACAGATACTGACTTGCTCTAACCGTGTACCCACACTCAAACAACGGGGGGAAATGAATGAATGCCTTTATTGTCATTATACAAGTACAATGAGATTAAAAGGGCAACTCCTTAAAGTGCACATAGAAAACAAAACCTATATAAAAATAAATAAATGAATAGATAAACAAACAAAACATTATATAGATATAAATAATATAAATATAAATATTGCACAGGTATTAAAAAGATGAAAGTAATGTCAGTGCAGGTGTGAGTTCAGTGCATTAACAGCTTTGGGAAAGAAGCTGTTTTTGAGTCTATTGGTTTTTGATCGTATAGACCTGTAGCGCCTGCCAGAGGGCAACAGGTCAAAGAGGTGGAAACCGGGGTGAGTGTTGTCCTTTAAGATGTTCTTGGCTCTGCTAAGACAACGGGAGTTGTAGATGTCTGACAGGGAGGGCAGAGGACAGCCGATGATCTTCTGTGCTGTTTTAACCACTCTCTGCATCCTCTTCCTGTCTACTTCAGTGCAGCTGGAGTACCATACTGTAGTAGCGTAGGTCAGCAGGCTCTCAATTGAGGAGCGATAGAAGCTCACCAGCAGCTGAGTGTTGAGCTGTTCCTTCCTGAGCACTCTCAGGAAGTGTAACCGCTGCTGGGCCCGCTTGACCACTGCTGTGGTGTTCGCAGACCAGGAGAGGTCAGCAGAGATGTGGACACCTAGAAATTTTAAGGACTGGACCCTCTCTACACATTCATTGTTGATGTACAAGGGGACGTGGTCGGCACTGTTCCGCCTAAAGTCCAGGATGATTTCTTTGGTTTTTGTGATGTTCAGTGTAAGGTTGTTCACTGAGCACCACTCACTAAGTCGCAGGACCTCGTCCCTGTAGGCTGTCTCATCCCCTTCCGAGATCAGCCCCACCACTGTCGTATCATCTGCAAATTTAACAATGGTGTTCTCTGGGTGGGCGGGACTGCAGTCGAATGTGTAGAGGGAGTAAAGTAGTGGGCTGAGCACACAGCCCTGAGGAGAGCCGGTACTGAGAGTGCGGATGGAGGAGAGGTGTGGGCCCAGTTTCACACGCTGTGGTCGATCGATCAAAAAGTCCTTTATCCAGGCGCAGGTGGGTGGTGGGAACCCCAAGTTGGATAATTTATAGACTAGAATGTCTGGAATTATTGTGTTGAAGGCTGAACTGAAGTCAATGAAGAGCAACCTGACATAGCTCCCCTGATGTTCCAGATGATTCAGTGCCGAATGAAGAGCTATGGCTATTGCATCTTCTGTTGATCTGTTTGTCCGGTAGGCAAACTGGTGAGGGTCCAGGGAAGGGGGGAGACAGGCTTTAATGTGCCGTAGAACCAGTCTTTCAAAGCACTTGGTGATGACTGGGGTGAGTGCTACGGGGCGGTAATCATTGAGGCTGGCTGTAGGTGACTTTTTTGGAACCGGGATGATAGTGGCTGATTTCAGGCAGGGCGGGACAACAGCTTGTGCCAGAGACAGGTTGAAAATGTCAGTGAAGACCTGCGAAAGCTGGTAGGCACATGCCTTGAGCACTTTTCCAGGTACTCCATCTGGACCCACAGCCTTCCTGGAATTCACTGACCAGAGCACACGTCTTACGTCCTGAACCTCTAAAGTGAGATGGAAAGTACTTGAGGCTGGAGGGGGCTGTAGTGGTGCGGCTGAGTGCTGTTTATGAGTCTCAAAGCGGGCAAAGAAGCTGTTCAGCTCCTCTGCCAGTGCCGCATCTGTGTCACCGGATGTCACATCACAGCCTCTGTAGTTTGTGATGCTCTGTATGCCTTGCCACACCTGCCGGAGGTTATTGCTGGTAAGATGGTCCTCTATCCTCCTCTTGTAGTCTGCTTTGGCAGCTCCGATACCTCTCCTCAGGTCGGCGCGAGCAGCGCTGTACGCATCTCTGTCTCCTGACCTGAAGGCTGAGTCTCGGGCCCGGAGGAGCATGCGGACCTGGCTTGTCATCCAAGGCTTCTGGTTTGGGAATACCCTGATGCATTTGTCCACAGTGACGTTCCCAATGCAGTACTTGATGTAAGACAGTACAGTCTCTGTGAATGTTGCCAGGTCCTCGTGGTAAAAGGTATCCCACTGGGTATGTTCAAAGCAGTCCTGAAGTTGGAGAAGTGCCGTG
Organism: Macquaria australasica; assembly: GCA_005408345.1. Lineage (NCBI taxonomy): Eukaryota > Metazoa > Chordata > Actinopteri > Centrarchiformes > Percichthyidae > Macquaria > Macquaria australasica. Next base: position 148,153 of record SEMN01000124.1, read on the forward strand.
TCAGGCCAGGTGGTAATGGTCCTCTTTGTGGGCTTTGCTTGCCGACTTAGGGGGGTATATGCAGGGATGAGAAGCAGGGAGAGATGGTCTGACAGGCCCAGATGGGGGAGGGGTACAAAAAAGCCTGCAGCACTGCCTTTTCTGCTTCGTTGGCATACTTTTAAATGTAATGTATGACCGCAAGTATTCACAACTGTTGATGAACACTTCTAAGGAATCACTGTTTCATTACGACATCTGTTTTTCCACTTCTGTGTTTTCTGTGTACACTCTTATTTTTGTCCTCCCTGTCTTTTACAACCCCTCAGGAGCGAGGTCAGCTGGATGTGTTGAAGCAGGATCTGGGGACCTACGCTGTGCCAGTCAGTCTGAAGTGGAGGTGGAAGGAGGAAAGTCAGGGAACAACACTGGAGAATAACTGGACCGATATAGTGCACTCTCATTCAGTACGGGTCCTTACAGGATAACTCTTTTGTATTTTCCTTACTGTCAACAAATCCCATGAACAGACAGAAACCAACAAAGAATTGATCAGATGGACAAGTACTGTCTGTAAATCAAAAGCCTGATATACTGTAGTTTATTCCTTTGTGCCACAGAGCTCCATTGTCATCCAAAGCTATAAAAATAAAAAAAAACACCGCAATGAGCCACACTGTTCCACTGGGTGACGTGCACTGTAGTTAATTTTCAGTCAATCCAACATGCACCATCCTGCTGCTGTAAATACTCACTAGAGCACCAAATCCACAGCCGAAAATAGTCCCCAACAAATGCACTATTTACTAATGTTTGCTTATAACTTGCAGTGCCCAGCTTTTTTAGGAAGTTATTCAGCATTTTTTAAAAGCGAGTTCCTTTTTCATGACCTGTTTTTAGAGATTTATATCTATTATGGGCTTGGGTGTTAGAGCTCCAGAAAAGCTGAGGAAGTGGGAAAGAATCGAGAGATTATTGCTCTTTTCATTGGATTTGTTAACAGTGATAATATATATGAAAATATAGACTCTCACCATATCCTTTAAATGCTTCTCCTGCTCTTACTGTAAAATACCTGCTGAGTGTGTACATTTTACACATTCTTGAAGCATCTCTAATTATTGTCTCCTTTCCCTCCTCTTTCCTCTCTCCTCTGCTGTCTCGTTTTAATGATCAGACGATGTCTAAGATGCAGAGACACCAACAGGAGGCGCTGTGGGAGTTTGTCCATACTGAGCTCACCTACATCAACAAGCTAATTATCATCAAAGATGTAATATGTCTTTCTCTATCTGCGGTCACAGTCTCATTTAAATACAGTATTTCTTTTCATATATGTCAGAGCTGAAAAGGGATTTTCCACAGGATGTTTAACAAAGCTGTGTCTGCTTCTCACAGTTGGTTATTGCAGCTCTTGTCAACCTGCACCAGCATGGATTTCTCCTGGAGGTCAGTTCTGCAGCGCATGCAGCCTTATCTACACTGGAAACACACAAACCTGCTGCACAACACACTTAATCTGCAGGCCTATTTTCCACTGTTCTGCATACCACTGACATACATTGACTGACACAACAAGAACATCCGCTCAGGCTGATACAGAATACAACACATGAGTGGAAAGTGTAGCACAACAACAGATTTCCATTGAGAAGACGGAAAATGAGCAGCGCAAAAAGCAGGGGAGTTAAACTATGATTTTTATTTTGTTTTGACTTCCTCCTGTGACAGGTGACCCCTGAGCTGCTTTTCTGCAACCTTCCCTCCATCCTCATCGCACACCAGCTGTTCTGGCAGGAGGTGATTTATCCCATGTTACAGGAAGTCAGGAGGACAGGCAAGCCCTTTGACCCCATGAGGTTAGAGGCTGGATGCCTGCAGGTATGAACTCACTGTCTGCAAGATACATTATAAAGACATTCAGAGGTGTGTTTCTGCCTGTCACTGGTGGAAAGTAACTAAGTGCATTTACTCAAGTACTTCACTTACACACAGTATTATGTGGAGGTATTTTACTTGAGTATTTCCATTTTATGCTACTATACAATTGTACGTTTTATTCCACTACATTTATCTGACAGCTAAAGTTACCAGTTACTGCAGATTAAGATTTCCAAGAACCTGTTTGTGTATGTAAATTATAATGGATCAATTATGGAGTAATAGAGTGAATAACAGCATAAACAACTGTTACAAAACAGCTCCAACATAACCAGCTCCAACACTAAAATGCTGCTTACAAGTTCAATACTTAGAAATAATAATAATCCAATAATATAACATGTAACGATATAACGGTTATGTACTCTCACTAAAGTCTTTTATTTTCATGCAATTCTCTTTTGATTGACTTTTAAAGAGGGCGAATAAACACAACAAAATCACCAACATATGAACACGAGGGCCTTTTTAACATGAGGGAAAAAGAAAGAAAAAATGTTCAGGTAGGGAATTATAAATAGATAAATAAAATGACACACACATTGGTAAGATAAACATTACACTGGGGTGTGTGTTTATGTATGATGTATGTTCAGACAAAGTCTGGTATAAAGGGTAAAACATGAGTAATCATTTTACTTTAATGTTTCCTTCTGGTTTCTCAAGATCTAAGTAATCTTTTATCACTCCATTACATAAATGTTGTACACGTCAACACTGGGTATTTCTTTCTTCAGCCATATCTTAGTTAACATTTCATGTAGTTTTCTCAGTAAGTATTTATCCATCTTCCTCCATTCAAGTTCCTCCAGCTTACTCAGGTACATTAGCTCAAACCAACCTAAAAATATTTTTGGTTTGAAAGACAGTTTTTAGGATGTCACAGAGCTGGAGACAACTAAAAGAATACATGAAAGAGATCTGTGTCTTTGTGTCTTTGTTCCTACAGGACCTCCAGCAGTCAAGCTTATTTGAATTTAATTAAAAGAGTACTCCGCCAGTTTAGCATCGCACTCCTATAACACTGTCGGACTCACGATGGACAGTTTTTAAAAAAAGGATCAAAATCGACGCAGCAGAACCAGAGATATCGTCTTTTTTATTCCACGCATTCTTCTTCCCTGTGAAAACCTTCCGCCTACATGACCCACAATGCAACCTGTTATGCTAGTATCACTTGAGGCAATTCTGGAGCCATAAAAGGCTTTATACAACTTTCTTTTCACATATGCAGTAATACTTGGCGGAGTTTAAGTAGAATTTTGAATGCAGGACTTTTACTTGTATTGCTGCTTTGAACAAAAGCTTCTGCCAAATAAATAAACGAAGAGTTCATTCGCAAAAACAGATATCTCTGGGTTGTTGTTTTTTTGTTTTTTGTTTTTTTGTGCACTCTAGGGAATATCAATGAAACTGGTGTTGGTTTATTCATTTTAAGAATGCCGTTTATCTGTTTTTGCGAATGAACTCTTGAAATGTAAATGTAATTGAGGTTTTTCACATCGTCAATAATCATCAATTTTCTTTTTGTCCCCAGTTCCATGAGCGCTTCTCTTCCTATCAGCATTACTGTTGGGAGGAAGAAAACAATCTTGAGTTCACGCGCAGGCAGATGGAGGGCAACCCACATTTCCTCACATACGTCCAGGTACAGAAAGCAGCAGACATCCATACGCACAACAAGCACAGTCGTGAACACAACCACTCTGGCATCTGAGGATAAAAGTTCACACACATATACTGAAATACTCACCCACACAAACCCCATTATTACAATGACTGCACCTAAATGGAATTCAATGTAGTGACTAACTGTTCTGTTAATTAATGGTGGTACTTTGTGGTTTGTGATGTTTTCATAACCTTGTGGGCAACCACTTGGTACACCAACGTCTTCTCCAGATGATTCAGACTTAAAAGCACTTTAAAGATTTCTTGTTCACAAAACTGAGTACAGGACATTTATGGGAATAGTGACTGCAAGTGCAAGACAAGCGTGTCCCGCAGCACTTCTCAGACAGTAATGCAAAGCCTGGAGGACGAAAAGCAGGAATTTCAATGGCATTTTTATAGAAACATGGCTCCCTACAATTAACAATGCTATCTTATGTGTATAAAACCACGTATCACTGCTGTGTGGTTTACTGTGTGTTTATTCAATACTTTCTTTTTCACTTATGTCATAACATCACACTTGTCAACCTGAGTGGGAGGTGATTTGTTTTTTTGAAGACTTTACCAAGAAATGGTACGTGGTGGGCGTAAAAGGGTCTGCTCATCCAAATCAAACAAAACAAAAACAAGTCACTTAGCCCCTGTGGTAGGTTTTGTTTTTGTTTTAGTAGACATGGTTTTATTTGTCAAGGCTTTGAGATATCAGTCTTCTGCCACCGCTCCTGTGGAGGTTAATAAAAGAATAATGTCAATCAGGGTAATCCACAGACCTCCCTGTGAACAATTTTCATTGGGAACTATTTTATATCAAAAATGACCAGAGTAACTGGGACATTGTTTATGGAAAGATAGGTTGAAGTTGGGTTTTTTTACATCATTTTCCACTGCTTTGAGAAGCACAAACAAAATAGATTCCAAAACATTCAAAAATAAAAACAAAACTATCTTTATGGTTAGATACTATTTAGTTTACTGTAGGATGCTGTTGGGCACTACTTTGGGTGAACAGCCTGTTTAAATTATTTTTTCACACTGTTTCATTCATGGTTTCAAGCCACCATGTAATAAAAACAGTTTCACTCAAAAGCACTGACTTAAGGCAATGTTGTTGGTGTTTTTGTCCGGTCCAGTGGGTGGAGACTCACCCTCAGTGTGAGCGGATGCGGCTCGGGGACATGCAGGCCAAACCCCATCAGAGGATCACAAAGTACCCTCTGCTGCTCAAGGCCGTGCTGAAAACCACCCAGGATCCTCATGTACAGCACACACTCAGAGGCATGGTGAGAAACGTTTAAATCACAAAGGGCTATACCAGAGTCCTTACAGGCAGGCAGATGTTTGTGTGTTTTTAAAGAATAACATATTAACAGCTTGTTGTTCAATATTTTCCAATACTGTATCCCTAGAGTTATAGCTGTAAACCCATTTCAAGAGATATCTGAAATTAAAAGCAATATAGTAACTATAGATATTAGGTAGGCAGAGGCTTATGTGATTTGTGGCAAAAGGCATTTAATGGTAAAGCTTCTGACTTCTCACTTTATAGTGATGCAGATTTCTTCACAGCATTGAGAACATTTTGAGGAGATGTTTCAGAATTTGACAGGGTTAACAAGATCTGCGTCATCTGTTACAGGGGCTGCAACTCCTTTAATGTAAATTAGCGTAGTGCATAGATTTTACAAACCCAACTTTGTCCTAGTTAAAATGTTCTAAAAGTCTTCTTTCTAAAAGAATTGTAAATATTTTCCTCTCTGAATTAAGGAGTGAAATAGGAACCTTTAAACCTCATTGAAGCTGTTTAATTCAGCACAAATTATTTGTTTTCTGCAGAGAAACAAAACTCCCACCGACTCAAACTAACCATCTTCTTCTTGCTACTCTCCAGCTGTCCAGTGTAAACAGTTTTCTGGAGAGCATCAATGACTACCTGAAGCTAAAAGATGAGGAACTCGCTCTCAACATCTCTGCTCAGAGGGTGGAGGGATACGAGGTGGAGGGAATAAATGAAGAAATTGACAAGGTAAAATATTAAAAGCAGTTGATTTTGTCTACCACAAACTCATCTGAGATATGACATTGTTATGACTTTACTGGAGTCAAACCTTTTGGTCTAGACCTTCACTACAGGTAGAGCTAATATTGCACCAATGGATGGATTATGAGACAAAGAGCCCCCAGACACAGACATGTAAAAAACTCTTTTATTACAGCCGAATGTGATACAACAGTGTTTCTTCCTTCTTCCTTAAAATCTTATAAAGCAGCCAGGATGTGAGAGTTCAGATGTCAGGCTCTAATAACAATACTGAACATTAGAGATTTCTGCCAAAAGAAACTGATATTCACTCCAATATGTTGTGCTACTGATGATTACTCATGACGGATTTCCTTGACAGCATGTCCGAGTGATCTGCCAGTTTGACCTAACATGCCCCATCAGAGGAGTAGGTCCTGAAGTTGTACGTAAGCTGCTGCTGGAGGAGAACTTGAAGATTCGGGGAAGAAAAGACAGCAAGGTGAGCAGAGCCAGTGCACTCAGTTACTGTATATTTATATCTATCTCTTCAGAACATCGTTGTCATTACTTTTTTGTCTTTCTCGTGTTTCCTCGCCCACTGTATAATGCAGCTGGAGGTGGTGGCTCTACTTTTCTCAGATGTGCTTCTAATGACCAAAGTCCAGAAGAAAGGAGAGCGGCTGAAGGTAGTTCGGCCTCCTCTGACCCTCGACAGAACGTACTGCATACCACTGAAAGATGGCTGTGAGTAATACTTTCTTATGGACAAGACACAAGACAGTTGGATTCTGAGTAAATATTTTATAGATCCCATAATGATTCCTCTTGTTCTCTCAGGTTCATTTGTTCTTGTGGAGGTAGGTGAGCTTCAGAGTGCTATGAATGTCTACATATTTGCAGCCAGCACCTCAGAGAGCTGCTCCACATGGGTCTCCACCATCCACCAGGCGAAGGTAAAAACATTTTTGACCAAATCTTTTGAAATAATAGTCAGTGTTGGTCTGTCGGTCCAACACATTTCCTCTAGCGCCACCAGCAAGTCAAATTTTTCGATTATTCAGTGAAATATCTTGACCCCTCTACAGCATGGATTGGCCCAAAGTTTTGTCCAGACATTCATGATTCCTAGAGGATGATTCCTAAAGACTTTTCCCCTGACTTTTCCTTTAGCGCCACCATCAGGTCAAAATTTCAATTTGTCCAACACTTTGCAAAACTAGTAATATTCCCATCAGACTCAGCTGTACTTTGTGTTTAGTGCTAATAAGCAAATGTTAGCATGCTAACACGTTAAACTAAAATGGTGAACATGGTAAACATTATATCTACTTAACATCAGCATGCCAACATTGTCATTGTTCACTCGAAGCAGTTCAGCATATTTGATGAAATTGATGTACTTGCGTGATTCTTGCAATTTTTGGGTTATATCCACATGGTTGAATGCACTTATTGTAAGTCGCTTTGGATAAAAGCATCAGCTAAATAAATGTAATGCAATTGTGAGCATGTTAGCACGCTAATATTAGCATTTAGCTCAAAGCAAAGTACAGCCTCACAAGTAGCCTACAGCCTAGCATGGCTGTAGACTGTTAGTCTTGTTATATGAAACAGAATTACAAGTGACATATTCATTCATTGTTGAATGCTTTATTTATTTTATCTCTGTGTTACGTTGTCAGGAAACACTGAGGAACCTGAGAGAGACCGAGAGCAACAGACAACTGGAAAACTGGAAAATCCAGCAGCTGGAGGCCAAACCTGTTACAGAAGCCAGTAAGGACAACTTGGATACAGAAGAAGAACCTCTTGAGCAATCAAGAAGAGAGACTTTTGTGAATGAACTCACTGAGGACCATTTTATCCCCCAATCAATAAATGGGATGTTGGAGTCTAAAGAAGCAGAGGAACAGTATCAACCTTCAGAAGATGTAGCCACGAACAATACTGTTCTATCTTCTGTGCACTCCCAGCCCAAAGACAATAGACACCGTAAATTAGTGCGTAAGGGCATTGCTGGTCGGAAACAAGCAGTCAAAGGATATGAATGGATAGAAATGGGATTGAGAGGAGAACAAGTTTGTAACCACACAGAAGAAGAAGAGAAAATGGTTGAATCTATCATGACAAATGAGCAAAAGGTGACCTTGAACCACAGGGTGCAATCTGCCTCTAATCTGGATCACTTCAATCACAGTATTGCAGCTGATCCATTAAGATACAACACAACTGGACCACAGGCATATCCAGAGGTTGACTACCCAACGGACGAAGATAATACTTCACAACCTCCTTACCAACCAACAATATCCAGGGAGGGGCCTGAGTTTTTAAAACTACTGGGAGAAGGCGCAATATCAACAAAGAGAGACTCAGATTCCCATCCTGGAGATATGGAGACGTCTCCAGAGGCTTGGTGTTTCTCCAAAAATTTGAAGTCACCTGGGTTACGGAGGAGGAGGCCAATCAACACCACTCAGAGCCCCTCTACTCAGACGTCGAGGCAGTTCTTCCAGGGCTCAGGACAGGATTGGTCTGCTTCAAACAACTACTCTTACTCCAACTCTAACTACAACCTACATATCAAAAGAAACTCTGACCCTTCTGGCCAAAGCTCAGATTCACACCGGGTGCTAAAGCTGGGCTGCCTGAAGCAGAACCAAGGGATGTTTTGGAACATGCATGATAGAGTCTCTCCAGACCCCCAAACATTGTCTGAACCTGAGCTGCCTGATCTTAGCCTCTATGACAAAAGGCCCAAAATGAAAACCCAAAGGAGTGCCTCCATTCCTAACATCATCATTGAAGGAGGCCATGGACTTCGTCTGCACTCCAGTAGTCTGTACACATTACCCCAAACAGAGGAGAAACAATTCCCCACCTCAGGACATAATCGAAACGGACACCCCTCTCCTCTGCAGGGTCTTTTGGAAAGAGCCAAAGACAGAGGGAGAGACAGAGATGGATTAAAAAAAGACAGAAATGTGAAAATGGTCAATGTGAGGTCAAGGTATCCTCCTCTTTCCCCCTCGTTTCTCACCACACCATCACCATCACCATCCCCCAGTGATGGAGAACGAGACAGAGAGTGGGAGGAGGAGGTGGAGCTAATGAGGCACAGAGCCCTCACAGTGAGTAAAGGATGGAAAGAGCAGCTGGTGGACGGAGATGAAGATGGGAAGAGGGACAGGTTAGTATGACAAAGTGTCCTTTACTTTCACATGTTATTCATTGTTTGACTAATTAACCTGTTGTCTAGGTAATGTATGGATTTGATTATGATAGAATCTTCCCAATTAGAGTTTGACTTTAGCAGTTTCAATCTTTGCACAGGCACATATCTGGATAACCAAGTAGAGCCCTGAAAGCCACAGTTTTGCATGTAGAACACAACATTTTCCAATGGCCCCAGTTTTAGAAACATGCAGAAACATTATTATTATTATTATTATTATTATTATTATTAGAGTTATCAGTCTCAATCTTTATAACCGGACACATAACCGGACTACTAAGAGGAAGTAGAGCTCTTGGAAATTTGTATTATTGCTGATTCAGCTGTGAAAGCGTGCACACTGCACCTTCTGGATACTTTAAGACACAATGTTGTTGTAATATTCTAATAATTATAATCTTATTTTATTTCTCTAAAGAGAAGTTACAATTAAGTTCCCCTTAATTGGGGAATGTATTTTAAAACTGTCAAATCTTTACTATTAAAATGAGTTTTCAGTGTTGAGTAGGCTGGTAATGGACAGACTGTTCTGTGAGAATGGAAACTTAAAATTACCCTGTGTTATTCATGTTTCTAACCACAAACCACTGTGTGCATCCTTAAGTCCTAATTAACATGTTGAATGCATTTTGTATCTGATAAAACTTTTTCAGAAACTTTATGGGCTACTTTCACAGTTTCCTTATTATGCTGGTTAGATTTATCTCATTCTCAATTTTAAACTTTTATTAAATAGCTTATTTAATTACTTTCTAATAATTTAATTACTTGCACTATAGAATATATTTATCAGAGCATTATTTAAGCTCTTTGTCTATTTTAATGCTCTCATGATTTTTTGAACACCATGCATAATGAGGTAATTACTGTAATGTGCATGCCAGTATACTTTTTGGCTTCTTAAACAGCATTTAGTCCATGCAATTATAATAATAAAAGTACACGGCATTAACCAACTTGAGGCAGAGTGGCAGCTCTTGAAAGAAGAGTGAACCTGAACTCATACAGTATTCAGTATTCATTTCAGTATTCATTGTGTTTTGACCGTCTGTTTCCATCTCTTTTAGTGTTGTCTTTACAGACGGAGTGAACGTGGACTGGTCAGGTTGGTGCTTTGATGACGATGAAGTCATGGATCATTTACAGCCTGGAGTCCAGGGGCTTCTGGAGGGCATCAGCCGATCTTTGGCCTTTTGGGATCTCCACGGACATTCAGAGCAAGAAGATGGGGAGTATAGTCAAGTGTAGCTCTGAAGCAGCTCTACAGAGTCCTGTAGACACTGAATGGATCCAAAACTAGACTGCCAATCAACAACCTATTATGCAAATTCAAAATTCAGTCCATGACTGTGAACTACAGAGGGACAAATAAACAAGGACAGTAGGCTTTTTTTATGAAAAGCTGAAGCACACAAAGAGACAAAATTGATGGCCGATAATGATTCTGTAATTAATGTAAAATAATGTAGTATATTTTTTAGAATAATACATGCACGTGGTCAGTGTTTTGTGTAAATATAATGAAACATTATTTTTTTTATAAATTACTGTATGTATTATTTATATCAGTAATCATTTCCCCTTCTCACCTGAGATTGTAAATAATGTAATAAATAAAACCAGATTTATTTCTGTTAAATGTTCTTTATTTTTTGTGAAACATTTTATTCTCAATACATACACATATATGGAAACAAATCATCACATGCAGTAGAATAATTGAAAACAGGTACAACTCAAATAAATGGAAAATATACAACATTTGAAATTCATCAACAGTATTGCTACAACGTCTGCTCTGAAAATAATTGTATTTACAAAACTTGTGCAAACAAAAGTCTCCCAATGTATTGCAGGCATGAAGAAGATGGATCTCACTTCAGTTTAGCACTGTGAGATCTTTCCTGCAATGCCTCGGCGTCAATGTGTCTTTACTTCTTCGCTTGGTTCCTTTCTCTCTCCTCCCGCTCATTGGAGGTGGTGTGAATGATCGTCTCCAGCGCAGGGTACTGAAAGAGCCTTTTCCTCTGTGGAAAAATAAGATATGCAAAATTGTTTAAATAAGCAACACCGAGTCCCCTTCAAGATCTGATGTACATCGATTTCAACAAGCAATTAATATTTTGTTATATGAGAAATCAGTTAATGAGATATGGTCATTTCTTTCCAGCGAAACTCATGCAAAGCATTTTCTGGAATCAAGTGACTTATCTCGAAACAAAGACAATGATCTCCCTCATTTCAAGATTTTGCATCTTTCATGGGAAAAAATATAAGTAAGACATTTGGAAACTGAAATAATCCCATACAACTATCTTTCTTTTTTCTTTTCCCGCTCTAAAAGTCACAATTTTCCAGTAAAATGTAATTCAGGATTAAATGAGTTTTTTAACAACGGTAATTTTCACAGCGTCGTGAACTAAAGATCTTTACCCTTTGGTGGTTCTTGTACATCTGAGCCAAAATCAGCAGCAGAACAATGAGGAGAAAGCTGAGACCGACTATGGCAGCGGTGTTTTGTGACAGACCTGACGATTTTTGTCCACTCAGACCACCTGTGGGGAAAAACAATATAAAAACAGTCAGATAAAGGCAACATTTTGCATGGGCATCAATCCAGTATGTTGGAATATTTTGAGCATATTTACTTGTAGCATATTATCATACAGCATGAAAAGAAAAAAATCAAGAAAAGAGCTTACTCATCAGTTGAATGTGGTATGTTACATTTCCCAAAACGCCCTCTTTCCCGTAGAAACGACATGTCCATTCGCCCCAGTTCTCCTCGGACACCTCGCTTATACTTAGAGTCTTCCCCTTCTGGATGGACCCAACTGACTGGGTGCCGTTGAGGTCATAGACCACACGAATCCACTCATAGTCGGTGACCTCGCTCGTGTCGGTCAGTTGGCAGGTCAGCGTCATGGAGCCTTTTTTCTTTGACGGGATGCTGCTTTCAACTGAGAGAAAAACAAGACAATAAAAAAAAATTAATTTATTGTTGATGGCAGAAAAGGCGGATTTTTACTCAAGCTTAAACTGAATCCATGAAGCTTACTTTTGGCGACGACAAGCTGCATATTTCGAGTCAACCGTTGTCCTTCGACGGTCCCAAAGCATCTGTACCTGCCCTCATCCTCAAAGGCAACCTCTTTCAAACTGGCAGACTTTTCCCAGGGGAGCTCAGAGGACGGCGAGGATGGAGAGAAAGAGGCAGGAAGGCGACCGGGAGCAGGTTTAAAAAGAAACCCAGGTTTCAGTTTCTCCCAGACTGGGTTAGAGGGGATTAAACCAGGGGAGAACACACAGGGGAGTGTGACTTCAGATCCCACAGTAGCATACACTTTAGTATTGTCTTCGGATGGTTGGATGATTCCTGTGAGAGAAAGGGAGTGAAAGGGGAGAGTTTAAAAAAGATGAACCAAACAGCTGCATCGCTTAAGATAATTCTACATCTCTTTTGCTCAGAATCGTACCCTTCACATTCAGCATTGCCGAAGTTCGCCCCTCTTTGTCCTTGTAGCTCACGGCACAGGTCCAGTTTCCTGTCAGTCTCGCAGTTGCCTTTTCCTTCACAACACTTTTAGCGGCATCTGTGTGCACAAACGGGCTGTTGTTCAACGTCCACTGCACAGTGGCTCCGTAAGGCCAAGGTGTCACGTCACAGCTGATTGAAATGTCGTTCCCCCATATGAGAACCGATGGAGAGACGGACACTGTAAAGGATACAGGCGAGGATGAGATTATTGACATATATTACAGATAATTTCTGAGACAGATGTAGACATAGACATGTAATGAAATTAGACCCCTTCGTTGATGGGTATAGTATGTGTGTAAAGTAAAGTCTGTATTTTATGAAACCGCCATTTTAGTATAGACAGTCAAAACATCCAGGGGGTTTCAAGGCTGTGTATACGTTTCTTACCTTTAATGATTCTGAGCATGACCTTGTTTTCATCAACCCGGTCTCCATGTTCCACCCTGCAAGAGTACATTCCTCCATCCTCCTTGCTCACGTTGTTGATTTGCAGGCTGTAGTCGCCTTTTTCAAACTGGGAGTGGGGGCATCGCGCGCGTTGGGTCCCTTTCTGTGACCAGCTAGAACCCCAGTACTGCAGACCGCTCTTTTGCTTTCTCCAAACAGTGCTGTGGATGATGGAGGTGTCACAAACAATCCAGTGTCATCAGCATGCAGATACAAGTCTTTAGTTTGAAGTTGGTGGAGTGGGGCATTGAAGGGAAACTGAGGGATTTGTGGGTGTTTGGAGCTGGACAGATAGAGCAAAGAGGGGAAAGGACATAGACAAGCAGAGGCAGAGCAAAACTTGTGTCTTACCCTTTGTCGGCTTTACTCCAGACGATGGAGGGGAGAAAGGGGGACGAAGGGCTATATTTGCAGGGCAGCACAGCCTGAGAGCCTGCTTCAACAAGCACCTCAGTTTCCTCACACTGAGCCCCTGAGGAAGAAACATGAAAAAAATCACTTTACAAAGAAAATGTGAAAGAAACATATGCATTGTACATTTCATCACCAAAAGATTATAAAAAAAGTGGTAAAGAAAATCACAAATTTACCTGTCATAAGAAAGGTAATCGCCACAAAGATGAAATACTCCAACAGCATCTTTTTGTTGCTTTTGTTTTTGATTAAAAATGTCAGTTTGTTCTTCCTAAAGTCTGTTCTCCGATGTGTGCTTGTGAGTTGGGTTGAGGAGGTATATATATGAGCCCGTGGGTGGTAACAGAGGTAGAGGGCGGAGGGTGGAGGGTTTGGTAGTTCCTCTACTGATCATGTGACTTCAGCTACAAGCCAGGCTTTGATGCGGTCTGTCTGTGTCAGCTTGGAAACTGTAAGACAGAGATGTAAACAGGGAGACCCACTTCCTCCCACGGATTCTCTCTACTTCAGCGTATTTCCTTCTTCACATCAAATGCAGTATGTAAAAATTATAAATACGTAACATTATTCAATTTATAAACCAAAGCATACACAAGATACAGACACAGTATGGGAACATGCACAGTTGCATCTACAGTAAGACATACTGTATTTATACCTCATAATAAAGTTCCTTTATTGAAATGCTTCTGTGCCAAATGAGCAGTAAACTACATCAAAGTTTTTTCTCACACTGCAGTGAATGTTACATGTTTACAACTCACTTCACAGAAGCTCTAGTTGTTGCTTTGAAACCGAGATGGCAAAACTGCGACGCCAAACCAGCGTCACTCCTCCGTCACTGCCAGTCACTTGCGTTTACAACCACTGGTTAACTCACAGGGAGCTCTCATCACAATCATCATCATCACCAGGATGATGAGAACAAGGCCATTCAGTAATATGGTATCTTGTTCTGATGGATATTCATGAAAGTGAATCATCCTATCCATTCTCACTTCTTTGTTTTCCTTTTCGTCAATTCTTAAACCTCTGTCACTGCAGTAGAAACAGGCCTACACTGCAAGTCAAATGTTTGTTTAAATGCCTACATTTTAGCATATTTCATGTAATGTCAACCAAAGGGATTGCAGTTCATCATAAACACTTTAAGATTGGAAAAATATAGGCTGAAGTTAACAGAGAAATGGCTTTTTATGTCAACTTTATTTTGTTTTACAACTCATGCTCTGTTTGTGTTTTTATTGGCATAACTCATATTGAATGACAACATAATAAAACACTATTGTAACAATATACAAATATGTCTACATAGGAGAAGTCATAATGGTTGATAAATACTGTACATTAAAATGTCCTTATACTTTTGTACAACTACATTATAGTGTGTTGTAAACCATTTAAACGTCTATATACTGCTTATAAATACTAAATATGGAGGTTAAAGTAAAATGTTACCTTTTGATCTCTGTAGTATACTTACCTGTATATTACACATCTGTACATACATTTCTGCATTTTACATACCTGCGTGTGTGTATCAGAAATCAGTATTATCACTAATACTGGTTATTCTCAATAATGAATAATAATCTATTCAATTCCAATAAAGCATCTTGCCATATCAATACAAGACAATATACAGTATCTAACAGACTTGCACTAACCATGCACAGAATATTACCAGAATATTTATATTCAGAGTCAGAGTAGTCCCAGTTTTTAGTTTTAGTTCGGTTTCTAGGTAAGATTTTTATTTATGTTTTTATTTTTTCATTTCTCATCTACATAGCTCTTTTGTGATTCATGTGTGACTATCTATCTGTCTGTCTATCTATCTATCTATCTATCTATCTATCTATCTATCTATCTATCTATCTATCTATCTATCTATCTATCTATCTATCTATCTGTCTATCTGTCTATCTGTCTATCTTTTGTGATAGCTTTCCAATTAACAGGTCCTTCAAGACAAAGATTTGGGTTTTTGATTAAACAACATAAGACACTCCTGACAGAGAAAAGAAAAGCTGATCTTACTGTGACAAATGAAAGATTGCCTAACAGAGAAAAAAAATCAGGAAAACAAAAAGATTAATTACAGCTCATGTTTCAGGTGTTTGTCGCATTTTTCAACAAACAAAGAAATGTGTAGAAACTGTAAGGTTTGGAAAACCTGCTGTAAGTTAAAAGCATAGCAAGATAGATAGATGGATAGACTCTCACACAGATGGATAGATACACCTGAGAGTGTGTGGGTGAAACCACAGAGCTGTTTTTCTTGATCTTGTGGAGACATTTTCCCTGTTAACAGCAATGTGACTGCTGGGTGAGTGATACTGTAAGTTTTAAATCTTTTATCTCATCCACTCAGAGCTTCCTCCCCACACCAAAACGCTGTCAACCTTGAAATTTAAATTTGTGTCATATTTGTTTCAGGCTGTGGCTTCAATTTGGTGTTTTCTCACACACAAACAGTTCAAGAAGCTCAGTGTCGGGGACATGTGTGTGTGTCACTCGTTGTGAGGTGGTCTTTCCTAGAGCTGATGTTAGTCACCTCCACTGTATCTGAATATGAGGTGAAAGTACTGTGAAGGAAAATGCCCCTCACATGGAAACAACTGAGCTTTGAGCTTGAGGAAATGCAGATGATTATGTTAATAAGGATGAGCTTGGAAAATAGTCAAATCAGATTGCTTCTGTAGAAGTTCAGCAAGTGAGTAGTTTGTTCCTCTGTCAAGCTCTCACTGCATTATGTCTGCCCTTGTCACAGCTTTAATTTTTTAATGTGACATCGGCATTAATCCTTAATAAGCAATAAAACACATTCAATATTCAGGAAATACTTTCTGATGTATTGTAAACACTGCTGTGGTTTAATTTCAGTAACTGATATGATTATATCATGGTATTCTAGCCTATATGTGTAGGTGACGAGATATAATGTTCCACCCAGTTTTACTGGCAGAGGAAGCAGAGCACTGATTAAAAAATGCTGCTCTACTGAGAAATGTTTAAATTTTGTCAGCATTTTGTTCAGCGCTGTGAAGTTGAACACGGAAACATGACTGTGTATCTGTGATGCAAGAACTATGATACATGTTTCTTTTGGAAACTATGGTATTTGGTGAAAATGATGCTCCCTTCATATAAATTGATTTGTACTTTATCATTTGTATTGAGTGTCTTTTGTTTCTACTGTGGATCCAAAGTATCCCAGCACAGGGTTTTTGCACATGTAAAAGAAAAGTCCTAATTTTCCTGCAGCATAATCTCTATTCAGATAAAATTAAAGGTGCACACACACACATACACTGCAGACTTACGGTAAGACAGTAACTCTTCTCTGCACAGGCTGTTGCAGTGTGGTTATGTTAAAGCTGAATGGAATCTAATGTTTAATAATGTTTGGTTTAAATTTCCACACACTCACAGACGCCTTAGCAATAATGAAATTAAGACAAAGATCTGTTTTGCTGCACTTGTTTCTTTGAAAATGACAAAATATTCCACCCGGCCCTTTACAAGAGTAAGACTGAAAGTATCAGTCTGTGTTTGTGCGCTTGTGTGTACAAAGAGAGAGAGAGAGAGAGAGAGAGAGAGAGAGAGAGAGAGAGAGAGAGAGAGAGAGAGAGAGACTGAATGTTTTCATGTTTTTATTCCAGCTAAAGGTTTAACAGCTGATCTCACTGATTAAAACTGATCAGTAAAATCAGATTTTTGTTGGAATGAAACCTTGCAAACTTTCAGTTCTCCAAGCCTAAAATACATTATACCCAGGCTACATGTAATCCCACATATATGTAACAATAGTGCACCCACCTTTCTTAGACCAACATATAATTTACAAGGTGATATTGGGTCTCCTGATCCAAAAGTGATAACATCATCCTTTATGTACACAACAGTACTTAAGGCATAATGTATACACATGTGCATAAAATGAGCAGTGCAAGAAATCGTTTTCTCTGCAGCACTAAACCTTCACAAATTACATCTTGTCCAAGCTAATTTAGCAATTGTAAAATTAACTGAATGCTACTTTTAGTTAGTTAATAGTGTCTACAAAGTCGTCTTTTTTGTTTGTTTTGTTGTCAGCCAGCCGTCATGACTGAACTTATGCTAAGTTATTTGTAACACTGCAAAGGTAAGAGGATAAGTGTTTTTGCTTTATTCTAATTTAAAGTTTGCATTGGGTTGATTGAGGTTTGGTCAGCAGCAGCTGCATGCATGAGCTGTTTGACAATCATGGCTGACCCTGTAATAAATTTAGGTCACTAAATACATTTCTGTTTCAATTAATGCCATTTTGATGTTTAATGCCTAGTTTTAAATTTATTTTTGTGTGAGGTTAAAGTTGGTTAATTGAGCCGCAGCTAAAAAGAATATTCTGTGTCCAGGTGTAATCTGCATCGAGGCGGGCTGGGAACACCTGCAGCACTAAATGTATGCATTCCTTTGCAGAGAGTGAAGCGTTGGATCCAGTTCAGGGGATCGTTCCTTCAAAATCCAAAATTAATAATTTGAATATGTGCTAAGTGTGAGAAATTTGTCATTTTTGTTTTGTTTTGTTTAAGGGGCAACTTCCTTGTGAAAGTCCGCAAATATTTGACTTGATGTACTCATTTAAAGCTCCTGAACGCACAGTGATGATGTTAGACCCGAGGAACAGTTTCAGTCCTCTATTTTTATTTTTGTCCAAGTATTGTTGGAAGTGGGCACAGATGATGGTATAAAAATTGTTCATGGTTAAACTATTTATTATAAAAGAGTTTTATAATAAAAACTGGGATTGTTATGTGTTATTTATTCTGACTTAAGTTAAATAAATTACTAATACTCAAATAAATTAAGTTGAATGGATTTTTTTGAGTAGGATGGAAGTAAAATAAATAAGTTAGAATAGGTTAAATGATATAATTTGACCACTTAATATCACCACAACTTTTAAAGCATTTAGAGGTAAAATCATGCTTGTTGTACTAAACTAATTGGGTTAGTATATATGGGTATAAAAGACTAATTTACTCAATAATGCAAGAGTTAGAATTACTTAAAAAGATGCATGCAAATTGTTGAGCCAGTGTATCCTTTTTTTAATGTATACCAAATCTGTCTTTTCAAGATGGACATAAGACACCTTTTCCAGAAACAGCATGAGAGAGACATGAGAGACAGCAAGGCAGGGAGGCAGCCAACACAGGAGGAGAACAAGGTAGGGTGGTGGAGAACAGCAGCAGACTTGGGGACAAGTAAGGTGGCCCTAGCTGGAATTTTGCTTTGCATTTTGCTGGCAATTTGGCAAGGTCTTAAATAGGTCTAATATGTTTGTCTTATTAAGTTCATGTTAAAACTTGGAAGAGAACTATGGATACATTTAAAGAACACAAAAATTAGACACATACACAAAAGGCAAAATTAAATCAAACCCAGCATAGTTTTTCAATTAAATAATGTTTATTTATGTGTAGTAGGCTCCTGTATCCAATATTACATATGCTTTTTGCATTAGTCACTTTCTTATGAAATGCCACTTTTTAGGCCTATACACAGAGTTGATTTAATCCAGGTGAGAGACTTCATGACACCATTGGCTAAATAATTAATTAATTTTAAAAAAAATGTGCGTGCAGATCACTTCCTCTCTTTAGGGCTCAGGCCCAGGTGTTTCAAATGTCTAAACACACCTCTGACATAAAGTAGTTCAAATTAGCACAACATTAAACAACTACATTTTAATCCAAATCCAAAAACATAATAATTTATAGTAAAACACTGACAGGGAGGGACCATTTTTCTGCATAATGACTACTTTTACTTTAGATACTTTTAAATTTTGATGATAATACTTACATTACTTAATTACATTACATTTACTTAAATAAGACTTGTAGTGGAGTATTTTCACAGTGTGGTGTGGTAGTATTAGTACGTGAATACACCGTCCACCACTGCTAGCTTGTGGTTTACCTTGATTAAACCAAACTTATGATGCTGAAGCTGCAGAACATCTAGGCAAAATATAGGCTACAAAGACCTAGTTTCTCTCAGTCAATCGGACATATTTTGGAACACTTCATTTTCTAAATTTATGTTTTTGTCAATTTAAACTTAAAGAAATAACCGCGACTTTTTATTTCCATTTCCATTTGATAGCACCGATACCTCCCTCTACTGGATGAAAAACGCAGCGAAAAGGTGCAAAGCGGCCTTCAAACGATTGCTTTTGCGCTGCTCTAACGACATTACGATTGTTTTTGCGCTGCTCTAACGGTATTACGGTACCGGCGTTATGCATTGTGGGATACAGCGTGAGATGGAAGCGGCCACGAGCGGCACGTTGAAGCCTCAATAACATATATTTTTAAGTGTCATATTTCCGCATAAGGCTATAATTTAAGCTTCGTTGTAATAATAACTAAAGATTCAATTGGCGCAAGATCGCTGCTGGACGTGGAGGCTGGTAATGTTCGTCATACTGCATTTGGTGTAGCTAATGCGCTAGCTGCAGCTAAAGCTAAGGGTCAACGTAGATGCTATTTGAACGGAGCTAAGAAAACCCGAGCAGCCCGAATACCTTTCGCGTGAAGCTGATAGTTATCGTGTTACTGTGGAGAACGTCGGACATGTCTGTACTGGGGGGGTTACTGAAAGCTGGAGTGTCCTGGTGTCAGTCCGCTGGGACTCTGCTCCACACAGCCAGGACCATTTCTACTGGTGAGGACTGCCACTGTCGACGAGAAGCCCGAACCAGTTTGTCTGTTGTGTCTGAACCGCAGAAACGGTGTTCATGTCAGGTCTCACAACAGCACAAGAAACAGACCACAAAAGGATCCAAAACTAGTACAGCTACACCATTAATCACAATTAAACACCAGGCACACACCTCTTTATGTTGGATTTTAGTGCTTCTTCTGTTTTATGTTAATATTTTATGGGAAATTCATGTTTTCTTTCCAATAGCCTCCATGTCGTGTGACCCAGTGACACCAAATCAATATCAAAATGTATCACTACACAGGCCACACCTCTTTATATTGGATTTTAGTGCTTCTTCTGTTTTATGTTAATATTTTATGGGAAATTCATGTTTTCTTTCCAATAGCCTCCATGTCGTGTGACCCAGTGACACCAAATCAATATCAAAATGTATCACTACACAGGCCACACCTCTTTATATTGGATTTTAGTGCTTCTTCTGTTTTATGTTAATATTTTATGGGAAATTCATGTTTTCTTTCCAATAGCCTCCATGTCGTGTGACCCAGTGACACCAAATCAATATCAAAATGTATCACTATTTTATATTAATGGAATAACATGCATTAATTATACTAATTATGCAATTTATCAGTACTCCGTCTTCTTGAAAATACTATATAACTACACTGAACAGAAAAAAATAAATTTAACTGATGTATAATATCGACAACAGTAACATATTAAGCAAACAGAGCGCTTACTCAATTATGAAAGCAAAGTTAGTGCACCAAGGCCTTTTCGCTGCAGCGGAGTTAAACCACACATGCATTAAATTAAATGAATGAGGATTGTACACAGAGCGCATTAACTTAACAAACGTCATGCATTTTAACTGGCAGGTATTAAAAACAACAGTAATATTCTCTAACCTCTCAAAATAATTATTTGTTAAGACGTACAGTCTCAATCCACAAAAGTTTCTAAATACAAGGAATCAGGAGACGTATATCCTGCCAACGAGACAACCCGCTTTGATGTGATGAACCATCAGCAACACACTGACCTACAGAACATGAAGCCAGCTGGACACAGCGCTTACTGGTGTCCTTCCCTGATTGGCCAAGGCCTTAGCTGGTACCTAACGCTACATGGTGGCAAATGAACCTACTGAAACAGGCTGTTTTATTTGTCCACAAGGAGGCGCTTTTACCTTTTGAACAGGAACCAATAAATATTTGGCATTTCTGCTTGATAAATTACTTAAATGATTGATCTTTTTTTTATTATTATTGTTTGTGATTAATTGTTGTGTTTTTTATTGACTAATCAATGAATCTACTAATTGTAGCAGCACTAAATATGTTGCAAAGATACTCAGGCACTCAGTGCTGACATGAAATAATGTGCTTTCTTCAGGTACATGCTGCCAGATCAGGATGCATGCCATCCCTCAGCTGAAGAAGGTGGACAGGTGGACGGAGAAGAGGAGCATGTTTGGAGTTTATGATAACATAGGCATCTTAGGTAAGTGTCCTTAACCAGTTAAAGCCTATTTGAGACTGGAATTTGTCGCCCTGTTCCTTTATGTTGGTATAGTTGAATGAAGACAGTTTTGGTTGATAGCACAAAATAAAACAGTTTGGATATACAATGCAACTATGGATTCAAATGTGTTTTTCATATCATTTGTTAACTGATTACGTTTGCTTTGCTTGTTAGTGTAGCAGGACCAAATAATCAAAGCCCTGTGTTAGGTCATGATTTTAGTTACTTTTCCAGAAAAAGGCTGAATTGAGAATCAGTGAGTGTTCAAGCAGTCTTTACTATATTCTCAACAGCTGCAGAATAAGTCCTTACAAGACAGTTTGAGAAGATAAATTATGTGCAAACATGAGAATGGGTAAATAAATTTAACATACTAGCTCAGATGGTGCCTTGCTGAGTTATGATCTTTCTCCCACTTCCCAACTCTTCACCAACTGTGCTTTTCCCACACTTTCGCTTGCTATTTTCTCCTCCTTCTCACACATACAGTGTGCAGAAACTGATGTCTTCTCTTTGTGTCTGCAGGGGACTTTAAAGCTCATCCCAAAGACCTCATTGTGGCTCCCTGCTGGCTGAAGGCTTTCAAAGGCAATGAACTGCAGCGTCTAATTAGAAAGAAGAAGATGGTGGGAGACAGAATGATGACGCTGGACAGACACAACTTGGAGAAGAGGCTCCGCTTCCTCTACAGACGCTTCAACCGCACTGGCAAACACCGCTAACAACAACAAACCATACTGGCAAATACATCTGACCAACCAATAAGGACTGTTGGAGTCTAGCGCTGTGATTTCATGCTGTCAAAATGCTGTATGTTGCCATTTTTTCTAAGTTATCATATTCATAAAAAGAGAAGATGTGTGTGTATCATATCCTGTACTTCCAGTTGTTGACTGTTTTTGGTCCCATTAACAAGTGATTTTCCTGACAAACACAAAATACATGATATAAAAGCCTGAAAATACATTATAAAAATGGACTGGAGAAGAAGCCTTGTTTCATTCCTTCTAACCAACATAAATTCCCAGACAGCAACAAGCTGGTCGCCTTTGCTATGATGGTCATTCCTGAGTATGTCAGAATAGAGAGGCTTCAACCCACAGAGAGTTCAAAGGTCAGCAGTGGAGCTCAGGATGAGTGGAACCATTAAAATAATTAATAAATGGCAAGCTTGTGTATTTGTGGTACAAGAGTCAATAGGAAGTGTTAACGTGTGAGTTTGCTCTAAAGTCAGTGAGACCATTTTTAAATTGATATATTTAGGACACACTATGTAAACACCTGTGAATGTAGAACATTTCATTCTAAAAGTATGGGCATTAATATGCTGTTGTAACAGCCTCCACTCCTCCAGGAAAACCTTCCACAATATTTTATATTTGCAGTTTAAACAGCTGCATAGAAGATGGGAGTATTAATGGCTGCAGGGATTTGCTCCCATTCAGCCACAAAATGCATCATTGAGGTCCAGCTCTGATGTTGGGTGATAAGTCCTGGCTCCCAGTTGGCATTTCCAGTGCATCCCAAAGGCGTCGGACGGCGGTTGAAGTCAGGGCTCTGTACAGGACAGGCAAGGTCTTTGATACAAAACTTGGAAAGTCATTGCCTTTTGGACCTTGATTTGTGCACAGGGGCATTGCAATGTTGAAGGGTTTTGGCCAAATTTTAGCCACAAAAGTGGAAAGCCTAAAGCTGCTTCCCAGCCTGGAGTCATGAGATGATAAAAAAAAGATAGGAGGAAGAAAAAATACATGTGTCTGCTACAAATTGTGCTTATTTTTGTCACTTCTTTTCTAATCAGCTTTTTTGTTGTAAAAGACTGGATAGTTAGAGCTCTTTAGGCTTCTAAAAACTATAGTTTTAACTAAGATATATTCAACCTGTGACAAGGGGTTGTGAGAAAAAAATGTTTTGATTTTAAGGATCACAAGTCAAGAAAGGTTTGGAAACACTGGTCTAAAATGTCTGACATGTAGACAAGGATGTTCATATACTTTTGGCCAAATAGTATAAGCCTATAGGTGATGGGCTTCTTCTTTCCCTGAAGAGGATCATATTTTGGTATGTTTAACGTTTTATTCCGCCAATGGCCCCCTTCGTCCTGAGACGATACCCTATTTTTAATGACCGACTTCACTCGTCTCGCTTCTTCTCTTAAATATGCACAGAGAGTTGAGAATCAAAATGGAAAAATAAAAGAGTAGATGCTGCAGGATCAAAGGTATGACTCTGCTAGGAATTAAACGAGAACAATTGGAAAAGGGAAATGTTATCCTGGAGCAGGACGAGGAGGGAAATGGGAGAATCCCAGGCCAGGGAGGAAAGAGTCGAGTCGACACTGTAGGCATCCACTGTACCGCAGTATCGTCCTGCCGCCCTATCCGACACAGAGAGCTGCAGTACTGCAAAGTGTGAAGGGAGAGAGAGAGAGGAGGAGGGGAGGGGAGGAGGGTACCGCACTGTCGTTACGAGTCCAAGTGCAGAAGGCAGGAGGAGAGACGCATTATTGCAGTAGCCTACTGTGGCACAGCACTTTACACCGGCGAAACTACCGCACTTCCCACAAGACGCACATCCGTCCGCGCAGAGAGAGAGAGGTGAGGGGAGACAGAAATCAAAGAGAGTCAACTGATTTCTCATGACTGGACTTTTTTCCCCCTTTAATCTTGGAAATTGCACGCATTTGCCAGTAGCTTTCGGAAGAGGCAACTCAACAACCGCCCACTAAGCGCTGCGTCTCCGCATCCAGGAGCAGCTCTATAAGGACTCAGCATCACTTGGAGGAGCCGCATGCAGCCCTGCGGGAGTCTAAGCATCCGTGGATTTGTCTTGAATGGATTATAATTTAGAAGCACTTTTCTCTTGAGCTCGCATCGCTCTCCTTCACTTCCCGCTTCTCCAGTCCAGTCACTCAGTGAATTATCACCCGACCCGTTTACGTGTCTCGGTATTGCGGTACTTTGCTGACGACTTGCAGTATAAATGCATCGCTAGAAGATCGGCTCCACTGCGCCAAGAAGCCCCCCGCCCCTGTTCACTGTTAGCACGGCACTTTAATCACTTTGCTAACTGAAAAATTTGGACTTTCGTTTGGACCAGTGCCTAGAAAATCTCGTCTCTTGTTTTCCCTTTTGATCTTGCTGTTTTTTTCTTCTTCTTCTCGTGTTGTACTTCAGACCCTCCCTCTCCTGCCTGGCTGCCCGCCACCCCTCCTCCGCTGCCCGTGAATCAGTTCAAACAGCTGCATAGAAGATGTGAGTATTAATGCGGCTTTTCTGCTGCGCTCTTTTCACAATAAATATATTAAACATATCTCTCAAGTTGCTGGGTAAATATATATTCAAACCAGTTTATTTCCTTGTATGTTTTTGCATGGAGGGGTGTGTGTGTGTGTGTGTGTGGGGGGGGGGGGGGTCTGAAACTGAACTGATTTCTTTCAGCTTGATGGATTTTGCTGACGCAAGTAAAATTGTCCGTCACAGCATCACTAAATTATGTATTCAAGGGCTGACTGCTGCCACTTTAAAGCCTTAGGTAGAGTTAAATGAAGCTTTTTAGATAATTCAAGATTTGAAGAAGAAAAAAGTATTATACAGCATATTGTTAGTCAGAGGGTTTGAGGTCACAGTCATCACCTGCTTAATGTTGAGGAACATTAATGTCAGATGATTGATGGTTCATGAGGTGAAGACATTCTTGTTCCTCATCTGCTAAATTAAATTTTTTTTTTATCCTCCTGCAGTGACTGCGAGTTGTATTGAAGTGCAATACTGCTCCCCTGAGGAGCTTGTTTGCTCAGTTTTAAACCTCCTGTACCCATTCCTCTTCCACCCCTGCTGGATTAACCCTTTCTCCGCACATCACTTTCCAGCCTTACCTTTTCTCCTCAGTCCCACCCAACTCTCTGTAAAGCATCACAAGATAACTTCTTCCCTCTCTCTTTTTTTCTCTCTCTCACCCAAATCTCCTCTCCCATTATTCAGCCAGCGTCTTCCTGAACAGGGCTTTCTGTTTCTTGCTTCCCATCTGTGGCCTATTTTTTCTTTCTTCCCATTACATCTTCTTTTTCATCCTACCTCATTCTTCACTATCACCTGCTCATTCTTCTTCTTTTCTCCCCCCTTTTATCTTCTGCATTCCTCGCCCTACATCTCCACTCTCCCCTTCATAATATGTATTTTATATCCTTTTGCTGTGTGGTGGCTTTATCCCTCCTGTATAACTGGCAAATTAATTATAAAGTTAAGTGCTCTCTACATGCCATAAATATGCATCACTTATCAGAATATCAAATGGCCTCCTTTACTCCGATCTCAATCCCTCTTCCTCCTCCTCGTGCTTCTTCTCAGGTCTGCCCCAGATGCTGCTGCCCCCGGTGCTCCAGGAGCCCCCGGTGCGGATGGAGGCCCAGCCGGCCCACCTGCCGGGCCACCCAATACCTCCAGCAACCGCAGGCTACAGCAGACACAGGCCCAAGTCGAGGAGGTGAGCCAGACCAAGCCGGACTAAGAGTTTGATGTTACATGCAATGCGTCAAAATTAAAGCAATTGGGGAACCTCTTCAGTGGCTTAATCATGAAATACCTAGACTTCCTTTACATGCACAGTTCGTATACTGGACCAGAGACAAACAAGCATGTAGAAATACTTTTGCTCTTATGTTCTCTGGAACGGCCTGGTCTTCTTAATATACAATGGGCTCTGCTTCAATTTGCAAATGGATTGCGACAACTTATTTATTCTCCTTAATGATATATAGCCTCAGAAAACCTTTTGTCCCCCGTGTTGCTTTCCTTTAACCATGCTTGTCATCCTCTGTGTCTCTCCTCCCCACCACTGCCAAATGCTTTCTCATCCTCGCCGCTGTGGGCTAGGTGGTGGATATCATGCGGGTGAATGTGGACAAGGTGTTGGAAAGGGACCAGAAGCTTTCAGAGCTGGATGACAGAGCGGACGCTCTCCAAGCTGGAGCCTCCCAGTTTGAAAGCTGCGCAGCCAAGCTAAAGAACAAGTACTGGTGGAAGAACTGCAAGGTGGGCACATTAGTGTGGGTACATTAAACAGATTGTTGTCACGAAAAGAAACTCACAATCTGAGTCTGAATTAACAATATGCCTATTAGTATGTGATGCATAGAGATATAGTATGTATATGGACCTAGTAGCTCAGCTCTTTTATTTTAAAGCATCGAACAACTGTTCATGCTGAGGTGCGCTGAGGCGAACACACAGTGTCTGTTCTGGGAATGCCGTCATCCTGCTCTCCACACACTAATCTGTTAATGGGCTGCTGTGGAGGACTGAACAGATGCTTTGGGGAAAATGGGAAAAAAGAAGTCTGTTATTGTAGAGATTTCACTACAGAGTCAAAAACACTCAAGAGATTACATAACTAAATGCAAATAATCTCAAGTGTCTTAATTGTTTTGTTGTTCAGATGTGTTTCTTTTTGAACTCCACACATAGTTAAAGTGTGTCTTTATTTCCTTTATAAAAGTATGTCCCATTGAAGTAAATCGTCTTGTTTTCTCCTTTCAGATGATGATCATGATGGGTATCATTGGAGTCATTGTGGTTGGAATAATATTCTGTAAGTAGAAGATAGTTTCACCTTGATACTAATACAAAGATTGATCAGTCTATTGATTGACTGACAGATAGGTTGATTTATATAAACTGATAAGACAAAATTAAGCGTTTGCTGGTTTTTCTCTCGGCAGCAGAGGAAAAAAGGACCCTCTGTAAATGGCAACTGTTCATATGGTGTTAGTCCGTCAATATGAAATACTCTTGATGTGTTAGTGCTGTTAATTTTACAGGAAATTAAGACACAGAGATGGTTCTTCTGACTTTGTTAAAGCATGGCAGCATCAGCGTGTTACGTGTGTTTCTGCCCTAACAAGCCCATATCTGGCCTGCCTACTTCTGCTCCGGCTGTCAATTATTCATGACTTCTTATTACAGTAAAATATTGATATAACACCAATTTTATCAGTTCTTTAATAAAAATAAACCCATAAACACTATATAAGACACAGAGCTCAGTTGACTGCTCTATACTTGTTTTTGTTTAAAGTGATGTATTGCCAGCTCCATTAGACTAATGACTTCCTCTCCCTGTCCTTCATTCGCAGTGTACTTCTTCTACTGAGCTCAGCCCATCAATACAGATGGATATGGACTTGAGACGATATGAGAGGGAAGAGAAAAAAAAAATGAAACCCAAGCGCCCCCTTTTATCCGTCCTCTCCTTCCTCTCTTCACACAGTCTTCCATCAAACCATCTTGCACTTATACGTGACAGTAGTGTTTATAGGTGTCTCTGCTCTCTCTGTCCCTCCCTTCTTGTTGCTTTCTTCCACTGTTTTGCTGTGAAGCCTCACTCACTCTCTCCTGTCTCTGCACCTCATGTATTATTGAAGGACGCAGCAGGCAGAGTGAAAGAGGAAGAAAGAGAGGGAAGGAGGGAGAGAGAAAATTCTTGGGACACAGGAACACATGGGGCTAAAAGCGCTCTGAACGGAGCTATGGGGGGAAATGTACAATGTACAGATGGCGAATGTGTGCAGGGAGATTGAACAAGAGTTTGCAGTCCTTTCTACCCCAGATACGCCAAAGCTTGTTCATATTACCGTTTTTTGAGAGTCCTACATTTGTAAATTGGTACTGACATGCCTAACTAACACACTCTTTCTGTCACAACCGCTACCATCATTGCTACTTACTAACACAAGGTCATATTAGATTAAGATTATGTACATTTTTGTTGTATGTGCGTGTGTGTATTTGTGAGCCAAAGCATTGTAGCCAATAGCTTTTTCCAAGTTTAGCTGACAGGCTTTTACTAGTAACTTTTTCGTTTCCTTTCCTGCCTAACTTTCTCTTACTTAGTCTTGTATTTCTGCAACATTCAGTAATGATGATGAGAGAAAGGAATCTGAAAGAGGGAAGGAGACTGTGTGAGAGTATAAGGAAAGGAAGATGTGATTCAGGGAAAGGTAGGAAGAGTATTGCAGCATTTTATTCCCTGTATAATTAAAACAAACTAAATTCTGGACTGATAAGCAATTATTGATAAAGCAGTTGTATAACTATGCTTCATTTCACCTTGGCTTTTGTACCACAGGTGGTGGCATAGTAATATGCACAGCAAGACAAACAGACAAGCAGCCACTAACAGACAATCTACTGTATACATGAAGTGGCTGCTCCGACCCAGAGGAAGGTCTCTTAACTCTGACATGGACAGAGTCATAGCCATAGACAGATGGGTGTGTCGTGTCACATTTCAAGCAGGTACAAATGCCAACTTCTTTTGTGTTTGTTTGATTATTGTTTAAGTTGATCTGATCTTCAAAAAGCAGGAAAATGGGACATGATCAAGAAACCCAGAGCCACCTGACCCTACCGCCCCCCCACTCACATAAAACCAGACTCACCTGTCACCTGCAGTATGGTAATGGCCAAAATGAGGTGTTTGTTTCTAACTTGCATGGCAAACGGTGTCCATAGTTTTGCCTATTTGTGTGACCTGTGTATCTGCCATTTCTGAATCTAACTGCCGATTGTACATTTTCTTTTGTTAGTGGTTTAAACGACCTGTGTATAATGTCTTTCTGATCTGATAATTCCCGCTTATGCAATGCAATGATGCTCAAGAGTTTGCCAAATTTTGTTAATTTCACTTGCTTTTGAGAGAAAAATAATACTATTCAGAGACTGCAAACAACTGCTACTATAGTGAACTGCTAAATACATGTAGTATTGTATGGATAGAACAATAGTACACATCTGTCAGATTATGCTCCTGAAAACGTGTTTATAAATTCTTTCAGGTTTTTTGGGGGGGGGTTGTCGGATATAAAAAAAAAGCTAATTTTCTCTCTCTCCGGACTGATTTTGAGAGTTGAAGAAATTAAGAAAATGCTCAAAATGCATTTACGCATAATTGTAGCAGTTAGCCATAATTATCTGATGATATTGTGCAACAATTTTATTAGGTAATTACCACATGAGATATGAGAACATGTTTTGTGATTTGCAACCTGAAAATGCAGTGATAAATGCAACTGGATTTGCGAAAACAAATGCATGCTTACCACTTTTGCTGATGCCAATAAAGAAATCATCAACAAAACCGAGTGCTGACCTTTATTATATTTTCTTTTTACACTGAGTCAATTTAGACCTTGTTAGAAAATGTTTTTCAACAATCTACTCCACTTCAAGTGATGCCAGCTTTCTTATTACAGACTCTGAAGCAAAACCCCGTGATTTGTCTATAACAGACCTTCAATCACCTATACCTTAAACAAAGTTGCGGCGTCATAAAATCCGTCACTGTGAAAAGTAAATTGCAAAATGTAACAATATCAATATCACACACAAAAATAAGCGAGAACAAGCCATGAAAACATAGGCTACATTTAAAATAGTGCCAAATGAAAACAGTACAACATCAACAAAAAACTTTCCAAAAAGAAACTATAAAAAGCTTTAAACAAAGATCCCAGTTTACAGCATATTAGCAGTTGCATTATTTATGCAACTTTGGAGACTTCTGTGATGGGCAACAGCATCGTAAAACATGTACAACTCTAAACATTAGTGCAGAAGTAGGCAAGTTTTTATAAAGTGACACTAAAATGAACAAAATGAATTATATATTTGGCTCCACATACATTATCAAAGACATGTCTCAGATAATCATATTCATTGTGCCACTTATTTGATATTTGCTTTCAAATTCATATATACACCTATTTTTTCATCTACTTGTATGTACATAATAGTTCTGTATTTATTTCTACCTATTTGTTCAGCTTTGTTTTTAGCTGTATGTCTATTTCTATTTATCGTCCAGTAAATTGTTCTTGGAACTGTGTGCAAGTATATTGAGAGCAACTTAAATCCGGAGTCAAATTCCTTGTATGTGTATACATATTTGGCCAACAAAGCTAATTCTGAAATCAAATTTGCGTGGACCAGCAATGCAAATTCTGGAGAAGCTGAGCGTGCCTACTGCCAAGACATGCACGATTCAACTTAGTCTTTACTACCTGCAGAGAGTAAAAAAAGAAATGTAGGTCCTCCGATGAGGCGACATCAAACACACTATTCAGTTTCCCACAGCATGACAGGCAAAACACAGTTCAGTAAGTCAGTGTTGGAGAAATAATGAAGCTGCAGTGGGTAATGTATGTGTGACAAAAAGTTGTTTTGCTAGAAAAAAGTATAGTTTGGAATTTAAATTCTAGGTTTTATGCCAAATGCTGTTGAAGGTTACAGAAATGCTCCACACTCAAAACAACTTTACATTGGTAAACCCCTACCAACGATACTCGACAACAAATTTATAAAGCAAATAAATGATACAGCTAAATATTAAAATACAGGTATTTTTTCCCCCATATTTGACTTTTTCAGCTCAGTATAAGAGTTAAAAGAACCAGTGATGACTTCTAATGAAATCAGTAATAACTTACAGATGCACAAATGACACAAAGGAAGTTCTTATGGGCTCAGTTTTAAGTCAGGATTATCTTTCTAGAATATCTCCTACTAACTTATCTCATGACTTGGTAGAAGAATATCACAGTGATGATCA
Source organism: Macquaria australasica (assembly GCA_005408345.1). Classification (NCBI taxonomy): domain Eukaryota; kingdom Metazoa; phylum Chordata; class Actinopteri; order Centrarchiformes; family Percichthyidae; genus Macquaria; species Macquaria australasica. The sequence continues at coordinate 179,257 of SEMN01000124.1, forward strand.
AGAAACCCAGAACCCACCAATAGGAATCTGTAGAGAGAAAGACACAGAGAACAGTTAAGGATTTTTACACCGGGTTGACATTAAACACAAGGTACATGAGTACACAGTGTGTAATGCAAATAAATAATCTCAAGACGTAAAAAGTTTTTGTTTAACGTGCAAAATTAACAAAATTTTATTGCTTTCTTTCTAAAAAGTTTGTGGTGGTTGAGTTACAAAATGAAAACTGCATTTTGGTATTTTCCAGAGGTGAAACATTTTCATTACACTCCCCTCTGCTGTGACATGATCAAAAGAGGTTGTGATATGACCTAAACTATAGTTTCAAACCATCTACGTATTATTCTCCACACTAATAGGAAACATAACCGCCATGAAACCAAAACATGTTTTTACACATCGTTTTTTTGTGCCTATTAAACAAACGAGATATAACATGTTAATTAGTGAGCTCTCCCCTCTTACTATGAAGCAGAACATCTTACAAGACTTAACATAGTCAAGGTCATCTCAGTCAGCTGGAGTCCCATGGCAACAACATTTTGATCTGCTATTTTTTGCCAGAGATACAAATTGCTCCATCCAACACTTTGCCCAGAGTGCCATATCTCAATAACTATAGGATTATATACAGTATTTCTATATATAGGAGGGATTGACATGGTACAACCATTCATGGTGCCCAGAAGATGACTCCTAATAACTTTGGTGATCCAAACTTTGTCACCTCAGTTCATGACAATGACAATTTAAGGATTAAAGCGATACACATAACCCTCTGTAAAACCACGATGTGTTGTTTTACACTTTGGTTTTGGTACAATTTAAACAAACACTCTATAACGTGTTAAATAGCGAGCTTTAGATGTGATGGTAGGCAGATTTTGTTACATTTAAACAGAACCAGGCTAGCTGTTTTCTCATTTCCAGTCTTTATGCTAAGCTAAGCTAACCGGCTTAGACATGAGAGCGGTATTGATCTTCTGAGCTAACTCTCGGCAAGAAAGCAAAAAAGTGTGTTTCCCAAAATGTCAAACTATTCCTTTAAAAATACAGAGTTAAACAACAAACAACAGCAACACATTAATACCTGGTTCTGGACTTTCTACCATCAGACTGACAGAGAGGGGATCGGCCAGGGCCGGGTGGGACACCCTGCAGGTGATTTTAGTTCCAGGGGAGATAGTGGAGGGCACAGTGAGGTGAGATGACAGGGAGTAAGTCCCATCGCCATGCTGTCGATGGCTGGACAGAGAGCCCTGATGTTGAAACACTGTAGGCTCTGTGTCTGTAGGAGAGAGGGATGACCACTCCATCTGAAAGGCAGAAGATAGCAGAGAATTATGACCTGTGAATCAACCGATCAATCAAACTTTCATTGAACTGACTGACAAGCTGATATTAAGACAGTACAAATGTAAACAGTAAAACAATTTAAGACTAATGCACACACGAAATAAAATGATGAAAATGTAATAATAAAACCAATAAAATATATAAAAGACAATAACAAAAAAAAAAATAGATAAGAGGGAGCAAAACATTTTACAACATGAATACAGTAAAATGAATGATTGAATATATTAAATAACATAAAAGCCAGGCTGAAGAGGTAGGTTTAAGTTTACATTAATTTTTCAGTTATTTGTTTAGTTCACTTCATTTTGCTAGTTGTTTGTTAAGTTTATTTAGTTTATTTTTTGTTTTGTTTTGCAAGAATTGGGCAGCACTATAGGCACCTCTGGTTTTATATAGATAGGCAGGTATAGGACCAGCATGCACCTGGGGACTTTGTCTGGACAATGGACTTCTTTTACCTGTGCACATTACATCCCTACAGTGCATCAGTGGCCTTTAGATTTCATTGTCATTAATAAATTAATAACTCAAGTTTCCTGAGATTTTCCAAGTTGTTCAATGGCAGGAAAGGAATAATATCTACATTTAAGAACATACTAGACACAGACCTGAGCATCCAGTGGATAGTATTTAGAGCAGTGGCAGCTCACTGTCTGGGGCGCATTTGTCTTCAAAACCAACTTCTCCTCTGAGAGTGAAACATCGGGTGGTTCTGAAACATAGAGCAGCAGAGGACGAATTAAAAGACATTCTGTGGATTTTACTGAATTGGGAGATTAGGGTGAAACTTACGAATAACGTGGAGTTGAATGACCTGCTGGGCGTGGAAAAGGCCTATACTGACAGTACAGATGTAGGTCCCCTCATCTGAAACCTTCAGCTTGGTCAAAGTCACAGAGGCGTCACCCTCACCAACAAGCTGGGCGGCATCCATGCTGGAACCCCTCCTTTCTGCATGCACTGAGGGCAGAAAAATAAACAGGAATCGACTAAACAATCTCAACTCAAGGTCCACTTTCTCGCTTGTTCTGGAGCTTTTGACCATACTAAGACAGGGATTTGTTTAACATACTTAGATGAGTACTGTGCTCTTTATGTCCTCTCCATTTGTATGTTTTGTTTTAGCCGTGGCTGTCAAAAGTTGTCTAGCTTCAGAGATTTTGGTCTGACAGAACAATCCATCAAATTAAATGTCTAAATTTTAATGCCTTTGGATTACCCATTTGTCACGTGATTAAGAGGAATTAACTAACTAGTAACTGACCACACAAACTGATATCTTGAAGATGTCAGAGACTTCAAATTATAATTATGAATATCATAAAATCACAACAGTATTCATGTTATATGTCTGTAACTTTTGCAATTAAATGTTACCTCATCCATGTAGTAGGTCTTGACAGCTAATTTCATGATGCAATATTATGCAAATTTATGGCACATTTTAAATGTTTTTACTTATTCTGATGCATTAACTTGGTGTTATGCCAATAGTTAACATGTTTGAATACCCGGAATACTTAAAGTTAATGTTTATTTTTGTTTAATGTCAAAATGGCCACTTTGCAAGGCTCCTTTTGTGATTATGGAAATTGCCAAAATTGTCCTAAAAACCTCACAAAAAATTAGCCAGACACACCTGTTCACCCAGCACTTACCCACTGCGCTCCCTTCTGCATCATCCAGCCTCGTCTTCATTTCAAGCACTTTCCTCCCTTTCCCCCTGTGCTGCAGGCGCCATTCAATGCCCACCTCCTGCGCTAAGGGTATCTCCTGCTGCTTGAAGCCACAGTTGAGGAGAACATCACCTCTCAGAGGGGCAGATACAGACTTTATGTCAGAAAACACCAGGAATATCACTGAGGGACAGAAAGCAAAGACAACAGCAAAGAAAAAGTAGTGAGAATGATGTTATTACCTGTCTAACAAAACAAAGAATAGAAACGATTTAATGAAAAGATGAAATGGGATATTCAACTCTGGACCTCACCCTCAGTCAGAAGAGTTCCCGACTGGCTAAGAGGCAGATCCAGTTTGCTTTGTATGAGGGTCGTCTCGTCCTTCTTCACCGTCAAAGTCTGCAGAATCAACGAAGTGCTGAACTCAGCTCCCTCCACATTAAGGGACACCATGAAATAAGCTGGATCTGAACTTTCCTGGGATCCATGAGGAGAGTAACGGCTTATTTCGCACATCACCTCCTTCTCATTGCAGTCCGCATGGAGCAACACATCTGCATTGGGGATCTCAGGTGATGACACTGCCACAGACAAATGAGAGCAGAAGTTCAACACAGGTCGTGCTTATGTGACACCAAACTTTATACGCAGAGAAGGAAGGGAAAACCTGTGGCTTCTAACAGGATGGCATCTGGATCAGGGACTGAAGGCGGAACAAACGCAGTGAGTGTTTTGAGTGATTCGTCAGGAGCCACTGCAACGTCTCTTAAGACAAGTGTGGCTGGAGTCCGTGTGAAATGAGAGCCACCTCCCATTTCACCCACTCCGACTCCCTCCTCCACCAGGGTGCAGGAAAGTACGACATCTGCAACCCCATCAGCTGAGAAACAAGGGGCAGAAAAAAATTAAAAACATCTTCTTAAAAATGTTAATGTATCATCTGGAATGAATGAATGACAAGTTTTGACTATGCACAGTAAAATAGTGGCGGTTAACCACCTTTAACTTACTGAAAAGTTCAAAACTTAACATAATCAGGTAAACAAATACCAGAAGACCATATTTCCTAAGTTTCCTAGAAAAACTATGTAATTTGGTACAAATTATAGGCAAATAAAGACAGATTTCTGAGACTTATTTTTATTTATTTATTTGTTTAGTTGAGTTGAGTCTAAAATAAAGTGTTGATTTCCAGGAATTTACTTTAACAAACTCAATTTCCAAGCTCCATTTAAACCCATGTTCATTTATCATTCATATATGTTGAACTGTTTACTAGCTTTTAGACAAATTTCACATTTTTGTGTGTTCATCTGATCTATATGCACTGACTAAAAGACTCTAGGTTAAACTAGATTAGCAGTTAATATGACTCAATTAATTGTACAAAAATAAAGTGTACAAAATAAACACTGTCTCTATTTTACTTATACCTTGTGCCAGTTACATGGTTCTTTCCAGGAAATTCACAGAGCTCTATTAGACACTGTAAAGTGAATCTAAAACGTTTATTACTGAGCTTGACAATCAACTCCAAGTCAATTTATTAGCACTACTAGCCTACGTTTAAGACCACCATTCAATGCTGCATCAATGTGCCCGGATTAACGCTCTTACCACAAACGCACGTCAGGAAGTAGCCAAAAAAAATGACTTCAATCATCATCATGGAGTCTCGTTTCCGTGTTTTTATAAATTAAGAGTGTTGTAGGCAAAGTTTAGCATTAGTACAACAAGATAAAGAGAAATAACCGCTGAGAACACAAAAGTACCTCCGCACTTTCACTTTTGATTTCATCAACTAACAACAGCTCATTGCGTCGCTACAGTCTGAGTATTTCACACGCTTTCCTACATCCCACCGATAATGTGCAATAGCTGTGCAGCAATAAATATAATCTAATAGTAAACTCCTGAGGTAGTACAGGACCTGTAAACCCGTCCTGCTGTTGGGAGCCTGCGCGTAATGCAGCAGTGGAGGAGCGAAAGTAAAAGTGAGCAGACAGGATCGTCCAATGACAGAGCAGCAGGGAGCGGGTCATAGGTCGCCATGGAAACAAGCACCAACGTCCGTCTTTCGATAACAATCACCCGGTATCGTTTTTAGTTTACAAAAAAAAGGGGGATTGATTTGGAATAAGAAATACTTTACGTGTAACTGTTCAGAGATATTTATAGAACCTGGAATTAGTCCAATGCTGATGCAAACAGAAAAATAACAAACACAGTGACACAATCATTTTTAACTTTTGCAACCACATAGTATTGCTTTAGTTTTCTATGCGGCACTTTCAGAAATTGACCACTTATAGTCAGCCTTAAAAAACTGCTCATAGACAGTGCTGTAGTGTAGATTCACACTAATAGTATGTATATACTGAAATTTGTTATTAGGATAGAAATTCATGAAACAGAAAAAAATCACTAAAACATGCAACATGTAGGTTCATCGCATGTCTGCAATAAGTTTATCTCTGTGTGACTGCAGTTTTAGGCAAAATGACTCATGCACAAATGGACCATTAATATCACACAGGCTGTGGTCTGTAGTATTTTGCAATGGAATTTAACCTCCAGGAACTGATGGCAAAAATAAATGCAGGTATGAATTGTAGAAGAGCAGGGCCAAAAATGGCTCAATAACTCTGACTAACCGAACTAGAAGAATGAGGAGTAAAACAGAGTTTGTGTACAGTAACCATCTGCCATGGTGCAATGTATTACAAGTTGGTAAGCGGGAGTTGAAGTGGACACTAATCCAGTTATCATCTTTACCAGACAGAAGATCTGTGACTAATCTGAGATACATGCATGAAAAGACACATGTAAGTCTGTGTTATGTCACTTTATTCACAAAATGCTTTTGGGAGATTTAAATACAATGCGATGAGTTTACGATCAGTATGACATTCATTCAATAGCTTAGTAAGTAGAAATTATCACTTGATCATTTTATCATCAACTGGAAGATTACCTTAATTCTTAGCTTTTTTGTGACACAATATGCATTAACACTGCAGACAGAGTATATTTAGAGCAAAATTAGTTCTCTTTTTCCTCATTTTATTGTAGATGTTTTTGCTTGTACTTTTGTTTCATCAACATCTTCACATCACGTTGTAATGAATTACTGTAAATTTCAGTTCTCCTGCATAGTCTTGATGATCCAGTCCTTGTAGTTGGTGACTCTGGTATAGACTCCGTAAGTTCCCTGCTTCCCGCAGTCAACCCCCCAGCTGACAATCCCAGCAGCCCAGAACCGTCCATCATCCCTCAGGGCGAAGGGGCCACCGCTGTCACCTTGGCAGGAGTCTTTCCCACCTTCAGGGACTCCGGCACAAAACATGTTATTCGTCAGACTTGGTATGTTTTCCCTTCCTTTCTTCGACAAAGTGATTGAATTACTGCATGTCTCCTGCTTGACCAGAGGGAGCTGCACATACTTCAGCTTGTTTGTTAAAACCCGGCGACTGTCAATGTCTGTAACGCCAAAGCCTGACACCAGTCTGAAAGAAAATGCAGAAGAGACTGTTTTGGTGAACTCAATTGAAAAAAGCAAATGAGAGTCTCCTGTCTATAAGACTCACATGTTGGCACAAGAAGGGAAAATCCAAAAGAAGATTTAACGCAAGGTAAAATGACTAGGTTCACAAAACTAAAAGTAGAGAAAATAAATAATATCATATAAAATGGCAGTTGTTTCTTTACCCCATAGTGCCAGTGGCGTATGTGGCTCCCTCTGGTGGCAAACATATTGGCATAATGGATGAGTTGAATGTGAGTGGTTCTTTCAGTTTGATCAAGGCAATGTCATTGCTGTAGTCTAAGAAGTTGGTGTTGTTGTATCCAGGGTGAGGGAGGACTAAGGCAGCACCCACAGGAGAGCCCAACGTGGTATCAACATCAGTAAGTCCCATGTAAATCTGCATGTCAACAGCAAAGGAGGAAATAAATGTCAATTCAAAAACATGGAGGTAAGGGGTATGCAGATACCGCTTATGGTAGCCCACTTACCCGTATAGTGTCGTTTAATGCTGTTTTTCCATTATTACTTTTTACGACATGAGCTGCAGTAAGAATCCAGTGGTCTGCAATCACCATGCCTCCTCCTCTTTGTCCATCTATATTTAGTAGCACTTGCCAAGGGATGGTATGGTCTGGAGCTTCACTGCCTCCAATGATCCTCTGATAGGAAGAGATGGATCTTGTAGGCTGGCCACAGACTGGATGGGATACAGACGTATATGTATGTATAAAGTTTCACACAAGTGCGGACTTTTAGTTTTATTTTTGTAATGAAAAGCAATACCTGGTTCGCATATTGGACTGAAAACAATATCGCTGTTGGATCTCCACTTTCTGTCTGCTTCACAGGTGAAGATAACTGAAGAGCAGAGAGAAGAAGACAAAAGAAAAACATAGTTTGACGTTAATCTTTAGCTTAAGTGATGTAGGAGTGTACTCCAGGGTGTGTCAGTGCACCGTGACATCACCTTTGGGTGTGGTTACAGGTGCAACACAGCACACTTCTGAACACACCCATTAGTGATGCTTGAAGGGCAGTTATGTTCAGCGTGGCGTTTAGTTACTTTTTAGGGACCATTAGCTTTGCATATATATTTTTACTACAAATCATGTATAGAGTACACCACAGCTAACAATTTTGCTAATACTTGGCTTCAAAAACCCATATAGTATAATGCTTTTTAAATATATTTCATATTAAATGTATTTCCAGGCTTCCATTGGTTACCATTCATTTCTGTTCTATTGAAAATCGATCATCACACTTCTTGCTTAAGTTGTGTTTTCATCACATTAAACACCAACACCAAGTCTGCAAGACTGATTGCAAAATATACAAAACTATACTGCACTTTGCACTGGTGAAACACTGCACTGGTTAAATTGACTGTAGTTCACCATGATGCATTATACAACTCAAACAAGTTTCAAGAGTCTGCTAATGGAAACCAATGGCTGGCAGGAAAAATCTACAACGTACATCATTGAACACTATTATCTTACCGTTTTCACCCCCAAGAAGAGAGTAAAATGGTTTATTACAGTGATACTGAACAACAGAAAGGTACTGATTCTGAAAGCCAGACATGAAGGTCACTCCTCCATTCAGCAAAGGTTTGGGTTCTCCACAATCAATTACTGCAGAAGAAAGAAAAAACAAGGGCATATTAATATTTTGCCAGTGAGACACAGGAAATGATCAAGAAGACTTAATCTGTGGTTGAACCACAATAAAGTTTCCGTTCATTTTACAATTTTCTGAGCTCAAAGGTAACATACTGTGGCATTCTGGCAGAGGGAGGTGCCACTGTCCATTGCTTTGGCACATGGTAGAGAAACTCTCCACCTCCTCACCATCCTGACAGAGAAAAGAGGGGAACTGATAAAATATCAGCTCAATAGTTGTTTTTATATCGCACACAATGACAAATAAACAAGTGAAGTTTGATCTAACCATCATCAGCTTGTATCCTTGGTCACAGCGCACAAAGATGTAGTCTCTGTAGAGATATTCGGTCAAGACAGGAGTGACCCTGCCCTTAGCTACATTACCGGGAAATGGACAGTTCACTCCTGGAAACATCATAAACAAGCAGACATGTAACATCAACTGCATATCTATAGTTACCCAACTGTTAGTTGCAATCAGACAATATGGTGGAAAACAGTTCCAGTTTAATTGCTAATTGGCTTATTTCTACTCTCATTCCTCTCTCCCTCACTCTGTGTGCTGTAGTCCAGGCTCCAGCCGTTGCTCAGGCCGCCATTATCAGTGTGGTAGTCGAGCTTGACAGTGTTGGAGTTTGTGACTATCAGACCTGGACTCTTTCCACCACACAGCTTAATGGGCTCTCTGTCTGGAATGGTTACCTTTGAAGAGAAGATTAGTACACAGCTCATTTATTCCACAACATATCTGTTTAGTGCTCCGTTTATTTCCATTTATTCGTATAAAAATATATAGTGTTTGGAAGCTGCTTGTCATTACCTGCAGCCAGTGATAGAGACAGTTGGGGCCTTGCTGAGTGTCCACGCTCTCGATGTGGAAGTTGTCAGTGAAGTTAAGAGAGACAGTGAAGCCAGATTCCACAGAAATAATGTACTGACAGGACACAGCATGAGGTGGGGCGTTAGGGTATCCTGGACTGAACAGATGTCCCTCTGGCTCATCAAATATACCGCCGCCGCAGGATACTGGGCAATCAGAAAAGAAAGAAATGTACTATTTGCTTTCTATCTGAGAGAGATGAGAAGAGCGATATCAGTCTCATGTTATAATCTATAACTAGTTCAATAACAGTTTATTCATCCACCCAGTACTTCAGCGCAGCATGTCCAGCAGCAGGTTGCCATTGCACAGTTTTTCATAGAGTATCAGGTCTCTGTATGGGCACAACTGGCAACCTTAGTTTAATGACGTGACCCCGGGGGGAGGCACACAGTCACTGTGCCCGGCTGTTGTTCGCCAAGAAATAGTTTTGACCTAAAACCACAAATTAACAGTCTAACATTCCTGTTTATGTATGGATCAAATAAACAAGGTGTAAAGTGTTAATCAGTGAATTTCAATTGTGTTAATAAGCGTATTTCTGAACAAGCCAGACAACTTCACTGTTATAAATCACTCTCACCACTCTCATCTGTATTGTTTCCAGACACAAGTTCCCCTCAACTCTGTGGAGCTTCTTTCAGTTCATGGTTTTGGTTTTTACAGTCTGCAGCTTAACTATTTTGGTTCACTTTTACTGCTCTCAAAGCCATTTCCAGCTGCAACAGGCAGATATTTTTAGCACAAAAGCTCTGATGAACCCCAATGTACACTACCTGCCCGGCACCAAATGCAGACAAAGATAGCGATTAACTGGGTAGCATTTAGCAGCTAAAAAGTCAAATATTTCCCTCAGGAGTTGTTGGAGACCACAACAGGAGAGTAAATATTGCACACATTCAGCGGGTGGCCAGAGACACAACTCCAAATGATTGCTAATGTTGCTCTGTATCAGCTAAATGTGTAAATGACCAATTGTTAGCTAACAAGTTTGCAAAATCAACTTAAACTTAACTTTTGGTATTGTTGACCTAATGTTCATGAATGTGTTTATTAAGCTGGGATTAGTTCTAGCAGACTCCTAGTTTCTTCTCAGATTCTTCGAGAGCTCCATGAAAAAACAAACCCTTTTCTGCTAAATCTAATTATGTAACCGTATATAAATTGTCAGTTCCTTGACACAAGTGTCTCTGGCTGAAATAGACATTGGGGTGAGTAAAAGTAGTCACAACAGTTTGACTGAGCATTGCCCTCCCCCTGCTTCACATCCTGGCTGCTCCAATGCGTACATACATGGGAAGCGTGTATGTGCACAATACTCACACACACAGGTGCGTTGGTCTGAGCGAAGCTCGAAGCCGTGGTGACAGGAGCAGAGGTATGAGCCAAGGGTGTTGAGGCAGATCTGAGAGCAGAGTGGACCTGAGCTATCTCGAGGTTCTGGTGCAGAACACTCATCAATGTCTGATAATGAGAGAAACATTAAGTTAGGGGGAGGTGGTTCAGTAGTGGAAGAGTGAAATGGCAGAAAAGCTGACAGAAGATGGATAAGTTCTACCTATTGCCTGGTACTGAGCAGAGAAGCCCACGTTCTGGCGGCGCTCTGGGTTGTTGTCATCTGTCTGGAAAATGAGGGTGAGTCTGTTGCCTGGAGACAGGATGGGATGGTTGCCTGGGTGATGCCCATCAGCAGAATTCTCATGGCCACAAAACTTCCCCAGGACCTTGTCATCATAGAGAACCTGAAGGATCATTAAGGGATAAAATCTAAATCATGATGAGGAAAATCTGCTGTGAAAACCCAAAGTGTGTCTGAGCTCAGTTGTGCAGAACACAGTATTTAGTAAGTTATTTATTGTACAAATGCTGACAAGATGTAACACATGATGCAGCATTTATCAGCAGCAGAATCTATTGCAGTGTCGCAAGTCACCAAACCTTGAGCCAAAGTTGCATCCCAAGTCTTCTATGTTTGAATATGAGTCCAAGTCTGGGTCTCAAGTCTTATGTCCTCTCATTACTTATAGCTACATTTATCTGGCAGCCAGAGGCATAACTCCAATTCAGTGCTAATGTTGGTCCATGCCTTTTGGGTATGTAAATAAGCAACTGTTTGCTAGCACATTTGGCATATCTTTATAAGGTGATGAAATCCCAATGTGTTTACAACTTGTTGCACTGCTTTCGAAGTGGCCAAATAAAAAGTGCTCCTCTAAACAGGCATTTAAGTTTAACTAATCTAGTAAACTGTTCTAGTATATGTCAACAAAAAGAAAAATTACAAATTTGCAGTTCTTGATAAGGTCTTTCAATGAAGACTTGTCCCCAGCGAGGGCCAAACAAAAAGAGGTTCAATTAACTATATGACACCACTGTTTTGGCCAAGAAGACTGGGCGTGATTGTTTTGCTAAGACCTGGAGGGGAACCCCCATGTGAGCCACGGGTGGCCCAGCAAGACAAAACCTCCAAAAAAGCCCCCCAAAATAACATGGGGCTGCCTCTTTGTGGGATTACTGCCCAGCAGAGGCCTCTGCAATAAGAAAAACAAGGGTCTTTTGCAGTACCCATCGTGCAGTTAGTTATACTGGGATACACCAAAGCACATTTTGGCAATAACAGAGAAACATGGAGAGATATGTTCGTAGTTACTAAAGAATGTCTTCTAGATAAAGTTCAAGTCCTGCAAAGTCAAGCCTGAGTCAAGTTGTCAAAACTGGCATTCGGGTCGTAATTAGGTTTAAGACTCAAACACTACAACACTGGTCTGTTGTTTGGGATATCATATGTGTTGAAATGTGGCTCTGACTGTAAGGGCGTCGTAATGGCAGCCTGCAGAAGCTTCAATGTCCAGGTGTGTGAAGGTGATTCGGATCTGGTAGCCCTCGGGCACGCTGAGGTCCCACTGCTCCTGCAGGTTGGGAGGGTAAGGCTGGGGATACTTGGGGGACTGCACCTCCCCATGCATTAGAGGCTCTGAGTTGGGCAGCCGCCAGCACTCACTCACTGACACATACAGAAACCTGGAAAGGTGCATGAACAGAGAGAGTTCGATCTGTTTATCAGTTTGTGGTCGTCTGAGCTGCTGGTCCAAAGTTGATGCAAACAGAGAAAGAACAAACACGGTGACACAATCAACACAACCGTTGCAACCATATAACATTGTCGAGGCTTTATATATGGCATACTGAGAGATGGATAACTCAGTCAACCTATAAAACACTGCTGATCTGTAATACTGGTTGTACAGAAGATAACACATAATGATATTGGAAGCAGCTTCACAATGATAGAAGGTACACGCAGTGAAATTTGGAGTCAAGCTAGAAACAAAACAAAAACTTCAAAAACTATTTGAGCTTAACACACAAATGGGTTTAAAATTACATCTAAACTTACCAGATGATACAGCAGGTCCACCCCATCTCTGCATTAAAATTATATCCGTGAGTGAACTGATCCGCTGTTGCAGGAGCAAATGTCTCACATTCAAGTGAAACATTAATGTCACAAAGTCTGTCGTTTCCAGTGTTTAGCAACCCACTGCGTTAATGCCAGGAATATGCCTTGTTTGTCTTGGCAAAATCAAATGAACGCATGACTTTGAATTGGAGAAAAACAGGGTCGATGCTGGATATAATTCCTCTAAAATAGAGAATTAGGAAGATCTTGTGAACCAGGCACCTCCAATAAATTTTTTTAGATTATTATCTAGTGAGAATAACTAAAAATATAAAGAACTAGCCTGATTTTTGTTTTTAAACAGCTCTCAAGCTTTATACCCACATTTCAAACATTTGCTCATTCAAACCTCATTCTACCACTAGAGGAGGCTATTAGACCTTTTTCAGCATCCTCAAACACAGAAGCAATTTCTTTTCACTTGAGACCAGGCGGACATGTTGGTGAAACATTTGGCAATCAAAACACTGAGTGAGGCAGCTGATTGAGGCAGTTGGTTGTTGCTTGCCACACCATGGCATAGCGTAGTTGTACTCTTTGCCTTCAAAGCAATTGAGACCATGTTGCTGTGGTTGATTACATAGAGGCCTAAAAATCAACGTAAAAGTAAGTCCTGCAATAAATAAGTACAGTGCAGAATAATCAAAATCAAAATAGAGAAAGCTGCAGGCAAATGCAGAAGAACAAAAGACAAAGATTATTTTACATGTGATCTGATGTAATGCATTATCAGTGAAACACACTGCACTGAAAATCATTTTGATTATTTTATTTGTGCATTTTCATACATTTGCTAAATTGTGATACATATCAATAGTGGAAAAACGTTTCTTGTCAGCATTGTGATACTAATTTCAACCAGCCCTAGTAGCCACAATGTGTGTCAAAACACTTAAAATCTCTTATTTCCAGGGGCCACAGGATCTTCGCCGTGGCCATGTTATTCACAAAAATGTTTCCATATAAGGTGCCGTAGGCTTCACGCCATTATAGATTTGAATGTAGCATAGTAGAGGCAAATGTATATCATATATCATCATCATAATATTCCAGTGTATGGAGGCCCTGAAATAAAATCTGATGTGTGTGTGTGTGTGTGTGTGTGTGTGTGTGTGTGTCTAAGCTGTTAATGATTAAAAGACAAAAATACAGTTTATTATTAAGTTGGTAAAAACACACATTCTCTGCAGTTGATTTGCAAATTCCTTTAATACACAAGTGAAATATGAAGTCATAATGTGATTAGAGCTTAATGTTAACAATGTTGGTACATTTGATTACAAGATTATAGTCTTTAATTTCATAAACATATTTTAGATATCGGAATCAGTCCTGAAATGGATTACATTATTATGGTTATTAGGGGAAGTATGGGAAGTATTATCTTCCTCATCTTTCCTCTGTCTAAGATTTTTCTATTGTATCTATTGTCTCCTTAATCCAGTTTACATAATTCTCCACCTTGGTATAATAACCCTTGTACTGCCTCTCTTTACATGGGGGTCCCCAGGACACAATGCCAGTCAGATAATAAGGCTCTCTTCCTTCAGCCAACATAGGCAAAACAAACGGACCTCCACTGTCTTTCTGGCAGCTGTCCTTTCCCTCTGCTCCAGCACAGAACATGTTGTTAGTGAAAAGCATGCGTTTGTTAGTTGATGTGGAAGGTGTATTCTCACACTGTGTAAGAGCATAGACCCCAATATGAACGTATTTTAACTCGGCAGACGTGAAGAAATTACTGCCCCTGTCTGTTATCCCCCAGCCTGACACTGTGCCTTGCTCATTCACCACCAAGCCCCTGTTTACCTCTGGCAGACAAATGGGAAGGAGGTTTGGGCCTAGATTCACCCTGGAAGATAATCTGATAAGAGCAATATCATTGTCAAAACTGGTGCGGTCTTCAACGTCCTTGACGTAGCCGGGATGAATTATGATCCTCTCACTGTCCATGACAACTACATCAGGTGACCTATCTGCTATTCTTCCATTTACCAGTCCACCATACAGGCGCAAAGAGGTTTCCTTTACATTTTCCACAACATGAGCTGCTGTGACAGCCCATCGGTCATTGATCAGTGTTGCTCCTCCTCTACTCGGCTCTTTTATCAAGAGATGCCAGGGTATCTCTCCCAGGTTTGCATTCTTACCTCCCAAAATTCTGCCTGCACTTGGAGGGTGTTTTTCAGGCTTCCCACACACTGAAATACACAGAGACATCAATAGATTTGTATGATTCAAATGATGGCTAACATGAGAAAATATTAGAAGTACATTTAAAGTGTACCTTCAATGCATTTTGGCATCTCTGTCTTGCCGCCACCTGATACCCATTCACCATTGGCATTGCAAGTGTATGTGTCTGAAAGATTGAAGAAAGCATATTGGTGAAACAATAAAACCAGAAAACTTTGCATTATTAAAAGTTAGTTTAGGAAAGAAAACAGAAAAGGGATGTGTACAATCTTCCTATAATCACCCTCTCCTTCCAGTGTGTAGTACTTTGAACTGCAGTTAAACTGGATCTGGTCTTTGTACTGAGTGTGTGTTGAGCCCACCAACTGAAGGATGCCATCTTCTGGGATATCAGGGAAACCGCAATCCACAGCTACATGCGAGAATATGGAAAATATAGAAATAAAAACATTGTGAAAAACAGTGCGAAAAAATAACAATCAAGAAATTCAAGACAACTCATGAAATTTCCAGAAAAAAACAGGAATTGGTTGCAGTCAGACTCACGTTCACAGATGTAATTGGGAGTCCAGATGCCTGTACTCAGGCATGTCGTCACATACTCTGATGACAGGGTCTGGGTGCCTTGCTACTTTGCAAAAGGAGAACTTAATTAGCTTAACAGTGGCTTAAATACATCAAACGTAAAGCTATTAAAGGTTCTGCTTCTCTGTACACTTACAATATTCACAACATAGCCAAGATCACAAGTCACTGTCACTGTTTCACCCTGATGATATTCTGGTTGCGGAGGAGTCGCAGTGGAGTGTGGGGTTACCGCTGCTGGACAGACCTTGTCTGCAATTAACATATGAAAAGATCAATAACAATCATTTGTGATCAGTTTCCAACAAACAGCATCATAACAAATATTATTTTCCCATTGTGTCACAGGTGAGGAGGCTGCAGTACCTCTGGTTTTGAAGTGGAGAGTGAAGCCTTTGTTAGTGCCAAAGCCATCAGAGGTGAAGCGGATTTGGACATGATTTGAGTGAGTGAGGACGGGAGATGAGGGAGGCGTCTGGCCACAGAACGGCCCCAGAGTCCCAGAGGGAGTCTCAATCTGCAAACAAAAGAACATAGGTGATGTACATTTCCTGACTTCGTCTCTGCTCTATTCCTTCTGTTCCCTGCATAAGTATTCACCCCCTTTAATAGAACACACCTAAATTAACACTGGTGTATCACTGGTCACATAATTAGTTAAATGGAGATCAGTTGGGTGTTTAAGCGGGTCTTTTGGTTGGTCAGTTTTGTGGCAAAACCTACACCATGAAGACAAAGAAACGCTCCAAGCAACTCAGTGAAAAGGTGATTGAAAAGCAGGGGATGGATACAAGGAAACTCACAAGTCTTTGAACATCCCTTGGAGTAGTTAAAATGTAACTCTGCCTCAAAGACCGACTGACTGTGCAAGAAAGAGACGAGTGAGTGAGGGAGGCCACTAAGAAACCTCTGACAACTCTGAAGGAGTTCCAAGCTTCAGAGGCTGAGATTGGAGCGACTGCACAGACTACAACAGTTGGCTGGATACAATGAGAAAGCCACTGTTATAAAAGTAACTCATATGACATCAGGGCTACATCACCATAAAAATAGCATCAGCATGGTGGCAGCATCATGTTGTGGGCATGCTTCTCTGCAGAAGGTAAAAATGCAGGGAAATTCTGGAGGAAAACCTGATGCAGTCTGCAAGATGATTTGGTTTCTGGCTTAAAAACATTTTTTATTGGCACTGTATGCAAAGGAAAAAAAAATCCAAAATGTGTAACTCAGACAGACTATAAAAGGGCCGAAATAGGGTGTGTAATAGTTGTCAAATCCATGGTTTCAACACTTTTGTCTGAACTTCCTCATTGTTTCCTGCTTTGTCAAGTTATACATTTTTGAAAGACACGCTTCCATGTAATATTTGCATATTCTGACTCAACACCTACCCTCAGTGCGTCTATGCATTGACCATCAGGACTTTGCTCCACATCAAAATCTTCAGAGAAGTGCAGCTCCAGCTGCAGGTGGGCCTCCACGGACAGGGTGTGCTGACAGTTGGCATTCTCTGCGTATGGAGCAGGCCAGGAGGGACTGGATATGTCACCTTTGCTCAGCCCTGACAGATCCTCAGTACAACTCACTGTTTTCAAGATAAGAGATCATTGTCATCTCAATCAACATAGTCATAAGTTTTACACAATCATCCCCCTTCTCATCACCCCCCCCACACACACACACACACCCACACCCCCCCCCCACCCCCCCACCCGTATGCCTGCTTCTGCTTCCTCTATTTTCCTATTTTCACTTCATGTTTCACTTGTGTTCCTTCTTCCTTGATTTGTCTTCCTCTGTCTAATTTGGACCATTAACTCCTCATTTTCTACACCGTTTACTGATCCTTATGATGAGATTATTTGTACCAGTGCAAGTGTGTTTGTCTGCGTCAAGGTGGTAACCATGGCGACATGAGCAGTGGTAGCCTCCGATGAAGTTGTGACAGAACTGGGTGCAGCCGTTGTCTGGGTCGTCCTCACATTCGTCAAAGTCTGAGGGGAGCAAATTAATTAAAGGTCAGATTCAGAAAAGCATGGCACACAAGACAGTTTAAAGGACTCGCTCTGTTGGTGCGTTCTGAGTTTCCTGATCATCACTGTACCTTTCTTCTACCAGGTCATGGGATAGTTCAGGAGATATTCTCTCAGATATTCCTTACTTGAAACTTCTTTGTCGTCACTCTTAGGCCTTAATTACTGTTTTCATAGAAAGCTCTAGTATCTAGCTGTGTAATTTGATACATTTCTTACCATAATTTCTTGTTTTGGCAACATACTAAACTCTAGGCATGTAGCATAAAACCCACCTCTTAAAGGAATAGTTCGAAATACATTTATTTGCTTTCTTGCAGAGAGTTCGATCAGAAGATCGATACCACTCTCATGTCTTTATGGTAAACAAGTAGCTGGAGCCATGCAGCCAGTTAGGTTAGCTTAGCTTAGCATAAAGACTGGAAACAGCTAGCCTGGCTCTGTCCAAAGGTAACTGCCTACCAGGACCTCTAAAGGACCTCTTTGTGCTAAGCTAAGCTAACCGTCTCCTGGCTGTAGCTTCATATTTACCGGACAGAGAGTGGTATCAATCTACTCATCTAACCAACAAGACAGCAAATAAAGTGTATTTCCCAAAATATTGAACTATTTCTTTAATGATTTCATTTAGCACATCTTACAATGATTGCACAAACCTGCTGTCAATAAACTGACTTTCAGTCATCATGTGACCTACTGTAACCTTTTGTTATAGGTCAGCAATGACCAGTGGACCCAAACATGTCATTCGGTTATCTTAACAGAATTTGAAAATAATGTATTACCGAGCTACCCACAGCACTGCATCTGTTCACCTTGTTTGTCCACATACTGTATGTAGCAGAAGGTATTCAGTGAGGAGTGACATATTTAGGTTTGTTGTTTGTTCAGTCACCTTCAGCTGAATCTTTTCAAGCTTATGAGTATATAGAAAATGGTTAAAGTAAATTCTACCCTCTTGGGATTTTAATCACAAAGTTAATTAATGGATCTACACCACAGTCACAGTTATTGTATACCATACAGCCCAGATTGTGTTAACTGAGTCTGTTAGGCAGGATTTAGATGAGACATCAATCACTGCAGCCCTGTCAGCACCTTTGAAATGAAACTGAAACTCTCAGTGCTAAACACTCTTTAGAAGCATGTGCTTTAGTTATTTATTTAGTCTTTTTTTAAAAATATGTCATGCTTTTTTTTTTAATCTTCTTATTATTGTAGTGCCTCAAATTGAAAATAAGACACAACTCACCATGTGCAAAATAACCCTGGACACTTGTTATTTTAGCTTTCTTCATTTATGACATGAAAAACATGTCAAACTCTGTTTCCAAGTCAGCTTTAACAGCTATTATCTGCAACGATTGTGAAACGATTGTCTTAAAATATTACCTTCCTAACAATATGATTACAAAAGTATTAACAATGATGAAATACATGCACGTACAAACTGAGCTCTCCTGGGGAATGTGGAAAAATAAAATGGGCACAAATACAATAGACTTTGGTGCCCAGACTTTGGTTCACTTTCTCCTTTACGTCTCACCTTGACCGGTATAAAAGCCTCTGAAGCCGGTGTGCCTCTTGGTGTTTGAGAAGTCGGAGTGGAATAAAAGAGAGAGGCATCCGCCCGGGGAGGAGAAGAGCAAAGGATTTACAGTTGACTGAAGCTCCTCAAATTCCCTTTTGCCACACAGAACGGAAATTAGGTTTCCATTTGAAAAGACCTGGAAAAAGACAAAATCTGAAAGTTATGTTGCAGAGGGTACAATAACAGTACTGACATGAGTTAGTAACCTTGACTTCTTAATGTTTATCTTGACCCCTGACCTTCACGGCATCGTTTTCACAGTCTTGGCTGTCCTCCAGGTCCAGGTGGACGAGTCTGAGGGAGAGGATGTGACCTTTGGGGGCACATCTGCTCCAGTTTAGACTGGCATGGGGCAAGTATCCACTGGGATACCCCGGCGACTCCACCCATCCCAGCAGCATCGAGTAGGCTGAGTGGCCAAGCAGGAGAAGCAGGAGACTGAGGGAGAGTATGGAAAATAAGAAAATTCGAGGAAGGGGGTGATACATTGTAAAGGAAAGGAGGAGGAAGTGGAGGAAATGCAAGGACCACAAAGTTAAGAATGAAAAAGTATTATTTAATTTGCCATCCAGAGAATGTCCGGTCATACTAAAAAAGAGACAATGTCAGCCAAAGACCATGATGCATAAATCACAAAAATACTAAATCATGATGCTTTAACCAAATCCATTAACATCCTTCCATCTTACAAGCACTCTACCCATCTATTTCACACATCATTATGGTGCAGTAATGTAATTATCTGTTATAGTACTAAAATGCAAAAATCCAAACCCACCTTAACCGTAACATTGTGATCCGATCAAATCTCTTCACAAATAAACTACCTCAACATCTCTCCTTCCCCTTTTTTTTAATAATTTACTTTCCATCCCTCGCTCTTCCTTGCTGCCCCCTTTCTCTCTCACTCATATTTTGCAAACGTAGGCATTTTATAATTCTATTTGTAGATAGTTTTTTGCATGTTTGCAGTAACAAAAGGAGTGACTGTGGGTAAGTGGGGTGGGCAGGAAGACAGACTGAGCCAAAAACCTTTCAGATCGACTGTTTCTAAAATCTCTTTGCAGTTTTAGCTCAACAACATCCCTGCGCCACTGGGACAAAGGTTCAGTGGAAACAATGGAGAAGGAGTGAAAGGAAAGGGTGTAGAAGGGAGAGGAAACGTCTCATTGTGTTGCTTTGCAATGTGCAGTTAAGAGTACCAAAATCAGCCTGTGGTCCTGTAGCTATACGGAAACAGACACACAGCTTACCTCGAAGTGAGAGGGCTAGCACAGGAAGGAAATGAGGAGAGGCAGAGACAGAGAATGAGACAGAGAGAAAGAGAGACAAAGGGGAAAACATCAAATAAGGGTCACTGGGGTTTTCCACTGTGTAGGTTTAGAAAAGACATGAGAAGTGGGTAAGGCAGAGCGAAGAGGGGAAACATTTATAGTCACAGACAGATCAGACAGCAGAAAGAAAGTGGAGATAGAAGTATCTGGGCAGTGAAGGGGTGAAAGTCAGAGAAAGAGAAAGTGCTAAGAGATTACACCTTGAGTGATGCTCTTTGAGCGAAGATAAATTAAACAGCTTTCATTTCAAAGGTTAGGAACAGGTTTAGAGGAAGAGGGCACAGGAAGACCGTCGTTGTACTCTTAAGCTTAGATATTTTACACACAGGTGGAGGACTGAAATCGAATGGGCAACAAATGGCTAAGATGAATTGCACAAAAGAGCAGTACCACAGTAAAGATGGGAGATGCTGTAATCGCTGTAATGCAGGTCAGTCAACATCATAAAGTTTTAATTGCTAACATTTCTTTTCTCTTCGGATAACAAACTTATTTATAGGACTGTGCAAACCACGACAGTAACTATTCAGCTTTTCAGCAGTTCTCACGTACTGTCTTTGCGTTACAGCCTGACATCCGATTCTTCTTTATCCGTTTTCTCAACTCTTATCAGGATCGTACATGCAAGCGGAGTGTGACGCCACGAAGCCGACCAACTGTGCTGAATGTGAACCTGGGCACTACACGGCCACAGAAAATAACTTGTCTCAATGTCGTGTGTGCAAGGACTGCAGTTCCAGTAAGTCACACACATACAGTACTGTATATGCACGCACGCACATACTTTTTCTGTACTGCAAACACAAACATAGTTTCTTCCTCTTCTACCCCCTGCTGCCTTTTTGTAGACTATAGATGTATGTTTTGCAATTGTTTCTTCATGTTAACACCATCACAAACCTTTAACATCTTCCTCTTTTCCATTTTGAAGCCACTAAACCTCACTAACCTGCTGGTGGGGTCAGTCGTTACATAACTCATGCTGTGTAGCCAAACTTTGTTTACGTCTCGTCTAATTAAACAGGGCGCAGCCTTGCGTATCGTCTTTGCACTAACTCTGGTACAAAAGTGGCTCCAACAGCAGTGGAGGCAGCTGAAAAACCTTCGTGTCAAATGAAAAACTGAGAATGTAACTGGAAAGCAAATCCACCTGTGATCTAGAGTAAACTTAATAACTCAAGTTCAGTGAGTTATTAAGGGCAGTTCATATAGTTTTACATTTTCACACCTCATGGGAAGAATTTGAATTGATTATGTATGACTACAAAGAGATACAAAACTACCAGCACACAGAAAACGACTACAAACTGACAAAGTGACCACACAAACAACAAAGACACACAAAGCAACTACGTAGAGACAAAATAATAACCACAAAAAGACACAAAACAAAGCAACAGATGGATAGGATGGAAAGATGGATCCCTCTTCCATGACAGACTATATCTCTCTTTGACTCTTCCAGGTAACAACCAGCGGAAAGCAAAGGGCTGTACAGCCCAGGAGGACACAGTATGTGAGTGTGTGGCTGGTTTCTACTGTAATAATGATGACTGTGACCACTGCCTGCAAGTGAAGCACTGCCCTCTGGGTGTAGGGGTCAAGGAGCGAGGTAAGCTTCCATTGTAAAATGCAAAATAAATTATCATGTACTCTCACATCTCGCCAAAATGGAGTACAAACTGGCACCTGTAAAGACTCCGCATCTCATTCTTTCTTGCAGCCACACGCACGACCGATACAATTTGTGCTCCGTGTAAAGACGGGACCTACAGCAACGTCACAGATTTCCTCTCAGCCTGTCAAACACACACCAGGTCAGACTGCGTCTCCACTATTACTGTTATTATTAAAGCTGAAGGAGGATGTTGATGTATGTAATGTGATCAAATGTGAGTGAATCGTTCATTAGTCATCCATAGACACAGAGCAGAAATGACTGTTTTTGTTTCGGTTGACATCTTCAGTCTACAAACCCGAAACATCCCACATCACACCTGTAACTATATTTCATCCACACTGTAGGAATGTTATAACTGTTTTGTGAGACTGTCTGAAACTTTTTCATACATCACTTTCATTAGGTTCTACTGAGACAAACATGCCTAAATAAAAAACATCCCAAATTTTCCCATTTTCAATTGGTTATAGATACACTATACAGTTTGTGGATATTTATTTGTTTGTCTTCGTATGTTGTTTTCAGATGTGAGGACATCGGAAGAGTGTTGAAAACTGCGGGAACCCAAAGAGCTGATGCCATCTGTGGTGACTTCAAATCTCGTAGGTCTCCAGTTTTATCTTTTGGCCGTTATGGGTATCATCTGTTAAAAGAAAAACAAAGAAATTAACTTGTGCAATGTAGTGGATGCTCTTATCTTGAGTGACTCAGTGACTTCCTGTTGACCTTTAGTTCCTACATGTCATATGATCAAGTTATAAAGAAAGGAAGAAGTAGCACAGATGGGAAATTATTCCAAAAGAAGAGAGTAATGTAAGGCACTGGATGGTGGTGATGGGGGTGATTCTGTCATTGTCACTGGTTTTAAAGGGTAGAATAAAGACTAAAGCTGCAATAATCTACATTTTTATAATTACAATCTATCAAATGACAGTGTCAAAGGTGTTGCTCGTGGTGATGAAGCTACAGAGAATTATCACACGAATCTGCAGCTCCCCTCAGCTTTACGGAGCTTTATAGAGACTTTCAGGTCATTGTCACAACTTTACTGTTTTGGTTCACCCTCACCACTTTCATAGTGGTGTTTTCGGCCACAACAGGCAGCTTTTTTCACAGAATAAAAAGGTGTCGGTGGACAGCAAAAACAGAGCGAAAAGAGAGTGAATAATGGACTTGATCAGATCGCCAGAAACACAACTCCAAATGAATGATATTGTTGCTCAGTAACTTTTGAATGTGTAAATAAGGAACTGTTTGCTAACAAGTTCACCATATCAACTTAAATGGTGATGATATGTCACAACTCGGGGGTATAATGTTTACCATGATCACCATCGTAGTTTAGCATGTTAGCATGCTTACATTTGCTACTGTAATTAGCACTAAACACAAAGTACACTTGATGGGAATGTCATTAGTTTTTCAGGTAATTGGTCATAATCCAAAGTATCAGGCAAATTGAAAATGTGACTTGATGATGGTGCTAAATGAAAGGTCACCAAAGTCATTAGGCTTCATCCTCTGGGGACCATGAACGTCTAAACAAAATTTCAAGTCAATCCATCCAGTAGATGCTTAGATATTTTAGTCTGGACCAAAGTGACATTGCCATCCCTAGAGCCATACTGCTAGTGTGGCTAAAATGAATGGCTGCTAGGCTTTCTTCAACGGACTTTACAGAGAGATTTGTTTGTTTTGCCACTCAAAACAAGTCTACCACTTCGAATCTGGTTCAGGTGACGCATGAAGCTCAAATATACTCACTTCTACCTGTCAGCTACATGCCTGACAGTGTTGAACAGGAAGGTCCTTTTTGAGACTTAAGCAGATAAAAATGGACAAACAACAGAAAAAGAACACTATAAGAGCTGTAAGAGTTGATATACGTCTATAAAATGCACTCATGATTCGCACACAGGCACCATATTCTATCTGTCCTTCAGCAAATACTAAAAACAAAACCCAGCCAATAAATCAGGCCAAGTCACAAAGGGCAAAGTACCCAATCGGGTGAGTTTTGTTTACCGGTGTCCACTGAGGAGTGCAGAGGAGGGAGAAAGGGGGGAATCTGCTGAAGGTACCCAGAGTTCATTTTCAGCACATTTTAAATGTAAACAGGATCTGCAGTATTATCTCTGTATTATCAGAGTTTTCATTTTTGTGAGATCAGGGTCTGAAACAGTCAAATAAGTAGTCAGACACATCAAATAAGCATAATATACAGATATAATTTCCTCTACTACAGATCTAACAGGTGGGAAATTTACCCGTGACACATTCTTATCTGGAAACAAAGCCTTTACATAACACAAAAGGAAAAGGCTATTCCAACCACAGGTGCTGAGGAGACAACGGCAGCACGTTTTTAAAATCCCACCTATTTAGTATTTTTAAGATGTATGTAATGCATTAATAGTTTACAACAGACTATAATGTAGTTGTAATCAGATATGAGGACATTTTAAAGTGTTTATTAATGGAGCATCTATAACTGGTGTATAAACAGTTAAAGAATACCTGATAACATAATAACATAGTAATATTATATGTATGTATATGCGTACAAAATTATATGTTGATCACATTTATACACTTTTAAATCCACCTGTGAATGAGTTGTGTAAGTGTATAAATAGTTAATAAATGGAGTTATAATTGTTGACAAATACGTTCATAAACACATATGCATGTAAGAGAATAATCTCACCTTACAACTACATTATAGTGTGTTACAGTCTGTTATTAAGGGTTAATCATTCTTGTGTGACCACAATTTACCAGTAACTGTGAATACTCATTCATAATATTTAGTCTTTGTTGAGGAAATAGCAGAAACACGAGCAGTATTCAGTAATCACTCACTCCCACTTTATTTCCCAGAAGTTACTTGTGTAATCAAGAATAAAAACCGAATTAAACTGTATTTGGGTTCCTCTAAAATCCCCTTTCTCTTTGTTTATCAGATTGTCCCTGGATATTACCCGCAGGCCTGTGGTCAGGACTCGTGTTGACCGCACTCGTCCTGTTTGGTCTCGTCTGCTGGAGGGCAAAACGCAAGCCAAACAGAGCAGGTATGTACATGTCATATGTGTAGGTGTATTTCATCATTGCGTTGTACACATTTTTGATCTCATACCTACTCACTGGCGGTAACTATGCATGTTGTTAGCCACAACTGTGAGACACAATTTGCTTTGAAGTCATACAATTAAAGGTCACTGATTAACTCTTTTCAAACACACCCTCCCACTGCTTCCTTTACAGTGACTTTATTAAAAAAAACTCTTTTTACATACTTGATTTCCTTTAAATAATTACAATTAAGTGTGGTCTGAAGTTCATTCATGTGAAAAGAAGGGTTTTTTATGTTGCTGTTTTTTTGCACAAAAGCAGAATATTTATGTCAGGCAGATTAAATAAGGATCTGTGTAACGTTATGCAAAGCAAGCTCGGCAAGCATGACAAACTGAATGGGGAGACCACATCCTGTACATATTCAGCCTGACACAGTTATTTGGTTTAATGTGACGCATGCTTCACAGGCAGCTAACTCATACTGAGAAACAAGTCCTACGTAAACTGACTGTTTTGGCTGACGCTGAGCTGCATTTCATTGACATTTACTGTATTTCCAGTGAAGCGATGTGCCAATACTGGAATTTACAGTTAAAATACAACTAACGAGAACTAACGCTGGGCTTCAAGAACACACGGAAGTGTGTTGTTCTGCTAATGTGACAGTAAGATCTGAGTTTCTAATCAAAGATAGAGTAGATGTTTAGCCACTGTGGTTATGTTTGCAGCAAATGATAATGTTCATGTTCATTGTGACAGAGAATACGCTGAGGTAAATGGTTCGCAGTAAAAGAGTCTTTGTTCTCACCACAATATTTTCTTCATATCTAAATATATCAGCATGTAGATATCTTCAAAGGTTATTCCACCCAAATTACTAAAAGACATATTTTTCTTCTCATAATAGTATCATGCCATAAAGGTAGTTTTAGTTTTGCTATTTCAGTTTTACTGCCAATGTGCAGAATGATGCACATGCAGAGTTTGACACTAGGAAGCTTGTTTTCACGCTAATGTGCTGAAAGCCTCTCTGCACTCATTTTGTGACACACAACTAGTTTGGAAGTCCAATATTTAACTGACACACAATGTGATGTGGAAACTTGAAACCTTCAGTTCACATGCACTGAGAATGGGCTTTTCATTGTGGAGAAATCATCATCCAGTAACTATATCGAAGTAAAATATATTTACATATTCAGAGATTCTGAATTTTTTCAATGAGGGAGAAGGAGCAGGTGTAATTCCAAGAAATCTTAACTAGTTAACTGATCCTTTTTGTGGAAAAACATATCAGACGTGAAATATTATTCAAATCAGAGTATTTGTATGTCTTAAAACATGAATGGAGTGGATCTTTAAGGGAGTTATGATGGCCGGATTAACCTATTAGGGGGCACCAGGGCAGAAATTAGCTGTGGGTCACTGTTTGTTGTAATTTGGTCAGACCCAACAAGCCTGCTAGACAAGACAGATAATGATGCAAGTAGTTGTGGTTCATGATGGCTTCAATGGATTCTAATATTTATACAAAAAGTATATAAAAAGACGTGTATTTCTATATTTAGCCATATAATGGTGAACTGATGACTGACTGGAAAATACTGAGTATACAACATACGAACAGCAGAGAAGTGAATTAAGCTGCAGGCGTGGATTGATGAGTTTATACTGAAGGTTTTCATTTTTTTCGCCCTAAAAACTTGACACCATTAGGAATCTATTGTAACTGCTGTGAGTCAAATCCGACCACAGCCTCTTTCTCTGTGAAAAAGGAAACTACGAACTTTTTTTCAACCACAAGTCTACAGGAGGCGAGTATTTGATACTCAAAAGATAGGTTTAAGGAGGAGTATCACTTTAATACCGAGTCACACTGATGCTGTAGTACATTTGAATTTTACAGAAAATCAGTTTTCTTAGAAATAAAGTTGCTCGGCATGTCCAGATACATATCAGGATCACGTGTCACATCTGATTGATTAGTGGTGCTCTGGAGCTGAATCTGTAGTTTTTGAGGTTAAAGTGCCACCTATAGGCCAATCTATATCATTGCAGATAACAAGTCACAGAGACTACATTCCATTAGATAAAAGTTGTCAATCTGCAGTATACGTGATACCTTTCATTTAATCCAAACTACTCATCATGACCATAAGATGCATCCTTGTAAGAAAATGGAATTATCTTGTTTTTGACCCTATTTGTGGTATCCTGTGTGTGTGACAGCCGGCTCCAATGTTCCTGTTACCTTGATTGAAGTGGTACCAGCGGCAGCTGTTAGTCCACTGAAGCTGCCCTTACCGTCCACAGAGCTGAACGGTTACTGCCAAGAGAGCTGCACCGTGGACAGCTGCGATTTACCACTTTTTAACCCAGGTGATAAATCCCTGAACACTGCTGCACACAGACACACACCAGCTTCACACTATTCAATAACAAGGTTTTTTTTGTGTTACTGTTTTTATGTATTTGTGGGCATTTCTTATGCCTTTATTAGAGATTTTGGCATTAGAGAGATGACAGGAATCAATGTCCCCAGCCAGACTCAAACCAGCGACATTGTGGTTCATGGTTGGTGCCTTTACCCCGAAGCCATGGGTGCACCCCAAAATGTTCCTGACATGAATAGATGTACAGTATGTACACTTAAAATAAAAACACGTATGTCCTGCACATCAGCCATGTGTGGTCTCAGAAAGTCACAGATATTACTTTTTTCTCCCAGTTATCAGTCTTTGTAGTCTTTCGGCTGCCACAATTTTGCATGGGTTGGCAAGGCAAGGATGAAGATGAAAGATGTACAGATGGGTGACAAATTAAAGGAAAAACCTGAATAAAAGAGTAGAGAAAAATAACAAATGCAGAGGCTTCCATACAGGGAGGGGTCACTGAAAGGAATGATGAGTATGAAAATTATGCAAATCACACACTATGGCCCTTGCGGTCACCAGATCTCAACACCTGTGTTAGACAGCGATCTCCACCATCGTCAAAACACCAAATGGGGAAATATGTTTTGGAAGACTGGCGTTCATCCCTCCAGTAGAGTTTCAAAGACTCCAAAAAGTACTGAAGCTGTTCTGGCAGCTTGTGGTGGCCCAACCACGAGCTAAGACTCTTTATATTGGTTTTTCCTTTAAATTGTCAGCCATCTGTGGTTCTTTTTCCAGCACTATCTGTATCAATTGTCCATGCTCATAAATGCTCTCAGCCCCATTAAGATGGCCATAAATCACAAAGTGCAAAAGCGTGTTTGATGTAACATTACTTTGAAGGAGGGCCACACTTAACATTGATTTTATTATCCTCCTCAGATGAGAATGCGGTCAGTTGCAGCGCACAAGACAGCGTGGACAGCTGCCTTCCTATAACTCCGCTGAAGGCTTCAGTTTCATTCGCTGAATCCAACAACGTCAATGGAAGTGCTGGATACTGCACCGGAAACTTCCTCAGGACCTACTCAGAGCCTCAGGAGGACGAGTGGTGCGGGACATAATCAAGCAAATGTTGCTGTAAGGATATACAGATGGAGCTCAGAGTCCTACTGCGACGTGGAGATGATGCAACTATTTTTCAAACCTTAAACTGGATCTATTTATACCAAAGAGGAAAAAAACAAAGAGTGGGGTTTCTCTTTTTTAAAAAAGTGTTATTTAGGTGGCTGATGGTTTGTTGCCCTCTGCAGGACTTTAATGAGAATTTCAGCTCAAGTGATGTTATACACCGATCAGCCATAACATTATGGCGACTGACTGGTCATAATGGAGGAACATTGATTATCTTGTTACAGTGGCACCTGTCAGATATATATGGTGGTCATAATGTTATGGCTGATCGGTGTATTTGTGTGTTGTATTTACAGTTCATAACCAGCTCTGTACTGGAGTCATTCTGTTTTGTTGTGAAGGAGCTTCACAAGTTAAGGCAGCACCAGTCTGTGGTACAGCTCAGTGCTGTCTGAATAAGTCTGTTGATGTACTATTTTTTTCTTATTTTAGACAAATCCCATGAAAAGGCCAAAACCAGCAATGAATGTATCCTACCAAAACATATGTATGAGTAGTCAAAGCATGATGTAGCTTATTCTTCTGTCATAGAGCTCCATTGTCCAAAAACTTTTAAAAACACATCTGTGAGCCGCGCTGTTGCACAGGGTAGCATGTTCCTTCATTATAATCTACATGGGCACACTGTAAAAACACTGTTTATTTTGAGTCAATCCACTTTTGCTGGTGTAAATATGTACTGCAAAAGTGTAATCTGCAACAGAAATTAGTCCCCAATAAGTGCTCTATTTACTCCTGTTTGAGTAACATTTGCTAAAAACTACAATGACAATTTTAGAAAATTACTGAGCCTTTTTTTTTTAAATTTGTGGCCTGTTTTTAAAAATGTACATCTTGGTAAGAACAAATGGGCTTGGGTCAAGTGCCACAAACAGAGTATGGAAGTCAGAAAATGGGATTTGTTGACAGTAAGAAAAATGTAAAAGAATTCCTGGATTATCCTTTAATTTAAAACTATGTCTTTGTAATTATATTTGAAAGGCTATCAAACGTAACTTATATTGTTCCAACCAGGTTGAGAACTGCACATGAAAACTGGTATAAGCATCTTCTTTTAAAGCACACTGTAATGTACATTTTGACCACTGAATTTTCTGTATTTATAAAACTATATAAACTTGATATGCATGAACAATAGCACACATGCACGCAGACACACAGGCTGATAACATTTCAGACTTGGAGAATGATGTGGTGTATTAAAAGATGCAGCAGTGACGCCCAACAGATGTATGATTTGTTTATAACATTGTGAAGATAGATAGTGCAAGTATGGTGGGAATGTTTACACAAGTCCTTCTGCTCCGCTACTCTTTTCTCAGTTAGTAGCATCGGACACAAACAATTGACAAGACATGGCAAGACATGTACATATCAGTATTTTCACAGATATTCAGTATTATTGTGATATTTCAAAATAATGTTGATTATAATTTTAAAAAAAAACTATAAACATTATTCAAATCTCGTACCAAGTCCTTAACTATATTCTATTAAGAATAAAAAGATGTTATTCACCAACACATTTTCAGTTACTTCAATCAGCCTTCTTGAAGACTTGCTTGGCAACCACGCCTTGAACTCTCATCTCCTGCAGAGAGGAAAGAGATTATTGAGGAGGGGGCCGAGGGAAAAGAAGGAGGGGAAAAAGGGTGTTGGGGGCGGGGGGGGGGGTGAATGAATAGTAAGAATCAATAAGACAGTTTGGCACATCAAAGGAGAGTCAAATGAGTGAGACACAAACCTGGGACTGTATCCAAAATACAATCCCATTATCCCCCGCTGTCTCCTCCTCATCATCCATCTCCCACTCTTTCACTGTCGACTTTCCTCCCTCCCCCCTCCTCATCCAGCCACTCGTCATTAGTCTCTCTCTGCTCTCTTCGCCTGCTTTAAAACCCACCAATTTAAGAGCCTGATCCTCGCTGGCATTTATTTCCCAAGTCTCTCCTGAGTTTGTACACAACAGCAACAACAACAATGCACTGCTTTGTTCTGACTGCAACAGAGGTCTAAGAAATCCTGTGAGAACTATTTAGTGGAACAATACGGATTGTTTTAAATCTTAATCAGCACTGACAGATAATCTATAAGCCTAAACTCTTTTACAAATTAAAATGAGAAGAACCAGCACTCTCCCTCCATCCTGAGTTAGTGTAGCACTTTAGTAAAGATGTGCATTCAAGAGACTTCTCCCTCTTTTGTGTTTGGCTTCCTTTGTTGGGTGTTTTTTTTTCCCCTCTCAGGCAGGCACAAAGCTCCACAAACCTTTTAATAAAGACCTTCTTCCCACAAAGACAGCATAGTGCAACAGAATAAGGCAATGACTAACTTCCAAGCCCTCTCTTATTTGCATGATCTCCCTCATTTCGCATATCAATTTTAGCATCTTTTTCCTTTTGTGTCTTCATTTTCCTTGTTCCGTATTCGCCTCTCCCTCTGCTTTGGCCTCACTTCTTTCCACCCCATCCATACATCCTTACCAAATGCAGCTTGTTGCCCTCCAGCCAGTGTGTCCAGCCTCGTCCCTCTTTCTCGCCTTGCTGTACACAAACCAGGTTGTCTCCGTCCCAGTTCACTGTAGTCTGTATAAGCACAGAGATGCTGTGTTACTGCGTGCAATTAGTATGTAAAGTAGCTCACACATTCAATCACACAGGGACAAGAGTCTTTGTGGATTGCAAAAGGATGGCCATGAATTCAAAATCTTTTATTTTCTTTTGCTATTTTGCACTGTAAGATAAAGCCGCTAATTCTGATTCATGCACTACTTTCCTGAATTTTTCTAAACTATTAGAAGACTATTAGACTGTTTTTTTTTTAAATTGCATTCTCTTTCTCACACTCACTCACACATCAGTCCTTGCAGGCTCAAGCTGGGATTTAAGCAGCAGGGGGGTGATTACAACACATAAATCACAGCAGTAGGTGGGTTGACTCTCCTCAGACATTCAAAATTTAACACAAAAAGCAAACTTGTACAAGAAGTAATGCTACTGCATAGTCACTGCGTCAGCAAGTCTGTACACGTGTCCAAACAAACCAATGTGCGTGTTCAGAAAAACAACAAAAAAACAACACACACCTGACAGGTACGGCCGTCCACAGGCCCCAGGTCTTCAGTAAATTCTTTTCCGATAGTGAAATCCATGTTGAAGTTCTTGAAGGTGGTGAGAGTGCGGATCTTCATGTCTCCTGTGATCGGGTCATGGGTGATCTCTTTGGTGGGCCTCAACAGACACACAATCTTCCTCAGAGCGAAATTAATATCTAAGAGAAGATAAGTGATAATATAAATGAACATAACATGAGCTATACGTCATTGTTACTTTATCAAAGGTGAGCTTTGTGTGTCACACAGAGTGAATACACCCTCTGTGTGTGTGTGTGTGTGTGGGTCTGGGGTCATGTAAAGGACAAGGTGGTGATTTCATTACTCTGATACGTGCTGCTGCAAATGAAGATGGCCCACGTCATGAAACCAATGATTGAGGATGACCTTAAAGCAGCAAAGCAATAAAAAAAAAATACACAAGCTTGTTTAAAAGAAAGGGCAACAAAAGTCTGAATGTGAATGTTACGGAGGAGGGGTTTAACTAAGAGGAATTGGTTTAAAGTGTTACAGCTGTGTAAAAGATACATAAATACGATACATAATAGGCTAAAGATGAAAAAATACCACATTTCTTCTTACTAACGCGACTACAGGAGTCTTACCTAAAGCTGCGAGGTAGCCGTCCATATTGTCCTGCTCCACCATATGAAACGTGCCGGAGTAATTGGGTTTAGACATTTTGTTCCTTCCAAAACTCCAGACGAGCTGAAATCTCTACTTTCCCCCTTTTTCCCCTCGAGTAAAGTCTGGATCCCTCAGATGAGCTGACGCGTTAATTTATCTCAGTTTCACTTACGCAGCGTTTCTGGACAATGTCTGTACTGGATTCCACTGGAATGCGCGTAAAATGAGACTCTTGACTCTTGTTGCACGGCTGCTCCACGGTCTCTGGCGGAGACTCACAATGGATTTGTGAAATCGTTTCCAGTCATCTGCTGTGACTCACTCCGGCTGAGAGCGGGGTTTTAGTGCAGGACCACATGCAGGGGGGGGTTCATGCATCTTTCTTAATGCTTCACTGAGAGGGATCAGCTGCAGGCAGAGGCGGTGCTTCGGATCCCTAAAACATGTGGTGGGTGGGATGAAGATGTACTGAGCATACATATTACAGACGTGTGTGTGTTCATGTACTGGGAGCTGACCAGTATGTTAATAAGCCCAGTGGGGTTATCTCAGTGGTTGAAGAAGTACTTTTACTTCAGTAAAAGCAGTAATACCGCAGTGTAGAAATGCTCTGTTAAGTAAAAGTTATTCATTCAAAATGTTAGTTGAGTAAAAGTACATTAGCTTTAAAATACACTTAAAGTACACAAAGTAAAAGTAGGACTGCTCATTATGCAGAATGGCCCATTTCAGAATAATGTTTATTATATTATTGAATTATAATTATTCATGTGTTCATCGCATTAATGTTGCAGTTGGTAAAGGTGGGGCTAATTTTTCACTATTTATTCTGCTGATAAGTTATCTGTTGATTATATTTTGTATTATTAATCTGAATCTGCAGACTAAAGCTGTCAACATAAATGTAGTGGAGTAAAAAGTACAATATGTCCCTCTGAATTGTAGTTGAGTAGAAGTATAAAGTAGCATAAAATGGAAATACTCAAGTAAAGTACAAGTACCACAAAATTGTACTTAAGTACAGTATTTGAGTAATGTACTTAGTTACTTTCCACCAGTGGGTTTCTCAAGGCAAGAGGCAATAAGGTTTTATTTCAGATCTAGGGAGACACACTCCTGTTCGAACCCTGAGCAGCAAAACACACTCATGTGGTGCATAAATACTGTACCACTCATTATCCCAGTACTTCATATACAGGTTCAAGGCTCAATCTGGCTCTATAAACAGCAAACATTCAAACATCTAATGTAATAGTAATTTCTGCTAGGTCTAAAATTAAGTTCTGTCCTGTTCTGAGCACTTTAAGGACTTAAAAGCTGAGGTTCAAAGTTCATTCTTCATTCAAAGTTCAGCTGTTGATAAAACACTGATAGAACAAAATTACAGTCTGAAATACTGATGTAATAAAACCTTTAACAACACCACACTGTCTGGTGTTAGTGTTAAAAAGACTTGTCAGTTTTGGGACTGAGAGCTGATAACAATCTTATCTGCGTTCTTTGGGAGGTGTCGAGTTTTGAGAACGGTACAAATAGGAAAAGTCGTCGTAGTAGTTCAGGTATGAGAGAGTAGAAGGACTGGTGAGGACGTGTCAACGTAAAAAAGAGAAACCGTTTCGTTTTATTTTTACTGAATCCAATAACAAACTGTGCTTTTATAAAACGTCGGTGCTCCATCACCTCGTGTGCCTCAGGGGGTTATTTGTTAGGGGAGGGAAAAGAGAAGCAGTCATCGTTAAAAAATGTATAAGGCATCTTGAACAATCTAAAAATTAAAAATGAATGGAAGTGTTTTTTTTGTAGTGTATAAAGAACAGAAGATGAACATAAAAGTGAATAAATCAAACACCGGTGTCTGTTATCATCATTGCCTGAAGTACAGTTGAGCTGAAACATGTCTCTGTATGCTAAATTATAAACACACTTATGTTCATCTCCTGCTCTTGATGCACTTCTGTTTACTAATTGGCGTTTAAATATAAAATATATTAAGCTAGAGGACTAAAAAAATTAATTTATCAACTTAAAGATGATGAAATCTTTACATCTGCTGCTTAAAAAAAAACCAGCGCTAAAGAGCTGATATAGAAGTAGCTTTCATCCTAAATATCGAAGCATCCCACAAAGATTATAGTGTCTTTCTTCAAATATCTAAAATAAAATTTAAAAAAAACAATTACACAACAAAGTGTTCTCACATGTTCTGGCTTTATTTTTAACAAACGCATCAAACAAGCATTCATGTCTTGTCTCTGATTTTACACTTTAATTTTATTTTGTGTAAGGTCTCAACCAAAATACAAATTCTTTAACAAAATAGTGCCTGCATAAATATAACAATATGACGTACTTTGATAAAACTTCTCCGTCTCTTCTATCTTTTCCTCACTGAGCCACTTTTCTTGTCCGACTTTTGCTTCTTCGCATCTTTCTTCCCTTTTGAGAGATTCTCGTAAACGTCCTCCTTGTTTCTGGAAATAGAACGAGAAAAAGCTGATTAGCAATTTCTTCGTATATTTTTATATACCAGCCAACATTGATTAGACACAGATTTGTTAGAAGTGAATCATGGACACGTAATGAACAGGGCTGCTGCATGAGAACGATTTAAACAGACCAACCAACCATGAATCAATCACTCAAAGCTGGCAGCCAACTATTCCGCATGGGTCAAAGTTTACAGTGTTTGGGGCTGAATTGTTCAGTGTTGAGCTCTGATTTATCTTCCTAATTCGTTAATTAGAACATTGCTCAGTTCATACATGAGTGCCGTACGGGCTCAGAAGTCACAAAAACATTATACAGACAAAAGAACAGAGAGAGAGAGAGACGGATGTCTTGGGTTTGTTTGTACACTCCAAAAAATATCTATTGTCTTGTTTACCTCTGTGATCCATTTTTACGCATGAAGTTCAGTTCAGAAAAGTTTGAAAACATAATTAAGGAAAGACTCTATTGAGTTGCGTTGTGGGAATTGTAAGAGCCAGCATTTTTTGGAGCTTGACCCAGACTAGAGAGTAAAAGTCAGGATATCTCAGCCTCTGTTGCTTTGATTTTGATCATTCATTCATGCACCTTTATGGAAGTGCAATACTACAGAGAAATGATCAATTTTCTCTTCTATGCCAGAGGTGCCACTATAGACACATAAAACAAAGAAGAACAAACACTCAGATTTCCTCTGATGCCCTGGCAGGAGGTGATGGCTGATTTTACCCACCAACACTAAAAGAAACAGACACCATGCTGGAATAAGATTCACTGTGGACTGTTTAAGTTGGATCTGGATGCCCACATGTTACAGAGCCTGTGTGTGACAACTAGGAACATGTTGTGTCAATCGATCAAGTATTTGTTGAGATATTCACTGGATAAGAATTCTGACCTGCTGGTTGCTCCTTGTTCAGAACATCGTACTGGTACATACTGGAACGTTCATACATTGTGGACAAGGCTCTGCAATTCATATGTTAATCTGATTTTACGCAGGGGTTCATTCTCCAGCTGCATTTCTTGTCATTAGTGCCAGTAGTCTAGTGGTTAAAACTAGACTACAAACAATGCTTGATGAAACTGAGGTGGAGTCCAGCTGCAACTACAACGCATCCTCCCTCCACCCACAACTCCACCTCTCTAGAATGAGACGTAAGGCTGAAGGCGCTGACTTAGTCATGTTTTAAAAGAAAGTAGGGCGCCGGTGTGAGGTTTAGAGGAGCGATGTGAATGGGACATCCAATTCACACACACACACACACGCTCACTCACTTTGAGACCTTCCTGCTCGCTGGTTGGTGTTTGAGTTGCAGATTTCCATACTCTGTCTCGGTTTCCTGGGGAAGAGAGAAACAGACATTTCAGATATGACTGGAGGCCTACTGAAAGGTCATGCAACTGGTTTAGTCTATGTGGTTGATTGTTTTCTGTCTCTGGGTCAACGTTCATCTTTCACAAGCCACTCTCTGATAACATATCATTCTGCTGGCCTTGTACTAGTCAGCTCGGGTGTTCAAATCAACTGTCAAAAGTGCAAAGATCTACTAATATTTTCTTTTCTTAAAACATGTTCCTGTTTTTCCCTGTATCAATCTATATTTCAGCCACAAGAAAAGACTAATTCCTGGTAATGTTTGATAGTCTGTCTTTGTCGTCTTCCTGGATTTTCTGTCACTATTGCTCACCATGTAGGCGCAGTCTTTGGCCTTGGTGGTCTGTATGTACTCAGACACAGCCAAGTAGATGAACTTGTACTGGGCCTCTGTCTGCACCATGCCAGAGCGCTGCTCTCGCACCATCTGGATGTATTTCGGGACGTCAATATCACAGTCCAGACCTACAGAGGGAAGTGAGATGTTGGATGGAGACAGTATTAGAAAAAGGAAAATAAACTATGTATTTTGAATGGTTTTGTTTTGACTATACATATACATATCTCAACAACTGATTTCTTAAAAAAAAAAAGATTTACCAATAGTGTCAATGGTCTCGAGGATCATGTCAATCACCACAATCGTGCCCGTTCGACCAATTCCAGCACTGCACAAATTCACAGAAGAAACAAAGTTAATATATCTTTCCATCAATCAAACAAGACCTGAACGTCATTAACTACAAACAAAACTAAATCCACTAACACTAGTATGCTAACATGCTCACAGTGACAATGCTAACATGCTGATGTTTAAGCAGGTGTAATGTTCACCATGTTCACCATCTTAGTTTGGCGTTTTAACATGCTAATATTTGCTAATTAGCACAAACCTCAAAGCACAGCTGATGCTGATGGGAGTGTCATTATGTGACAAGTTATAATGTTGACCTGATGATGGCGCTAGATGAAAAGCCAGGGGATCAAGTTATTACAATTCATGGCAATCCATCCAGCAGTTGTTGAGACATTTCACTCAAAACCACGAATGTGAATCTCGTGGTGGAGCCAGAGGAAAAGTCAGAGGACCACCAAGGTCATTAGGGTTCATCCTCTGGGGGCTGTGAGTGTCTGTGCAAAATTTCAATCCATCCGATAATTGCTGAGATATTTGGTGGACCAACCAACTGCCCAACATACGGACATCCCTGGAGCCATGCCGCTAGCATGGCTAAAAAAGAATTATCTGAGGGATCATGAGATGATTAAAAAGATTCTTCCATACATTCCAATCTTTGCTTTTTTATTGTAAAAAATACTAGATAGTTATAGCGCTTCAGGCCACTAAAAGCTTTCCAAATAAGAAAAATATGAGAAGGGAACATAACTCTCAGACATATGCAACCTGTGACATGGGGTCCTAAGTAAATATTGGTTTGTTTTAAGGGGCTCACACGTCAAAAGTGTTGGGAACAGTTGTGTTAAGGGAACGTATGGGACATCTCGTTACTGCTGTGCAGCGTGGTGAACATGCATACATACACAAGCGTCATATAATCATTTAACCAACAAGTTTTAAAAGCACAAGTGGCTTCAGTATCCGTCACATCACACGGGGAGAATTCCAAAAGGATAAACTGTAAGGTGACTCAAAACCTTTTGTTCAGCTTCTACTAATCTTAATCCTGAAACTATGATCATTTTAATCTTAAACTTCTAAGTCTAACTTATTATTATGAACTCTGAGCTTGGTAAACAACATTATACTAGTACAGTTCCACCAGATGCATTACCAGATTTTCAGGAACTGAGAATTTTAACTGTTTGGATTAGGTGGTATTGCATAGTGCCGAAGCAATTAATCAACAAGTCAATCAACAGAAAGTGACAATTAAGTGACAATTATTTTGATAATCAATTAATTGTTTAGATCATTTATCAAGCAAAATAGTTAAACAAGCCATGCAATCATTATGTTGGGTCTCCACCCCCGGTTCTATGAGGCATTTGGGTTCCAGCAGTCTAGTACCTGCAGTGGATGATCATGGGTCCAGCATCAGGATTTTCAGCCTGTTTACAGTTCACTTGACTGAGGAAGCTGAGGACACCACCTGGCTCGTGAGGGACGCCGTGGTCAGGCCAGCTCAAGTACTGGTAGTGCCAGATGGTACGAGATAATT
Source organism: Macquaria australasica (assembly GCA_005408345.1). NCBI lineage: Eukaryota > Metazoa > Chordata > Actinopteri > Centrarchiformes > Percichthyidae > Macquaria > Macquaria australasica. The sequence continues at coordinate 217,676 of SEMN01000124.1, forward strand.
TTGGCTGCGAAAGAGAAAAAGATCAATACAATAATAAAATGTGTGCTGGTGAAAGCTTTACATCAGCATGGCACATACACAGAGATGAGTGAGTGCAGCGAGGTCAGAGGTTGGTGTTTGGGGGTTACCTTGTTCACAGGAGCGATCTCCAAAACTCGGACTTTGTAATCAGCAGCTTCCCTCTCTGACTCACTGGTCACCACGTATGGACCCACCTCCTTGGAGCTCTGAAGGTCTGGCCAGTATGGCACACATTTATTCTGCACAAAAAATAAAGAATAAATCAAGTAAATTCCAACTTTATCTGCAGGGTCCACTTCGTGTAAAAGGAACCTCACTTTAAAGTACATAGTTTTTAGCTTATCTTTCATATTTATGCTACTTTGTGTATTTTAATATGTTCTTATGTTTATGATGGTTTTATTATTAGTAGTATGTTGTGTTGAATGCTGTCCTGTTGCACCATGAGCTCACCAGAACAAATAACAACGCTTGTTGTAATGGCAACAAGTTAACGCAACTAAACTTTACAAAAGTCAAAAGCTGTGTGAAAGGCTTTGGAGAAGACAGACTTTTTAAATCAGAAGTCAGGTCATCTCTGATTTATTTATATGATTATTATTTACAGTTGTATTCTGAACGGGCTTAAAACTGTAACTAGAAACAACAGTGGAACGGTGACCTTGCTCCCTCACGGAGGACACGGAAAAAAGACAAAATACTAATTATGGAAAAAACAGAGGGGACACAGGAAAGTGTTACTCTATGACAGACTCCTGGTACCATATCAAGCCTGCTTTTTAAACATTTTGGGTGCATCTCAGGTCCTCTGATAGGTTACACCAACACCTGAAAGGATGAAAGCTACTTGGAGCAGTAAAGAGGCAATAGGCCAGTGTTAAAGGTCCTGATTTAAGAATTGACTCTCGTTTTGCAATTATGTAAATAAAATACAGTATAGAACAGTATAGAAGAAGAATCTTAATGTCAACTCTGATGTTTGTTGGAAGCTGGTGCAGTGACATAGGGTGTGATATTTACAGTACTTCTCACAATGTCAATAAAGGACTAAAGGGCACAGTTTGTCTCCAATAAGTCTCCCCAGGTTTTTCAGCTTGATGTGACAGAAAGTGTGTGACTGTTTTTAAATGACAGAGAGAGGGAAGTGCTCTCCGGTGGAAATGTCATTACAGGTGCATAATAGTGACCAAATATTTTGAGAATTTCCTGGTATTTTCTAAAGGGGAAAAAAACACTCTTAAAGGCCAGATCTGCTTCTGTGATTGTTGTTTTGATACTGACCCGTCCTTTCTCGACCTCTCTTGTTGTCATGACGATCACCCTCGTGTTCTCCTGCCATACCATCTGCCAGAAATCGTTGATGGTCGTTGCTAGGCACCCCTGGGTGGCAATGTACATTTTCTGTCCTACGGACTCCCACAGGGTGTTCTACAAACACATAGAGAACGCTCTTCAATAAACAAACAACAATAAGCTTAAAGACTAATGACACCATGAATAATGAAAAAGAGAATATCTATCTGACAGTTTCCTCTTTTGTTTTGTGTTGTGTTTTTGTCATTTTGTGTTACTATGAGGCCAGTGACTTACTGTCACGTAGTTGGCGTTGATGTAATCTGAACCCACAACATCAGGATCAGCGTCCTGCAGGGCGACCCTGGTGTCATTGACTTGTGAAAACAAGGGGACGGAGTGGAGAAACGATGGGATAGAGGGAGAACAACATCATCTGGGTTAATGTCAGTACTATCAAAATGTATATTTATTCATAAGATTTGGTTAATTTGGAGAATAATGATACTGAGAAGATTAAAAACTCACAGGGAAGAATGTTCTTGTATCTGTTTTTGCTCTTATTCTCAGGCCTCTGGCCCTCCTCTCTGCTCTTTTTCACCTTTGCCTCCAACTTTTGAAGAGCCTGGCGGGAGAGAGAGACAACTGTGTGATACTAGTTGTGTCTCAATTTCATACTACATATTAATATTATACAGTATGTGTTATATACTAAGTGTGACAGTGTACTGTTTTTGTATACAAGAAAGTAACATATTTAACAGTATTCCACTAGCAGAAAATAAGTCAATCAAACTTTGACTTTATAGTGCAACTCCTGATAAAATTTCAACAAAGATAAACAAGATCTTATTGGAGCTGTGTCCCCACTAGAGGTGAGACAATTAGTCGATTAACTGATTAGTTGATCGACAGAAAATTAAACAACATTACAACATTAAACTATTTACATAGTTATGATCGATTAACCGTTTAAGTCATTTTTTAAGCAAAAACACCAAACATTCCCCAGTTCCAGCTCCCTGATTATGAGGATTTGTTGCTTCTCTGTTTATGTTTTATATAACTAACTGAATGTCTTTGGGTTTTGGACAACAGTAGATAAGCAATTGAAGATGTCATCTCAGGCTCTGGGAAATTGTCCAAAATGGGCATTTTTCACAATTTCCCAATCAGTAACGAAAATAATCATTAGTTACAGGCTTATCACCACCACCTGCAGTTGATCTTCATTATTTCCATTTCCTTTCACTCAGAAATCAAGTGTTTTTTTAGTATGCATATTGGGTGTTTTAAGTAAAGTTAATTTGGCCACTGTTCCATTGTGAACACAGAGTTATTATGTAAAATGGCATTGAAACATAGTGTATTCCACCACCACAAGATGGTAGTATACTACCTCTAGGTTTGCCCAGAGTGAGGAAGTGAATCTTGAGATGTTAAAGACTTATGGACAGTCAGTTTGTTATAAGATTTGTGATGTATAATTTACTTTTTTTACCACTTTAGGACAACCCTATGGTTCTTACACCACAGATAAAGCATCACGGGAAGAAACAGTCATTATAAACATAACCGAGGCTGGGTTAAAATCGTACGTCAAACTCCTCCCAGAAGCCGGCCTTGCTCTTCTCTCCCTCGCCCTCCTGCTGCTGCTTCATGGTCTGATCCAGCTGTTTCACTCTGCTGTCGATATCTGCTGCATTCACCCTGGTGGAGTAATACGGCTGCCAGGAGGACAGACAGACAGAGAGAGAGAGAGAGAGAGGAAAATCTTACAATAGAGATGAAAGAAAAAGACGAGCCAATGAGCAATAAACAACATCGTCATCATCAGTCAGGCCACATTAAGACAAACTCAAAGATGTGAGTAATATTTTCTATCTGTGGGCTGTGCCGCTCGTTTTTTAAAGTAATCTACAAAGACCTGTTTTCCACAGCTCACTGACATTCACATTGTTGAATTTGTGCTACAAAGCTAAATCATTCATGTTCAAAAAGTTCGGACATGTTTTATCTTCAACACTTAGATGCGAAAAAGCCCAGTTCACCTGTTTGAAAAACACCCAGTTCCCAGAGATCTCCTCGATGCCTTTTTGTTTGTAGTACTCCACCAAGTCTGTCAGCGTGTCAAACATCTCTGAACCTCCCACTGTATACCTGTCATTCTGAACACACACAATAAACATACAACATATCACTCAGGATAAACACACACACACACACACACACACACACACACACACACACACACACACACACACACACACACACACACACACACACACACACACACACACACACACACACACACACAGAAAGAGGTTGTGCCAAATTGTCTGGTGTGAAAATAAAGAATAAAGTTTCAAAAGAGGTACTGACCAACTGAGGAGCAATCATGCACAAAATGAAAACATGGGTACTTTAATAAAAGAGGGTAAACAAGTATTTGTATTAGCACAATAATGTGTACATATCCTTCACTCAAAATGGAAATTATTTTAGATTTGAAAAGAATACAGTAGCTCCCCAAGAGTAGTGTTTCTGTGGCAAAAACTCAAAGGGTGCAAAAACGTTATTTTTGTGGTTGACTGCTTTCCAATACTGGCCATAAAATTAAATTCCCTTGCCATAATTGTATACTGATGTGTTCACATTCATCTGGCACCAACAGCAGCTAACAGACAGAGTTTAGAGCCGAGTGCGTTTGGGAAACTTACCCGATCTTTGCCACGTGCTCATGAAAAGGCCTTTGTGACCCTTCCAGTAATCTCACATTAATCTTCTGAACCCCAGCGGTGCGCAAGAACAATGGCTTCCATTTAAATGAGGCCTGAACTGTATTTTGCTATGAGGTGAACCACTGCTAAAAATAAAAATGCAAAGGCCCTGATGGTGACTGATGACGGAGGGACACAATCTATGAAAACGAGTTTGAGAGACGGGCGGTGTGACCTGTTGCTGTATGGTGAGTATCATTAGCAGCCGTTCACAGTGAGTGTATAAACATCTAATAATGCCAGGACACAGTTTTTGGTTTCGCATATCTTTTTCACTCAGAAATAAAACTGTTTTTTGTACCTGAGAACAAAAAACAGTTGGTTGGTTGAGTTGGTGAACATCTGAAGTAAAACCGTGCCTGACATTTATGACCAATAGCAGAGTTGAAATATGAGCAACAGTCTTTTATTGCATAAGAGAGGGGAAATGAGACTTTAAACCTATTACAAAGTGCACAACACAACTTTGGGAATACCCCTCAGTATTTCTACATGATGTGAATCTGTTTCGGGGGCATAATTCTGTATATTCAAAGCACAACCCCTAGTTTCATGCAGGCATTATCTTGCATGACACACACACACACACACTGTCACACACTGTAACACACATACGAGAGGGCCCACCTGACACATTATCTTGATGTGGGAGACCCTCTTTCCTCCAGTTTTGTTCTTCGTGTCCGTCAGAACGGACAGAACAAAGTCTCCAGGTTTGGACAGCGACTCTCTGACCAGGAAGGTCTCTGGCTCGTCTCGTGCAATGAGCAGCTTTTCTGCATTCGGCCCAGACAGGTGACCATGGTACCACCTGAGACACAAAGGCACTGAAGGTTCATGATGCAAGTCTGTGTGACATGTACACATTTTTAAAGATACTCATGCCCTGAGCTAAATTTGGGTTTGTTTCTGGTAACAGTTCACTGCCATGACCTGCAAAAACAGACAGATAACCACAAGATATCTTCTGTCTCGTGCAAAGTCTGTAACATTTTGCATGCAGCAACTAAAAAACACAAATAAACATCCTTCATCTCCTACTGTTTTCACTGCATCCTACTTACTGTATGTGAGCAGAGCACCGTTAGGGATGTGACTGCAGTGTGAATGTATCAGTCCATTCGGGGCTAAGCGGTTGTCAGACTGTTGTGTGTTGTGCACACTATACAGTGAGTAGAAATAGAAAGCCGCAGCAGAATCAGGCGCATTACAGTGAATAGTTAAAAACAGCATGTACAGATGTTGTTGTTACAGGCAGGTCATATTTCTGTCCACCACCGTACTCTCTCTCTCTCTCTGTGTGTGTGTGTGCGTGCATCGTGTGTGAATTAGTGAATGCAGAATTGGGCAGGTTGGGTTGTGACTTAATTTTAGGCACAGTTCTCGATTTCTTCTTCTAAACTTCCTGCTTTGCGGTCGGAAAATTTCTGATGACAGATTTCGTGGCTGAAGAGGACAAAGTATTTATAGCCTGCACCCCCACCACCACCACCACCCCACCCCTTCGATATGTGACATCCACAGACACCCCCCCCCTCTGCTACACACTGCGTCTGCTCTCTTTATGCCTTTTGCAAATGCTTTTAATGATTCAGTTCTTTGATTTACTTACTTACAATCAGTGTATGATTTTACAGAAACTGAAATGGGACTCCACCTTATGGTTTTTAATGACAGCAGGTTACATGAAGCACCTGCAGCAAAAAAAAGGTAGTGTCCGTGCAGTTTTGCAGAAGCTAAAGAATGGTGGACAAGTTCAAGACAACAATGTAACCTAGATTAACATGCAATCATGTCAGTCTGGGATGTGAACGATTAAAAGTGATTAATCACCGTGATAATGCCAACACGTTAATGGCCTGTCCATCTTTATCCACTTTTCTGACAAGAGATAAGCTGCCAGATACATGAGAACAAACATAAAGAAAACTGCACCACACGGTGGCCTGCTGAGGTGTGTGTGTGTGTGTGTGTGTGTGTGTGTGTGTGTAATCGAGCTTTGAGATGAGAGCGAGAGATTGGGTGAGATGAGGAAGACAGCGAGTAAGCAAGAACACGATGGAGTGTGCAATAGAGGAAGACAAGCAGGGTCTGGCCATTGCTTTCAAAAGTGTCAAAACTTAAAGTTTCCAACCGCAGCAACAAAAGGGAAGTTAAACAACTGACAGAGAGAGAAGGGGGGGGGCAGAGTGTTGAGCTTCCAGCTATGGTGAAGTACAGAGTCACACACACACACACACACACACACACACACGATAGAAAGTAGTGTCCTCCTTGACTCATAGAAGGAGTGCAACTGTATGAGTTTATTTATCACTACTAGTTGGACATTAATCTACTTTAAGAAGCCTACAGTTGCACAGTGTTTCCAGCTGGGAGAAAAACTCATCAATAACTAAACACCACCTCCAGCAGTTATGTCATGGAAGTCAAATGTGCCATGTGGGCAAATTAGAAGAAAAACACTAATGTGAAGTCTTTTTTTTTTCAACCTGCATTTGACAAACAGCAGATAGATTAGCGTCTTATTTACAGCAGAAGCCTGGAAGAGGTATTTGATGTGGTGAGCTCTGCACGCAATCACAGGCGTTAGAAAATATCTGCAAAATTATCTAGTTACTATATTAAGCAAATGGAGATGCTTGCAAGATTCTGACAGCTACTATCAGTAAAACATTTTACAAATGTTAATGAAAAGTACTCGTTGTGAGGAATAGTTTCTGTCAGAGAGTGATATTACCATTTAAAATATCCCAAATTCAGGTTACTCTATGCATATGTTGAGTAAAAAGCCGCGTATGGTCAGTTTTGGGAACTGTAATGCTTCCTGAATATTTGACAAATAACATATATCCTCTATACTGTTGAAAAATGTGAAGTAAGTTGACAACGTTTCTAAAACTCTTCACAATGTCAAGAAACAGTAAGGTTATTCCTGTAAAGTTTACATTATAGAGATACAAGAGTCTTCCTAACATGATATTTTTATGAGCTTATCTAATGTTGAATGTTAAATCTTGGTCTGCAAAGCAACCAGTAACTACAGCCGACAGATACTGAAAATGTACTTATGTAAAAAGCACAATATTTATTTTTATCTTAATTTAGCGGAAATGCCCTTTAGTCTCTCCTTTTTTGGAAATGAGTAATCAAAAGTTTTGTCAAATGGTTGCATAAATCATTTCCAGAATCTCCACGTCTGTGTTTATTAGGGAACAGGTCTCTCTGATCACCGGACTTGCGTTCAAAGATCATTCTCCACCATTAGAAGAGTCAGATAACGCTTGATTTTGCTAAATGGTTCAAATTAATAACGGGCGTTGCCTCTTTTGAATCACTGATTGCAAGGACTAATAATTATTAAGGGAATCTCAATGAAGTTTGCTCTCATTTTTTCAATTTATATAAAGAAGACAATAAATATTCCTACTATTTTTTTTAATTAAAAATGTGCTGCTCCATTTTTGTTATATTGATGTTGTATTTTATTTGTACTTTTTTCTGTTTATTGGTTTTTAGTGTAAAGGTTTGTTCTGTTAGCCGTTCTTCAATTATTTTGTTTTGTGTTGCATTATAGTCTTTATGTGTTGGAAAAGTTAAAGCACCCCCCACTCCACCCCAAAAAAGTGTTTTGCTTATTGTTACCTTCACTGTGCAGAGTGATGTTTGTTTAACACTAGAAAGATGCTTTCACATTCATCTGCTCTGTTAAATCTGAGTTTAACACATATATGTCCTGTATAAGGGAGTTTTTCCTTGCCACTGTCGCATAGTGCTTGCTCATGGTGGGAACTGTTGGGTCTCTGTAAATATAAAGAGTCGGTCTAGACCTGCTCTATTCGAAAAAGTGCCCTGAGATAACTTTGTTATGATATGGCGCTATATAAATAAAACTGAATTGAATGTACGTGCATGATTTTGTAACATCACAACTAGTTTGTAAGCCAATCATGATCCATTATGCAACAAGTGTGATGTGAAAACTTGAAACCTGCAGTGCATATAGTACACTCAGAATGAACTACAGTAAAGTAGGAAACATCTTGCATTTAGTAGTTAAACATTTTAAATGAACAATATTTGCATATTCATAGATTTGGGATTTTTCCATGAGGGAAAAGGAGAACATATCAATTTAGGTAATTTTTTGTGGAAAAAACATATCAGACACCAATCATTATTCCAAGCAGAGTATTTTTCTTATAGTATTTTTCTCTCTTTAAATGTGTCTGGAGGGGGTCTTTAATAAAAAAAGAATCTTGAATTACAAAAATATTTCTGTCTGGAATGCAGCAGAGTAAAAGTATGAAGTCTCACAAAATGGAAATATTCACGAAAAGTACAATTATACTTTAGTAAAGTACTTTTGCTACTTCCCACCTCCGATAATGACCCTGATCACATGTAATCCACGAGCTGCAGCAGCGAGGCAGATGTAGAAATGAAGCCTCGACAGCTGTGGGCTCTTTCTGTCTGGAGTGTGGGTGTTTATTTTCACTGACTCACATTCTGACAAAGATGCACCAATTTTACCCAAAAAAAATTCAAAAGCGGCTTCAAATAAAACACATTTCCTCCAGAGGAAAATGTTGAAACCCCATGGAATATCAAACCTACAAATGACACTTTTTACCCCCAGTAAATAAACTGTTAGAGGTTAGTCATAGCTGACTTAACCACCACCTAACCAAAGACTATTACGCTTAACCTGAGAGTGTAGGTGGAGGCAGCTCAGAGAAGCCAGTGAGTGTGGGCCACATTAACCTACAGGGGGTTAAACAGTGAGCGTGGAGGCTGATGTAAGAGTGCACAGACCTCTCTGTGGTGGGGTCGGAGCAGTTGAGGGGGTATTTGAGCTCGATGATAGTGCCATCCCTGTCCTGCAGGATGCCGTTCTCCGCTGTGTAGTACTCCACCAGCTCTGACAGGGTGGCAAACTTCTCCCCGCCATACAGGTCGTAGTAGTCGCCTGTGTTTTGGATCCGGATGTGGGTCACCAGATCGCCCACCCTGAGGAAATAAAACAGCCAGGTCACACCAACCGTCAACGTTTTTCCTCCTCAGAAAACATCTCTCATCTCTTTATTCGCCTTAAAAGCCGAAATTTGTTCTGCCACAAATCAGATCCTCACAGAGCTTTATTTGATTTTCACAGATTCTGCTGCCAAACCCAAAGTATGTACTATATACTGTATGTTCTGTGTATGGTAGCTATGTTTGTCTATGACACATACATGTGAACTTTCAGTATCTACACTCTGTGTTCTCTATCATGCAAAGACTGCAGTTAATACAGTCATTTTTATCAGTGATAAAAGAGCTTTTCTGGATTTGGTGTTCACTCTAATTATTTAAGTTTTAATGTACAGAGTATTTGGGAAAGACTCTTAGATAATTCAACATACAGTAGCAACAGCAACCATAAGATTAAGGTAAAATACCTGAACACCTGGAAGATTCATAATTCATAAGTCTTTTCTAAGTTTGAGGCATTTTGGAGCCAATTTAAGGACACTTCCGGTCCGTCACAAAGCCAACACATCACATTCATACAGTTTAAAGGCTCCAGTCCACCTGATGTGTTTATCTCTGGGACGTAAAAATGTGAACATGAGAACATGTAAAAACTTCTCAAAAAGAAAAAAGCCCAGAAAGAGTTTTTTTTTAATTTTGCAAAAGTAGTGGGAGGGTTGGGTGTGGGGGTCAATTATTCAGAAAATCTAATCTGCAGAAAATCTATTTTTTAATTTCAACGTTTAGCTCTTATCACTACAGACTGCGGCACTTTAATCAGTGCGTGATCAGTGTATTGAAGTGTGACTTCTAGAGTATAAATGTCCCAGATGCTTAGTGACAACCACTACAGTATGTCCGGTAAGAACACGATGAGACTTCACTAGTCTCACTAGAGTTAGTTTAATGAACCAAGGCAAAGTTACAGTCCTCTTCTGTTTTCATCACAAGTGTTAGTCATGTGTGGTTTACGTAGCTGCACTCATAGACACCACTATGAAAAGTAGAGGCGTCTAAGCCAGGGATAACCAAGAGAACACGCAGGAACACAGCAGCACACTAGATCATGAAAGTCCAGACTGAAAAGGGGGTCCTAATTTAGGCGCCCATGAGTAAATGTCCAGTAAGGAGCGCTTCTACAGCCTAAACATAATTTCAGTCTTTCGCTCGCCTTTTTAACAATCAGCATATAACTTGATATTAAACATTCAGGCACGATGCACAAGCTTCACTTAAACCTCATGAAAACATGACATCTAATGATGCTGATTTAGAGCTCAGTGTGCCCCACATGGCATTTCATTTATCTCATTTAACTGTATTTGATTTGTGTGCAATGTGTGTCACAAATATGTGTGATGTTATCGTACTTAACGAAGTGCAGTGGAAAGTCTAATTTCCGTCTCTACAGAGTGAGAATATTCTTATGATCAGCACATCTCTTTGTCCCAAAGTAAAACAGAATTGTAATAAAGTTTAAAGGTGGCAGATGAATGTAGGAAGTAAATAAAAAAACCAGTAAAGGTAAGAGTCCAGTGTTTGCATCAGGGTTTGCTGAGCTGTACTGCTAACCCAATCTATCAAGTTCTATATTAACACAATTTCTTGTCATTTATGTTCTGCTTTAAGGTTTGGTGAGTGGAAGAGCCATGTGGGTGGGCTACCAGCACAGTTTTAAAGGAAAGGAAAGTAAGATTTTTTTATCAGCTGTGGGGTCAGAAAAGTAGAAGAGAGATTTTGGGTGTTTTAGCAGGCATTATTACCTGACAGACAGGGAGAAATCTCCCACGTTTTTCTTGCTGGGTCGAGCCAAAAAGCTGCCATGAATGCCTCGAGTCTTCAGCACTTCCTCGGCCTGCAGGCCTGTGATGTCTCTGTGGAACCACCTGCATCAACACACGTGTATACAAAGTAAAGATATACTCAGTAGTATATGACTACACCCAGTTCACTCAGTTTACAAATTGATAAGACTTGCATCAGATACGCCTTTTTACACACAAACACACCCTGAATGTAATGGAGAACGAGTTAAATTAAACAAAGTTATTTTAAGGATGAAATACAAAATAAATGTACAAACAAATTCACTCTCTTTTTTTAAATAAAAATCCAACAGTAGATTGTTTATTAAAGTTTTTCCACTCAGCAGAATAAATCTCCGCTGCAGGAGAGGCCGGTCTCACCACAGTCCTGTCTAGTAAAACTTACCTTATTATTAAAATAACCAATGAACCATCTAGTCGACTTACAGAAAATGTGCAATTCTTATAATCTTACCAATTATTTGCTGGTTAAAGTCTTCAAAATGTAAAGATCCTTTTTCCATTTTTCTGTTTTACACATCACTGTGGTGTCTGCTAACTTGTGATGAGCATTTGTCATTATTTTTGACATTTTTAGATTAAACAATTAACTGATCAATTGATAACATAACTGATATTGAAAGAAATCGTTTCATTCCCGATTCACTTTTTACAGTCTTTATTATTCATTATAAAAACTATAAAGACTGTATTCTTTATTGTGCTCATGCTGTAGAAAGCACAGCTCTGACTAAAGACATTATTTAAACATTCAAACATGATTTAATTCACTTTCAACCACCGTATTAACCAATATATTAACACCCTTACCACTGGCCCAATTAAGGCCAGTTACTCACTATAGAATACCACAGTAACAGCAATCCTCTACATAACCCAAAAAACCAGTAAAGCTCAGGCTTGAAAGCCCTTTCAGCCAAACTGTGGACTTCAGTTACTCAGTGTAACATTCAGTGTAACATTCAAATTCAAAACATTCACCAAATATTTTATCATTTCCTGGAGCTCTTTGAGGATGGAAAAAGTGTGTTGTGGTCAAGCTCGGCTCACAGCCTCTGAGCTACCCCAAAAAACCTTAAAGACCTGTTTTTTAAAGTCTGGTTCGTCACTCGAAGGTGCCACCAATACAAAAAAATATCACACAAATGTTCAATTAACAAAAGGATATTTCTCATTACAATAGTTTTCCTGCAACCTAGCCTGCAGCTTTCAAATTTAGTTGTTCTGTAAGTCTTGTACTTGTAGTCAATGATAAAGATATTTCTTCACAGTTGCAGGTTACAAACCTACAATATACAGTTTTAAATGTTGTGAAATACAGCTTCTAAGTGTGGGGAGCCCTGTATATGCACTTCTTTTGACAATTAGACTGTGTCTGCGCGTGAATATGCGTTTCCCCTTCAGCTTAGGGTTGCCACAAGAGAGCTCTGATACAACAAATGGCCATACACAGTCACAGAAGGAAAGATCCGTCAACTCAAGGTAAAGGGAACCTTTAAAGAGCTTGAACGTTGAGGACACACACAAAAATTGTTTCTTACTCAACCGCTGAACTAAAACATCATTTATGACACATTTTGTTTGCGCAAACAGACACCTAACAGCACACAATGCATCAAAAATCACATGATAAGAGGAACAGAGCAGGGACGAGGCGACAGCTGGGGAAAGAGAGAGAAGGAGGAATGGAAACAGAGAAGTTGTCATCACGCCTTGCACAAAACACAGAGTACACAACAAGAGTTGACTAACAGAGCATTATAATGTCCAGCGGGGGCTTGACTCACCGAACCATGTTGTCTCTTCACTTCTTCTGGGACCCAAGAGAAGGAAAGTGATTGGTGAGAGTCACTTCTACCTGCACATGTGCAGACTTAAAGGCATAAGCACAATATCTGTATTTTTTTAACAGCCAGTTCCTCAGTACTTCCTGACTTTACAGCAGATATACTCGCTTAGATAGACGAGAACTCACTTTCATTCTCATGCTTTTGCCCTTTCACACACTTACATCTGACACTTACGTACATTTGATACCAAAAACTATCAATTCTATCTCTCTGTATCACACCACATTTACAAAACAATCCTCAAACTACCCGCACTCTCCTCCTCTTCTCCCTCTACGCCTCCCTCCACCCAATCCCCTTCCTATCCAACCCCTCTCCGTCCCAATAGGAAAGCAGGTATTCACTTACTCTTCTCAGCTGCCTCTGAAAACAACTGACACTCGTCGAGACGCTCCGACTGTATACGTCTCTATTCCCCTCCTCTCTCTCTCTCTTGCTCTCCCCTTCCTTCCTTTTTACGTCTCCTTTCACAAAATAGTGAAAGCAAGACAGGAACCAAAATAGCTGACAGGCCGGAATTCCTCCAACAGATAGAGACGGTTTTTTTTTGTTGTTTTTAAAAATAAAAACTCATCATATTTAAATGTAGAGTAGGTTTAAACTCGCTTGCTGACACTCCATCAGTTGGTTTTCCGTGCAGGTCTCGGTAAATAGCGCAGCAGCAGAGACTGTTCAAGCTGTTCCCATTCATCTGTGAATCATGAGCGAGAGTGTCTGTCCAGTAATTCCACCTTAGTTACAGGAATAAAAAAAAAATCCACAAAATATAAAGTTTGAGCCTTCGCCACACTTTTGTCTCTCAGCCAGGTATTTGCAAAGCTTTTCCCCTCTTCCTGCCCACCTGTCTGCTACTACTGTTTGTTGTCTACTTCCAGGTGTGTATGTGTGTGCAAGTATTGAAGAGACAAAGGTCAGAGTCACAGAACACTTCCTTATTTGAAGTTCAACCTTCCCCCCTCTCTATGTGTGTGTGTGTGTGTGTGTTTGTGTGTGAGCTACTTTCAGCTGGTAAGCCATTTGCAACTGTGAACTCATTATCAGGCTACTGAGGCAAAAACTCCTAAACTACAACTGCAGACTGGCATGAAGCAGTTTGTCTTAAGCCATGTGTTTTAATCCCCCCCACCCCCGACATCACAAGAAGCACATAGAGGCTTGCAAGAGACACTAGTTTTGCCACAATGCAACACAAATCCACTGCACCATAAGGAAGGCTTGGCTACACTGCAGACACAACATGTTTAGCATAGACAACACGGACTATTTTACAACCTGTGAAACAAACACTTGCAAATCATATTAACCTACAAGAGGTTTCAGAGGGCACATTTGAATTCATGTCAGTTATTTTCCCAGGCCAGACACACCTTACTCATTAGACTGTGAACTATGTTATTTTTAGTGTTGGTGCAAATCTGCAAAGATGTGTAAAGCTGACAATGACACTGTGTTTGAACTTTGGGCAAAAAGCTAAGAAAAAGTGGAGGAACCGACAATATCTAGAGTATTCTGTAGCACACACACACGCACACACACACACACAGAGCACTGCAGGTGTCGTTCGTCGTGGTTAACGCCAGCTATTGCAGTTTGCATTATTCTCCTCACAGATTCGCATGTTTAACAGTTGAGTCTGGTTTGGCTTCTCTTCCCTTCTGACACGACGGAGCTTCACTTCTCAGGCTGCAGGACGAAACGCAGCAATGTGGCAAACGACACACACACTATTGTTTGTTTTTTTCTCTCAGCCACAGTGACAAAGATGTTTCCTAGATTTAGTCATTCTTCTGAGTGTCGCAACGCATCACACTGTTGCAATGCATCAAATTGTGTCTGTTCAGAGGAATTTAATGTACATGCTTTTTCTGTTCCTCCTCTGTTCAAACCTCTAAAATATTATAATAATATTTATTGTGCTGAAGCAATCACAAATTACATATACTGTGACAAAGGATTTTATCCATATCACCCACTCCTAGACTTGGTTTTATTCTAATGATAGAAAATGTTTGGAAATATTAAATCCGCATTTAGAGATGCATCAAAACGCACATACCGATAGACAATCATGGAATACATGGCAAATTTTTTTTTCGTTCAATTAAGTCAACACTAAAACAAAAGACAAAAAAAAGACAAAGGAATTTGCAAAAACTGGAGACAAGAGTTGAAAAAATTGAATCACAGGAAGCATTTTCTTTTTTTTTTAAACTTAAGCAAATACACTAAAAACGTAGAAGACACTCACCTACAAGACATTGTAGGGACTCACTGGCAGTCTGGGCTTTTCTACACTAGGAAGTTATGGGTTGAATCCAGTCTCTCGTCTGTGTTGTTGTCTGTGATGATGTTCCTCTCCTTCCAAACAGTAAAACTCACAGTCAGGTTACAATGACAGCAGCTCATGCATTTCTGATTCCAGATCAGCTCCCCTTGTTCACTTGTGCGCAGCCTCGGTCCTGTTTAGCCTCCAACTCTCTCATGATAAGATATCAGGCTACATTACCAGCCCAGCCAATCCTCCCGGCCCTGTAATTTACTCTAATTTTCTTAATTACCCGACTATCTATGGGAGAAAATGTGCCTGTTCCTGTCCACTTTTTCCTCTGTTCGTCCTCTCAGGACCTCTTTCATGTGCAAAGGCTCTCCTGCTTTTCAAATCAACATTTGCCTCCATGTAAATTCCACCTCGTCTTTCGAGGCTTGCATGCAAAGTACGTCATGCTCTTTATGCTCGTCATACATTTTGTTTGAGCAGTTACACTTTGGTCATAAACTATTGATATTTTGACCTGATGATGGAGCTAGAAAAGTTAAGTGATCACCAAAGTGATTACAATTCATCCTGAGGGGACTTGAACGTCTGAACCAAATTTCATAGCAATCCATCAAGTAGCTGTCACAACATTTCACTCAAAACCACAAATGTCCACCTCATGGTGGCGCTAGAGGAAAAGTTACCAAAGTCAGTAGGCGCCATCCGCTAGTTGTCTGTACCAAACTTCATGACTATCAGTCCAATTGTTGTTGAGATATTTCAGTCTGGACCAAAGTGGTGGACCGACCGAATAGCATTGCCATCCCCAGAGCGATGCCGCAATGTTAGCTAAAATTACACTCAGAATTTCTTAAAAAATTGACAAAAACCTTGAAAAACTGTTGACGTTTTAATGTAGTCCATAAAAACAAACAGCAATGATAAAAACGACAAGGTGGTAACCATAATAATAATATCCAATAATGTAAAACAACATAACAATAGACAGTAAGAAATTAAATTAATTTAAGATTGCCATTGTTCTCAAAATCATCCCATGTACCTAAAAGCTGTGGAGCTATTGCATGTCCGTATTTCGGGCAAACACGGGAGTTTCCAGGGATAAAATCTGTGGTGCAGTTAGGAATGTCAAGGTGCTGGTTGGGGTGCAAGCATAAAGAGCTGTTCCTGGATCGGGTCACCTGACGAGAGACGCGGAGGTTTGGGATGGAAGATAAGGACGCGGGAAGAGGTAACACATCTGACTGATCAAAAATTGACAGTAACAGTCTCTCAGTGTCAGGGGCATTCTGCAGTAGAGGTGCACATTAATATGCCCTATTTTACACATACATACATACATACATACATACAGGAAACACACACACACACACACACAGGCGAGGACATTAGAGTTGAATGACTTAAAAAAAAAAGTAGAACATGTCACAATTTTCTAAAGGTGAAAATGAGCACAATAAAATCCCTTGAATTCTTTAATAATCCAAAAAATTACTACAAAGCACCAGTAAACTCCAAACATGCTGCTTTTTCTCTTGTCTAGCTTCTTCAGCTTCATGTTACACATAGTTACATAGACACATTTGACCCTGCTGTAAAGACAGAGCAGGACAGGTCAGGTCAGTGGAGCTTCCCGCAGTTCGACAGTGCTCAGGTTACAGGAGTTAAATCTGGATCCCAGTGGAGGAGAAAGACGTGTTTCTAGTCTGCCACACAAAGAAGTGATTCTTCCGTTCACTCCCTTCCTACATCTACAGTTCCAGTCTTTTCAAATCAAAGTCCAGCAGCACAGCTGATGCTCTTCTGAGTCCGGAGATGGGTTGTGGGTGCAGAACGAGGACTAACCTGACTGTGCTGTACATAGTGGTTGAGGGGGAGGACGTCTGCTACATGGCGGTGAGGTGAGGGCGACTGGCCTTAGTCAGTGAGAGTGACATGTGCGAGGTGACTGGTCAACGCGGCACCTGCATCTGCTGTGAGGTCTGTGATAGGTTCTGAGCGGTGACCTCGGGGCCCCGGCTGGCCAATCGGCTGAGGATGTTCCTCTCTGACATTTGAAGCCGCACGGCGACAGGGGGTATCCTGGCGATGGTTGCCGGGAGGCGAGTGACGTCAGCCTTCATGTCGCTCAGCAGTTCCTCGAGCTGTTTGAGAACTGGAAATACAACACGTAAATGAGCTATGAGCACCACTGTGATAATCTAAACAAGGGACTGTTTCAGTTTTTTAGTCAGCTTTGAGTCTAGGATTCAAAATTACAATATTTTAGTGTTAAACTGCAATCAACCGGATTCCGCCTGGCAAAATTTACTCACGTGGTGTGTCAAAAAGCAGGAGGGGACAGGAAACAGCGTGGGTAGGGTTGTTAACATAGACTGTATATAAAGATGGACGACGCGTCTCCACTTCCTCCCGTTGTAAAAAATGAAGCCAAAATACCTCAGATACGGGAGCTGCCATCGTGCGCATTTGGAGCCAGAGTCTGCACAGTAGTGATCAAGTTCCCGCTTATACAGCCGCCCAGCACACTCACAGCTGTCAATCATGACGTGACACCCCGTTTTTATAGCATCAAATAACTAATTAAAAACAAACTTATCAGAAAAACAAACACTACGCAAAATGACAGAAACCATCTTTGGGAAAAATGTATTTGATGTGTACTTTGACTTTTCAGTTTGGTCCATGATCCCATCCGCTAACATGGAGGAGGTGGGGTTTATGACCTATACTGCAGCCAGCCACCAGGGGGCGATCCAGACGTTTTGGCTTCACTTTTGGGGCGCTGTCATGTCGTCCATCTTTATATACAGTCTATGGTTGTTAACATGAACTGCGGGAGCTAGCGTGGCTAGCAGGCTAACGACAGCAGTCCACAAAGTTGTGGATTATACAACTACAGCAACAACTAGCATTTTATCAGACATTTTACTGTCATTGTCCTTACACTCACTACAGCCAATCAGCATCTCTCCTACAGTATTACTTCACCAAGCAGTTATTAATCTGCAACTATTCTGACAATCAATTAATAGTTTAAGTCATTTTTCAAGCAAAAATGCCAAACATTTGGTGGTTCCAGCTTCTCAGACGTAGTGATTTGCTGCTTTTCTCTGTATTATATCATTATAAACTGAACGTCTTTGTGTTTTGATCAGACAGAACTAAACGTTTGAAGACGTCACCTTAGACTCTGGGATAATATGAAGGACATTTTTCACTCTTTTCTTACATTTTACAGGTTTAATGATTGATTGATCAATTAAATGAGAAACTAATCAGAAGATTAATTAATTGATTAATTGATTGAAAATAATCTTTAGTTACAGCCTGAAACCAATTGTGTCAACTCCACAACCTCAAAGGTCAACTACTGGGTGGTTGTAGTGTTTATTTCCTGAAGAGATAATGAAAAGCCTGTTCCAACATAGAAACTGCTCTGTTTTTAACGGCAGGATTGTACCTGATATTTGCTGCTGGTTACGTTAGCAGCTATAATTAGAGCCCAGAAATGTAAATACTTGTGTTTACATAAAAGGTCCCTTTTCCCTGACACCATCACAATAACTTCTTTCTCTCTCTCACACACACAAGCTCTTCTTATTCAGAAGCTTCTTGCAGGAACAGAACCCGCTGCCTTAGACACAAGAGACTGTTATGATTCAGGCTAGAGGAATATGAAATGACTGTACAGAACAATTCTCCTGCCAAGATCTGAACTTAGGATGACCATTTGCAGTCACTGCAATACCACAGTAGTTAGCCGGTCCACTTCAGTAGTAAAGACAATGGAAGATGCTACCCTGTTGTTAACAAAGTGTTTTTTTTTGTATACACTCAATTAGTGAAAACAAATTTGCTGATTTTTTCATAGCAGTGTCCTCGCTAATTATCTACAGCTCCTCGTTGTAGACAATGTGCAGCCTGCTAAACTTAACTTTATGAATTTGTGAGTTTGTTGGCAAGTTGGAAGGCATTTACTCCATATTAAAAAGTAAAGAGGATTATGAGCGTCACAACTGAAATGTATGGTCAGTCGATTCCTCTGACGTTAGCTGAAATAATTAGCTGACACTACATGTAGTGTCATAAGCAAAATGACAGACAGCACCTGACTTTTCAGTTGCCAGGTAAGCAGTCGACCCCATACTGTCCGTTTCTTGTGGTAATGAGACTGTTAAGTCTACAGATCATATTCTGATATTATACAGGTATTTTCTATGCCAAGTACTTACATTCATTTCAAAGGTCTTATTTATTTTTGCTCAAATCCACAATCTTTCATTTAATTTCATTTTCATTTCCATGAGAACCCTCACTATACCTCCATATCTCTCTTGATCTTCCATATGTTTTACCTTTATGCAGAACTGCATTGGCAGGCTTGTTTCCAGACATGGACTCCTTGCTGAGGTGCTGGTGGGACTCGGCGAGACACTCCACCTCACTGAAGCGAGTGTTGAGGGCCATGGAGGGGTGGGCCGGGTCCTCTGTCATGTTCAGGTAAGCTGCCCTGCGCAACTGCTCCTCGATCACCAACGCCTGCTCCAGTAACTATACAGGAAACAAAGAAAGACAACATGCCCAGTGAGATATGATAGAAGCAAAGACCGACAGAAACACGCGATAACAGTGAGCGCGCTCAGTTCACCTTGAACCTGCGGGCAAGAAACTTGTTCTTGATCTCCAGGAAGTTTCCTCTGCTCATCTCCCCTTTGAAGGGCTCATTGAGAATAGCAAACCTCACATCGTTCTGCACATCCTGCCACCGAGCATAGCCGTGTCTGAGAGACGCCAGGGTCAAGTGTAGCAACATTATAGTCTTGTCATATTATCATATGCCAATGCTTTCTCAAGCAAGTTTTAAGGACAATAAATGCTGATCATCACGCATGAATAACTTAACATTTTAGGTTAACTTTCTTCTCTTCTTTTGAAAAGGTCCCTCACTGCACAGCCTGGTTTCAAAACTTGGCCCGTTATCTTTTGAATGGATCAACACGTCCCTAAATAATTCTTAATCCACACAAACACCTCAGTCTCATTACAGAAAACCATAAAAGAAGAAACAAAGGGCTGAGAATGCAGCATGGCCATTGTGTGCTTCATACTGGCAGCTTCAAGTTTCTATCATATAGAATGCAGCAATGTGATATGGGGCGACAGCTAAAAATTATTTTATTTACGGATTAATCTGCAGATTATTTTCTCAAATAATCATTCATTGTGTGGTCAATAAAATATAAGAAAATTGTGAAGAATGTCACAATCACAACTTCCCAAAGCCCAAGCTGACCACTTCAAATTGCTTGTTTTGTCCAGCCAACACTGAAAAAGATAATCAACTTTCTATTACAGTAGACTAAGAAAACCAGCAAATGTTCATATTTGAGAAGTCAGAACCAGATTCTCAAAACAGTTGCCGATTAATTTTCTGACAACCAACCGATCGATTAGTCAACTAATCATTTCAGCTCTAATGTGATGGGAAGACAGCAATCACACATGAGAATTTAACAAGGAAAGGATACTGTATGATTCCAGCCAGCAGCCAGTAGTCATGGCGACGGTGCCAAATCTCAAAGGTCTTCTTGGTGACGGTAGCAGCCCTCTCTTCATTCTGCCACAGAGAGTGAAGCTCTGGAAAGGAGGTCAGAAAGGTCAAAGACAGAAAAAAGTGTGTGTGTGTGTGTGTAAGTGTGTGTGAAGGGGGTGCTCACCTGTGAATCCTCCGTCAGCAATGTTGAACATGAACCTCTGCTTGGTGGCTTTTTTCTTCTCTTCACTGACGTTAACCACCGGCGCAGCTGTTCCTCCTTCTTTGGTGTTCTCCCCGTTCTGCAGTTTGCCAGACTCGTCTGTTTTCACACCGTCCTTCTCTTCTTTTTGCTCTGTGAGAAAACAACACAAACATGTCAGCAACAAAGTTTAAAACTCAAGACATCCTCTCATTATGGAAATTCAATTATGATACCAATGGCATTGCTGAAATTGTATTGTAGTATATTTACATATAGACATTTAGCTTTACTTCATAAATGTATTGAGGATGTCTCAATCTGAGTTTTTATAAATATTTTACAAACAGGGTTCGTACAGCTTTTAAAGAGTAAAATTCAAGCACTTTTCAAACACTTTCAAGGTACCTAAACCAAAGATTTCCAGACTGTCAAAGCCTTTAATTGTTACTATAAATGCCAGGAGAAAACAAACAAATATGACGACGAGATCGTTTCATTTCAAATACTAAAAGATTTTTGGTTTACATGAGTGATTGTGCAGATGATGAAATACCAGACTATGTTGAAGCATTTTTCAAGGAGTATGTTCGAATTCAAGCATATTCCTAACCTTGAAAACATAACAGTTAAAATTTCCCAAACTTTCAAGATTTTGTACAAACCCTGTACAAAGTGTACTTTCATTGCAAAGTGTGCGTGTTTGTGTGTGTTGACATGTACACACCTTTCTTCTCCTCTGTTGGTGAACTGGTGTCCATCTTCTCATCTTTTCCCTCCTCAGCTGAAACAAGAGAAGCACTGTTAGAATGACAGAAAAAGGAAATAAGGAACCGAGACACGGTGGAAAACGGTTTAAACACCTGCCTCACCTTTAAACTTGTCCTCCTCTGAATCCGTCTTGCCCTCCGAACCTTCACCCTTGACATCAGCAGGAGTGTCCTCCTCCATCTCTGAAGTCTTGTCCTTCTCTTCTTTGTCCTTGCTCATGTCTTCGGCCTGCTTCTCCTTGCCTTCATCTCCATTTCCTGTCTCCTTCTCTTTCTCATCTTTCCCTGCAGTGGAGTCTACCTCTCCTTCTTTCTTTTCAAAGACGGGGGATTTTTCAGACTCATCTGGGATTTCAATAATCTAGGGGGACAGAGGGGGCAGCCAGTTTCAAATTAGAAAAATCAGCAAATTCAAGTATAATGTTGCTGCTCAAAACGTATTAGACTGAGAATAAAAATGGGTGATATGGATACAAAGGCAGAATTTACCTCTGGATCATCTGCCTTCTTGGCTCCTTTGCCATCCTCACCCTCCTTTTTCATGTCTTCCTTATCGTCTGATTTAGACAAATCTTCTGACAAAACAGGACGCACATGTCAACAACAGGTGTGCAAAGAGTGCATTTATATCCTGTCTCTGTTATAGCTGTAACTAAAAACCAATTACATCTTTGAAGCTTAAAAAAGTGTGTCTCGTGGCCAGTTACTTCTTGTTTCATGTTTTTCTGGTCAGGGAATAAGCTGATAGTCAAGAGACACTAGATACTTAAAGTTAGAGCTCATATTAAGCTTCGGTTACAGTAAAAGTTGAGGTAAAGCATGTGGTTCTGAGGTTAGGGCTAAGAGGAAAAGGAAAGACTTGTCATTTGTCAAAGGATCCCCATAAAGACAGCGTTACAACATACAATATGTGTCTGTGATGGTTCTCATTGCAAAAGAAGTCTCTCTTTTAGAGTCTAACTACAGTATGTGCATCATGAAGCTGAAATGAAATTACCTCAGTGCAACAATAATTTGTTTTAATAATCCAGTAAGTATGAAGTGTGTGTGTGTGTTTGTGTGTGTGTGTGTGTACCTGGGACAGGAGTGTTGGGCTGTGTGTCTGCAGGGGTCCCAGTAGAAGGAGTCTTTGGGTCTTCACCTGCAGCCAAAGCTGCAGCCCTTTTGTTCTCCTCCAGCTCAGCCATCCAGGGCATTGACCACTGACCGTTCACATGCTCAAACTCCTGCACCTGTTAATCAACATGTGAACTTGTCAGCCAGCCCCATCACTCAACCAGTGATTAAATACTTTCTATCTAAACATAGTTTGTACTGTTTCTTTTCTAACTGGTGATCAATACCTTTTTCCTTATCAGTGACATCACACCAATACGTGTCAACACGTGCTGCCTTGACAGACCCTCACGTGGGACGCCATCCGCAAAAGTCTCAGCTCCGTCAGCCCCCGGTTCACAAAGGTGGCGCATGAACAGTGACACATAGGCCCTGCAAACACATGTGAAGAAGAAGGTGGAGGGAAAATACATTTGGAAAATGTCAAAATCTTTGTGAGCTCGCCACACATTTCACAGATATGCACCAAAAAAAACAACAACAACAATACGTTAAGATGCTTCTAGAGAAAACAGCCCAGTTAGCAAGATGTAACACTGGTTAGGGCTCGGCATTGTTTGAAATTTTTTATATCGCCAGTTAAATGTTATCTAAACATAAGAAGCCATACAAGAACTTTGAAGCCTAAATAAAATAGTTTAAAGAGCAAGATTTTGATTTAAATCAGGAACTCTCTGATTGAAGGTTAAGTAGAAAAGATTATGAATCTGACCTGCTAACTGTCAGTACTTGATACTATATAGATATCCAGAAAAATGTCCCATTGAGACTCACTTGAATTCTTTCTCAGACTTCCCTCGGAGGTCCCTGACCAGCCACTGGTTGGTGAAAGCATCCTGGGGAGGCATCCCATAACGCATCACTGCATTCAGGAAAGCCTTCCTCTGTCGTGCATTGAATCCCAAAACCTGACAGGAAGTAAAGAGGTCAAGATGTTTGCAAATTAAATGCTTAACAGAAATAACAGAAGGGTAACAGGACGGAAAAGGAAATTCAATGGGAAGTCACTTTCAAGGCATTTATCATTGTTTCTCATATTTCATCTGTGGGATCTCACCTCGATGTTCCCGCCCACTCTGGCCAACAGCGGAGGCAGAGGTTTGTCTCGATCATTCCTCAGCCCTTTACGGTTTGGTCTGCGGGCATTAGCTAAAGCAAAATGAACATAGTTAGTCTATCTGAGATTCAGTGCACATTCCAGGCAATAATGTTTCACTGAAGCCATGACAATCAAAAAGTTACAAATCAAACTGAATTTTGATGTATCATGTTTTAACGTCCTAAAGTTGCTCTGTGTTCCACTTACGGCTCATCACTGCACACTCTGATCCTCCTCCTCACAATCTCTCAGCACGTCAACATTAAAATGCTTTATCTTGAAGCATAAAGCTTTCAGAGCGTTTACAACTGAAAGCAGTGTTGTGGTATACTTAATATTTAATTAAACTGAAGTAACATATCCATAATTGAATGAAACAAACTTACAATCAATACAAAACATATACATCTTTTTGCACTTAGAAACTGATTGATAAAATAAATACAACTGCTTTCAGCGTTTACAACTGAAAGCAGTGTTGTGGTATACTTCATATTTAATTAAACTGAAGTAACATATCCATAATTGAATAAAACAAACTTACAATCAATACAAGACATATATATCTTTTTGCACTTAGAAACTGATTGATAAAATAAATACAACTGCTTTCAGCGTTTACAACTGAAAGCAGTGTTGTGGTATACTTCATATTTAATTAAACTGAAGTAACATATCCATAATTGAATAAAACAAACTTACAATCAATACAAGACATATATATCTTTTTGCACTTAGAAACTGATTGATAAAATAAATAACTTTATATTATAGAAATGGTATTAATATGAGAGAACAATTTGTTCTGAAACAATACATTTCAAAACAGCTTAATTAACAGTAAATATAAACACAAACAATCTCTTTAAAGTAGACAGTTCAGCTGGCGGAGACACCATTGATCTGGATTTTCTTTCCCTGTTTCTCTGCTTTTTTCCTTCTCTTTTCTTCCTTTTTCTTTCTCTTTCTGTCTTTTCTTGCCTCTCTACGCTCAACGCAGATGATGCAGTGACAAGTGCTGCTTCGTGAGCTGTTGTAGAGGTTGTCAATGAGGATATCATAGCTGTCGTCTGAATCTGTATAAACATCTGTAGAGGTAGTTTGAGGGATGTTTAGTGGATGAAAGAATTTGGGCTCAAACAGCAGAGATTCCTTATTAACAGGAAGGTCTACCTCCATGTCTCAAGCATTGCTGGGAGCAAATCTTCAAACAAATTAAATGGAACATCTACATCTTCGCATAAATAGTTGAGAGGAATTCACAGTCCATCTTACCACCAAAGCACACACACATATCTCGTCTTGTGTGTGTGATGAAAACAGTGAACCTTACCTTCACTCCGTTCATCAAAGTCTTCGTCGCCCTCCTCCGAGGCCACCGAGTAATCAGACTGGTTATCGGACTGATCCTCCTGCCAGTCTAAAGGGAGCATTGGACAGAGAAATGTTGAGGAGGGACATAATAAAAAAGAACATCAATCTTTTTGATAGATGAAGTACATCCAAACTCCTCATGGAGCAGCAGCCCCTTTAAGTTACTGTCAACCAGGCATTTAGCCAGGAGGGGGAGCTACTGCTTCAGAGCCACACTTGTACTAAATATTCCCAAATCAACAACAGGAAGAGTTTTGTCAAAATATATAGAAAGACAGAACTAATTCTTAACTCATTTGAGAATTACACCTTTTGTTTGTCTCCTTTGGTTTGAGAGAGAGAGCCTTTAATATTGTTTTACTTAATTTTGGGTTTTCATCAGCACAGACTTTATCGCTAGACTTTTAATGCAAATACAAACATGCAGTAGTATTGCCTCTGTGCAGTATTATTGAATCTTTACAAATTTGAAATTAATGGAGTTCTATTCTCCTTACATATTTGAACAACGCCTTTTTAAAATCCCAATTAAGAATGCAATGGCTGGTTGTTTTAGGCTAAGGAAACTTTCTGTATGTATGTAGTTTTTTTGTTGTCAAGCCTGCCTTAATGCGCATTTAAGCTAAATACTTGCAAGTGATTCAGCAAAACTCTGTACGCTTCTAGTGGTCTGATGTAGTCTTCCTTTCTATCCTGCTAAATCTGCTCCTTGTTGTTCTTAATGGTAACAATCAAGCATGCTAAGCCAACAGTTGTGCTATATTATCAATGCCTCTTTTGGGGTCATTTTCTGTAGTTGTTTTGGGTTGTGGACTTCAACCCACAGTTTCAGTCAGTGTTATTCTGGTTATTTAGTGTACATCCATCTCATGAAGCAGTATTACAAAGTTAGCTGGATGATTGCACTGAGGAGTGCCAAAGTCCAACCAGCTGCTTATACATCACTCAATGTTCCAGATTTTAAGGGATTCTGGGTTTTATTCAGCTAAATTTACCCAGACAACTTTGTTCCTTTATGAGACTGTACCCTGGATTCAAATTGTTTTAAACATGCTTGGTCTGAGAATAAAGAAAATATCAATTTCCATATAAGAAACAACTAATATGTTTCTATACCCACTCTCAAGCCACAAAACAAAAATAAAACTTGGATCTCCTACCGTGTTACACCAACACCACACAAACACAAACACAACAGCACTGCACAGCACACACACAAGAAGAGGTTGCATTATATATTGTTCTGTACCCTGTCTAATACCTCGGTCCTCCTGGGAGCCGTCATTATAGTTAACTGGCTTTCGAGTTCTTTTGCCTTTGCCCAGATTTCGGGCGAGGTCCTCCTGCTGCTGCTCGTAGTGGTGACGAAGCAGCTTCTCCCAGTAGTCAGGATCAACACTCTCCTCCTGCTTGATCACCTCCCTTTCCACCTCCTCCTCCTCAAACAAAGGGAAGCATAATTAATATGATATATATAAAGAACGCACACAAAGCCTGTGTTGAACAATTATGCTAGATATTGATCCAAGTCGGTCTGAAGACTAAAAACTATTTCAAGACATCTTTAGACATTTTCAACTACAGACACCTACCTAGTTGTTAAAAAAAATTGAAACAACACAATTCAATTACATTAAGTTATATATTCATACACACATTTTGTGGACACACTCATACCTCATCGTCTTCATCTTTGACCACATACTGGGCCACTTTAAAGGAGCTGAGGTATTCATTCATGCTCTGGAGCTCAGTGTCGTCTGTGGCGTCCTGGTTCCTGTCCAGCAAACGGTCAATTGCGTGGTCATCGTAGTGGATCACACTGCTGTCATCTTCCTTGTTGTCCCCTGAAAGCAGGACGAGTCAAATAAAAAGGAAGGAAGGAAGCAGAAACTACATTTGCTCCCTGTAACATCTATCAGATCAGACATCAGGCGTCCCAGAGGTGGAGGGATCTCTCCACCGCAGTCTCTCGCCATTTTCAGCCTCTATCCCCAAACTCCTTATCCAAACCAGTGTTGGTGTCCTGCTTATCGCTCAAACACAATCCTATCCTAGCCTAACCATCCATTGACCAAACAGTGCGCATTACAGATCTTACCTAATAGCCCTAACCAGGGATGTCACAGTGAAGGAACTTCCCCTGCGGTGATTTAGGGTGGCTCAACAGTGTGGTATGGGGTAGCGCCATTTTTCTTTGGTTTTTCAACTGACTTCAATTATCCTGATATTATATAAATAAGCTTTATTGTTTGGCTATAACCGATCTGTGTAGTATTAGGGCTGTATCATGACTGTCTTGATAGGAAAACGGAGAGTGTAAATAGACAGACAGACCTCATGGCCGTGTTTTATTAAATCATAGCAGTGAAATATTTAGTGTCTATGCCTCAGTATGCCAGGCAAAATAAAACTGGCATCAATTAAAAGGGAGTGAAATTAAAGGGAAAGCTCTGATGAGCGGTTCATGCACAATTGGCATGTTGATTTTGAGATGGCTTTTCAATAGCGCGGTATTGCAATATTGCGGTTATCGCGACAGCCCTAAACCTTTTTTTAACAAAACAAGCTAACAAACATATTGTTAATTACTTTCACAAATATGGCAGCTGCTTTCATTTTTAATTAAAGAGTTTTTCATGCACCTGCTTGTTATCTTATAACATCCCATGCTGCAGCAAGTTCTGAATAATATTGGTTTACGACTGATATGACAGCTGGTGTAGAAGGATCAGAATTCTGTAAAATAAGCAAAGGCTCAAATTTTGATTTAGCTTAATATAGCCAATACCAATTATAATTTGCCTTAATCTGACCCACTACCGACCTCTGATGTTCTCTGGGCAAACAAGTTGTAGCACCTATTGTTTTCACAACACTCCAAAATTATCTAGTTACTTTTAATGTTTGAGAAATGTTGACCCAATTTAATGTTGTAAATTCTGAGCTGTTCCGGTGACAAAATTACTTAATTGCCAAGTAAATTGTAAATAATAAAATGCAGATAAACATGAAAGTAAATGATAGAGAAAATTCAAACTGGATCTTAAAAATAGATGCATCTTGCAGTGGGTTAAAGTCGACTCACCCTCTCCAATTTCATCCTTGAACAACTCTTCAGTTCCAAACTTGAGGATGTCATCGAGCTCCTGCTTGGACATGGAGCCTGTCTTGGAGCCGAGACCGGGTCTCACCACCAGATGGGTGAGCATCATCTTCTTCTTTGCCACCTGGTGGAGGGAAGTAGGTGGAGAACAAACAAGAGGTGAGCAGGTGATCAAAGAATCCTGACAGAGTTTATACAATTTTAAGAGGTAATTTCTTGTAGGGTTCCTTTTAACAGACCTGTGTGATCCTCTCCTCCACAGAGGCTTTGGTCACGAAGCGATAAATCATCACTTTCCTGTTCTGGCCTATACGGTGAGCTCTGCTGAACGCCTACGAAGCACACACGAGACAAACAGCATAATCACCTATCATCCAAATGAACAAATATACTGACATGGATGTGAGGTTGAGCCACAGGTTTGCATACCTGGATGTCATTGTGGGGGTTCCAGTCAGAGTCGTAGATGATAACAGTGTCAGCAGAGGCGAGATTAATGCCCAAACCACCAGCTCTGGTAGAGAGGAGGAAAGCAAACTGGGGAGCACCGGGAGCTGAAACATGGAGAGAAAGACAATTAGAACACTGATAGCAGCTGCTTTTAGGTAGTACAAACAGTATATGTATATGGCTCACCATTAAAGCGGTCGATGGCCTCCTGTCTCAAGTTGCCAGTGACTCCTCCATCAATTCTCTCATATTTGTAGCCCTCGTTCTCCAGGAAGTCCTCCAGCAGGTCCAGCATTTTGGTCATCTGGGAGAAGACCAGAACCCTGTGGCCTCCCTCCTTCAGCCTCCTCATCATTTTCTGGAGCAGCAGCAGTTTCCCTGAAGACTTGGTCAGAGCATTGCCCTCATACATGCCATTTGGAAGTTTTGGTGCCTCCTACAATCAGAGAACAAATCTGAATAAACTGACTGCATTAAACATTTTTCAAAACATAGATGTAGTTTAGTGCTACAGCACAGCATGCTCGGCCAGAAGAAACAGTTTGATCCCGTATAATTGTGTGAAAAGACTTGGGTCGTACTGTGGCGGCTGCAGGAAAGAGGTAGGGGTGATTGCAGCACTTTTTCAGGTCCATCACCACGTTGAGCAGAGACACTTGGTTTCCTCCTCCACGAGTGTTCAGGGCCTCAAAGTTACGTGTTAGGATGAACTTGTAGTATTTCCTGGGTTACAACAAAGAAACAATGTCAAAAGAAATAATGACAAGAGACTACAGAGAATGTGTTCAGAATTCAGACTTTATACCCTTCACCATCCAGACAAATGCCCACCCATAATCCTCAATATGTAGCCCAGTTTAAATTTCATGGGTATATACTTTAAATATATTGCTACACATCTTCTCTTAACTTACTTCTGCATGGGGCTCAGCTCCACTCTAACAATGAGCTCAGTCTTTGAAGGCATGTGTTTGAAAACATCAGCCTTCAGCCTCCTGAGCATGTGTGGTCCCAGCATGTCATGGAGCTTCTTGATCTGGTCCTCTTTGGCAATGTCTGCAAACTCCTCCAGAAACCCTTCCAGGTTGCTGCAGAGAAAAAAGGAGAACAAGAATACATAAATATAAGGTCAGTGTCGGTGTCCTCATTGTATTTGAAATACAGCCACATATGCTGTGGCCACATATGGGGCTACTGACTTGAATCTCTCTGGGGTCAGGAAGTTCAGCAAGTGGAAGAGCTCCTCCAGGTTGTTCTGAAGAGGAGTGCCAGTTAGCAGCAGCTTGTGTTGCAGTGGATAGTTGTTCAACACTCGGAAGAACTATTAAAAAAAGGCAGAGAAAAAAAAAACATTATATTTTTGGATATTGGACTTAATATTATATATAACCCCAAAGTAGTTTGAATTATCATGTGCAACACAGCAGTGATGCGGGTGTGCATCCACAAAGTAATCTTCAGTAATCAGAATTACATTTGAAACACAGGATAAACAAACACGTCCATTAAAGTACTCTTTGTTATTACCTTGGACTGGTTGTTTTTGAGTCTGTGAGCCTCGTCCACAACCAGACAGGCCCATTCAATGGAGCCCAGCACAGCCTGATCAATAGTGATCAGCTCATAGGATGTCAGCAGGACGTGGAACTTGACTGTTGAGTCTTTCTATAAAGCACAGAGAGAAAGGGACATTATTTAAGTTGCCAAACAGGGAAAGTAATAAAAACACAATATCTAGGGCTGCAAGCAAATGGCTCCACTACAACAGTTCCACTGGTAACATAGTACCACAAACTAAAACTGGTTGAACCTTTGTAAAATTTGCCAGCATTATTATTTTTTTAATGTAAATTCCGACCAGTGTTTCTATCAATCCTATACAGCACCAATTCAAACTGACTACACTTCTTCATCACTATTTCCTATCAAAGATCTTTAATACTCTCATTTGGTAGCCTCACTCTTGCTCTTTTATCTTCTACTTTTTCCTTACCTTCATCTTGGATGCTTTTTTCCCGCCTCGAATGGCATTTCCCTCAAAGGAGAACTCGTTCTCTCTAATGACAGCCCTGCTGTCTTTGTCCCCTACGTAGGTCACCACGTACATGTCAGGGGCCCACATCTCAAACTCTCTCTCCCAGTTAATGATGGTGGACAGGGGAGCGCTAACCAGGAAGGGACCTTTGGAGTGACCCTGAAATAGTGGAAAACAAAGTCTAAATGGCTGCATTTATTCACCCGCTCACACACACAGATGGCCGCTAGCTACCAGGCAAGGTGCTGGCCTGAAAATCGGGAGCAATTTGGGGTTCAGGACACTTCGACATGTGAAGGAGGAGAGGCTAGGGATTGAACCGCCAACCCTGTGATCAGTGGATGACTCTCTCTGAGTCACAGCCGAGAAAATGATCATACAAAATATGTAAACAACTGTATTTGTCTTGCCCTGCCTTTAGGATAGAGGTCCTTACTTAGAACTCATCCCCTTTATTGGACAGAGTTACTGTGTGTCATGTGTCTGAACCCACCCACTAACACTGATTGACAGGGGAGGGCAGACTGGACAAAATAGCACCAGGACAAAGAAACTTGCAGATTTTATTTAGTTTCATATTTAACAATATGTTAGCACAAGTAGGTCTTATTTTAGATAAAACTAAATTAAGCTTTTTAAATTACCACTGTCTCAAGAATCCAATAACAAAAAAATAAATTTTAAATTCTTGCAAGAAAATTAGATACACTGTTCTCACCTCCTTGTACAATGAGTAGAGGAAGACAGCAGTCTGCACAGTCTTGCCTAAACCCATCTCATCAGCCAGGATCGTGTCTGTGGCCTGAGCCCAAGAAAACCTCAGCCAGTTCAACCCCTCCAGCTGGTAGGGATGCAGAGTGCCTCCTGTGCTGTCCAGGTAGTCAGGCTGCCGATCAAACTTGATGGTGGGCTGGAAGGAAGAAACCAGGAAGAATATCAATTCTGTATTTGTCCTGATTCTGGCTACTTTTATTCTGCCAAGGGAATACGCTTCACAGCGATGCTTCATTTTATCAATAATAATAATAATAACAATAAGTCCATTGCAAAAACTAAATATGTATATTTTTTATGGTTCAAAGTTTCCAAATACTTACATCTACAACTGGATTAGCAGGTGGTCGCTCTGCCTTCTTGACTTTGACTGCCTTCTTCAGCTTCTTACCAGGTCTGCCCTCCTCACCCACCATCAACTCTCTTAAAGGAAATGAGATAAAACATACTTTCAACTGCATTTACGTACACCATGAGAGAAGAATTATCTGACAGTCTGTAAATCTCTGCATCTCTACCTGTGATTCCAGTATGTCTGTTTGTAGGTGTCAAACTCAGGGATGTCCATCTCTTCGCTCTCCCAGGTTGACTGGTCATAGGGCAGATCTCTCCATTTGATCAAGTAATGCACGTTGTTCTTTTTATCAACACTGACATGAAAAAAAACATACGGGAAAGATGGAGTTTTGATAAAGCACTATTTACTGTGTTTGCTCTCCAGAAGTGTACAACTGTGTAGTATAGATGATGGTAAAATACGTTTTTAACATAAATTTTTGTCTTCATAAAATTAATTATCTTTGTCAACACGATATTCTTCCTAATCTTTCTTATGGAGTTAAATTGTATTGCAATCATATGCTTTTTGCAGTGCCACTCCTCTAAACTATTTCAGTGTCTCATTTTTAGGAATAAGATATAAAATCTTTAAGCCAGTAACTACATCAATGCACATTAAAACCCCATGGAACAATCATCTGTTAAAACAGCAATTTTAAGACTAAAATACTAATTCAGTCTGATGGTTCCACACCTTCAGAGCAATGAAATTTACTGCAAGCTTCTTTATAAAGGTAAACTGCGTATTTCATATGAGATTATCTCCTACCTGTGGTTGAGGACGCGGTGGATCATCAGCCACTCCATCTTGACTCCATAGCGGTAAAACTCCTCCTCCATGTGGACAAAGAGAGGATCCTTGTTCTTCCTCTTGGTGCTTTTGTTCTCATCACCCTCACCTCCAAAATCCACAGGTGGCGGTTCGTCCATGTCAGTCTTCCTCTGGTAGTTACGGAACATCACCTGGCAGTTCAGCTCCAACTGGGAATGAGCGACAGGGAGGTAGAAAAAATGGTGGTCTAAATATGAAGGACCGTTGGGTTTGTGTGTGTGTTGTGCGTATGTGAGGGAAGTACACAAAAAAATCCACATTCTCAACTACAGATGGATACAGTTTCAGAGAGTGTGTGGTACCTGTAGCTCCAGCACCCAGGAGCAGTGCCAGTAGGACATATTGCACCATTTGACAAAGAAGTCCCTCTCCCTGCGACCCGCCAGCGGCGGGGGACCAGGAGCATCAGCAGGGAGGTCAGCAGGCCGGGGGACAGGCGTGGGGGCTGGTGGGTCCCCCCATCGCCATGTTATAACCTTCTGGACTTTACCCTTCATCGGTGGACACTGTTAGGAAGTAGGAAAGGAGAGGAAATAATTTAGGATAGGATGCTCATCAATGAACAGAAGCAATTTGCCAGTGATAAGAAAATCTGTTTTTAAAAATGATAATAATGGTGATTTTTAGGACATGAGAAATCAGCAGAACAAAAACTGCAAGACTGCCATGGTTTATCTAAAATACTGTAGGCGTGCACAAGATGGAATCTGCATCCGCATGCACGCCCACATGAGCGCATGCACGCGCAGACTCTTATGCACCAGTGCACAGCGCTCACCTTGCAGCGGGGGCAGATCCATTCTCCATTGGGGATTTCGGGGAGGGGAGGGTTGAGGCAGTGGATGTGGTAGGAGGAGGGGCAGGTGTCACAGCAAAGCAGCTCCCCTCCATCCTTGCACACCCGGCAGAACTCAATGTGGTGGTCGTCTTCTTCCTCCACCCCTTCATCCCTCCTGTCTTCCTCATCCTCCCCTTCGGCCTCAGAGAGATCATCCCTGGCCTCCCACTGGATCCCCTCCTTCTCCTGGTGGCAGAATTACAGACAGAGGGAGGTGGTATGAGTGAGTGAGTGTGTGTGTGTGTGTGAGGGGGAGGAGGGGGGCAGACAGGCAGGGAAGGTATGCGGGACGGAGTGAAAGGAAAAAGGGGAGGGGTGTGGGGTGATTTTCAAGAGCGCCGGGGGTGCGGTGTGCGTGTGCATGTAGCGTGCGTGTGGAGCAATGGTGGAGGGAGGGACAAGAGGAGGAAATGGGGGATGGGGGGCCAGTGAGACGTGGTGGGGAATAGCAGAGAATATACAGGAATTTTAAAATCACCATCAACAAAGTCCATTTCCCAACAATCAAAACTCCTGTCAGTGCAACTTTCCAGTATTACACTTCAACAGGATTTTACAGGCTGGTGTAATTTTTGCCCTGCTGTTTCTTACTACAGGTATCAGACCCAATCTTCTCTAAAATAGGATCTAATGGTCTTCTCTGCACAGCACTGAGAGGTGAGCTCACGGTACACTCACACAGTGTGGGCAGCTCCACTTGCCCTCAGGTGCTTTCTCCATGTCAGGGTCCAGACAGACCATGTGATAAGCTCTGGGACAGGTGTCGCACAAAATGATCTCTCCTCCTTGCTGGCACACCTCACAGTAGTCCTGGTGGTCTGTCTCATAGCCATCGCCGTCCTCCGTCTCTACTGAGAGAACGTGTCCACAGAAATTGAGAGAAAATGAGATACAGAGCCTTGGACACATAAGGAGTAACGGCCTTCCTTTTGGCCTTGAGTTTGATCTTAATCGACAAAGCAAAACCTCTGGCATTAAGCCGCCGTCTGTTCTAAAATCTTTGTCCAGCATTGATGCACAGATGACAGAACAGACTTTTTATTTTAGTAGTATTTCCATGCCAACCTTTCTTCTTTTTCTTCGCACTCTTGGGTTTCTTCTTCGGACGGCTGCTGCGGTTGGAGCCATCTGACACAGAGAAACTCCCGTCGTCAAAGTCACTGTCAACATCGGGTTCATCTTCATCACTCTGACAGAGAGACAGTGAGAGGGAGGACATTGAGAACAAGAGAAATACCTGCTTGCTTTATAGTGCATTATCAATATTCTGATTTAACAATCGTGTCATTCTCAAAAGTAAAGAGAAGGCAAAACCTGGAAAACAGGGAAAATAGGGTGGCACAAAAAGTATCTTACAGAGGTGCGCTTCCTCTTGCTGTTGAGGCCCCCTAGTTTGATCTTGAGTGGAGCCACCTTCTTAGGTTTGGGCTTCGGTGGAAGCTTAGGTGTGGGCTTCGACTTCCTGCGAGCGTTGGGACCTGAGAGGACACAGATTAAAGTTTAATCAAGAAAACAATCTAGCTAGGTAAATAATAAACAATAATAAAATAGGAAATCTATTTTGTTCTTACAAGGTTCATAAATAACAAATCACCTTTATCATCGCGCATAATTATCATGTTCAACATTTATCCTACTTTACCTTTGCCCTCTTTGGTCTTGGCCTTGCGGAGTGGAGGTACGGGGGCTGCCGGGGGTGTAGCAGGTGTCGGAGCGGTGGCAGGAGCAGGGGCAGGTGTGGGTGAAGCGGCACCAGCGGTCTCTGCCCCTCCGTCTGTCCCTGCCACCACCATATTCTCCACAGCTGCAGCCACATTGGCAGCTGCCAGGGCTGCGTTGGCAGTGGCGCAACCCTACAGGGGGACAAAGCACAGAGTGAGAAACTCTGCTCTCTACTGTCACACACACAAGAGGACAGCAGTATATGAATGACATGTCTCTTTCATTATAAGTCAGACTTTAAACCTTGTTCAGAATTGCAATACCTTCAGAGGGTTGTTGGTGCTGAATTCTCTCCACTTAGCCATCATTAAAGTCATCATCTTGGACACAGCAATTTTGGGGTTCTTAGCTGCAATTAAAGGCCTAAGGATATAACATTTACAAGAAATATAGTGATTATTTATATTTTCATACATGCATAGCTCCTTAATAACATGATAGCGGCAAACAATAATATCTAGTGTTAATATAAAGGGGTTTCCTCACCTGACAAACTGGCTGAAGGCCTTGTAGTTGGTGAGGGAGCTGTAGTCTTCCTGAGTAAAGACGTGGTCAATATCTTTCATGCCCCAGGCCTCCAGCAGCTGGGTGGAGCTTTTAGGCTGAAGCAGGAGGAGAGGAAATGAAAATAACAGCCAGGGGGAGGTTAGGTTGTCATGCTAGCCCTGAAGGAATTAACCCTGCAGCTGAGTCTGAATGCATCTTTACCTGGCAATCATCGTCGTCATCCTCATCATCTTCAGGTTCAGGATCTTTGCGTTTGCTCTTCGAGCTGGACGAGCCTCCTTTCTCTGCTGCCGCACCTCCTTTCTTCTTATCCTTGGCAGAACTGGAGCGTTTCTTCTTTTTCCTCCCGGGGGCATAATCACTTCCTTCACTCTCTGACCGCACACCTCCTTCGTCCGCATCTCTCTCTGCTGCTTCTACTGCAATCAGGTGCTCTGGGGAGCTGACTGGCAACTCCTGCAAGACAAACAGCCACTTTGCAAATTACACTAAGACACCAGTGCTTATATACTTTTTATATAACATATAAATTATAAATTAAAGTGTCATCGTTTTTATTTGATTTCTAGCAATAATTATGCCACTCTATTGGGACAGGAAAGTCTGCATGGAAAGTCACACTGGTCGCAATCCATGGAGCTACATTGGTCAGTGCATGTTTCATCACTCATTTCACGTAGAGTTGAAACAATCAGTCACTAAATCTATTGGTTGATTGACAGAAAATTAGCTGACAACAATATTGACAATCGATTAATCTTTTTAGTCATTGTTAAAGCAAAAATGTCAAACAGTTTACCATAATTGAAGACTAAGGAAACCAGAAAGAAATCACATTTCAGAAGCTGGAAACAGAGAAGTTTGGCATTTCTCCTTAAAAAATGTTGAATTGTCAAAATAATTAATTTTTTGTTGATTGACTTATCAACTAATCATTGCAGCTCTATATCATATCATAGTAAACTGAATATCTTTGGGTTTTGGACTGTTGGACTGTCAGACAAAACAAGCATTTTGAGTATGTCATCTTGGGCTTTGGGAAATTATATTATACTATGCATTATTCACTACTTACAGATATTTTATCATGTAATATAATCAATAACCTAAGTAATTGTCAGTTACAGCCCTAATTTCAGAAAATGTGCTTATTTCTCTTATTTTAACCCTTTATATTAATTGCATCATATATGCACAGAAATTAAGATTCATGCATCTTTTTCACAGCCGTTTTGCTTCACTGTCCTGCTGTGAATAAATCTCAGAAGCACATTGACAGAACTGGTGTATTAGCTCACTATTTGGCTGTTTTGTGCATGTCCAGTAGATCTGTGGGTCCTACACTGGAGCCCAAGGACTCACAGGGGTCCCATGTGATTGTTTTAGTGTGCACTATGAGGCAGGCAATAAATCCATATATGCAACCTGTCACACGCCCAGCTGTGACCCCACGTGGTGAGTTGACAGTTGCACAGACTCACAGCCTTGACAATTTAATTTTACGACCTTAATAGGAAAAGTTTGGCAAAAACATCAAACTAACCTCTCTGACGGGTCTCTGCCTCTTGCTGCTCCGGCTCTCTCGGCTGCTCTTCTTGGCTTTCTTCTTCTTCTTCGACTTGGGTACCTCGTCTACTTCAGACACGGCGTCCTCCGGCTCGTCCTCACCTGCGGGTGACACGCGTTAATTAGTCAGACAGGACAGTGCTGCAGGCCAGAGGGAGAACAGAGCAGCTCGAGCTCTGGCACGACTTGGCAAATGTTCGTGCACACACACACACACACACACACCCCGTGAATGCCACAACAGCACAGGTTGAAACTTGTCTGTTCTCTCGTCTTTGAAACTTTGACAGTTCAAGCCCGCACTCAAGGAGGACACACGTGAGGTTTAAGGTATAAGAGGGGCTAAGAAAACGACAAATAAAACCGCAAAGACTTGCCTGACAAGTTAGCTAACTAATGTATTATCGGCGAGTGACGGAGCCGACTACTCGCGGCTAGCTTTAAGCTAACGTTAGCTTCGGCGAGAGATGGACCTTCCTTCAGAGGGGGGAGCGAGCTTACCGTGAAGAAGTGAGTGCTCGTCCGCGGCTCCAAAGTCGTCCCTCTCATCCTCGCTACCCGACATTTTCCCAGCGTTTTAATTTTATTCCTTGCTGGTCGAATTAATCCCTCCTAAACCTTGCTCCTCGGTCGGCGAGGGAGGAGGGAAAATGACGTGGGACTGTTGGAGAATGGACCGGGGGTGTCCGGGAAGGGAGGGGGCGGCGGGTGCTGAAAAATAAATAATAATAAAGGACATTGCTTGGTAGCTAATCCTTGCTCATTTCTTCTTATTTGCATTGTCTGTAATTGGCCACCTGCGTACTCAAACAAGTTGGATAACTAGATTATCTATGCTTTGGCATTATCTGTTGATTTGCAGGTATTTTCTACACAGGAGTGGATTAAGTTAAGTGTGACATCCATCATTATTATTATTATTATTATTAAGTATGAGCGGCAAATTGTCGAGTTGTAACAATACATCAAAGAAAAGTTTAGGCATTGAAACCCTACCTTCACACATTGGAAACTTACTAGTGTGTGTGTAGTCCCGGGTCGAGGTGTGCTCTCCCTCTCTCTCTCTGTCGGTGCAAGAATTAACACAAGTCAGGCTGTTTGTGCGGCAGTTGTTGTCATTTAGTGCTCATTCATTAAACCCGGCTGAACCACTGATCAGCGAAATTAAAAAATGATCCGTCAGTGACCCAAAACACGTCGCTCCGTCCCCCTCTTCTCTCTCCCCCAGCCTTACAGGCAGAGCTTAGCTAACATCCTCACAAACACACAAAGGGGGCAGACATCCCATAATAATCCCCCCCTCCCACACTCACACAGGACTCTGCATAGTTACCTCGCAACGGACAGACCATAATACTCAGCCTGCCCCCACCCCCCTCCACCACGCGCGCGCGCGCATGCACGTACGCACGT
Organism: Macquaria australasica; assembly: GCA_005408345.1. Lineage (NCBI taxonomy): Eukaryota > Metazoa > Chordata > Actinopteri > Centrarchiformes > Percichthyidae > Macquaria > Macquaria australasica. The sequence goes on from SEMN01000124.1 coordinate 256,416, forward strand.
ACACTACCACTACCAGACATGCATGCACCAGCCTCATTGCATGCACACTCCTCCTTCCCCTTTCCACTAGCAGTCCCAGCCCCCTTAGCAACCCCGTTGTCATGGTGACACCCCCTCCCTGCAGCTCTTCGACAGACCATAATACTCCAGCAGTGGCAGCATACATCCCATAATATACAACTCCTAAAAAGACAAGAAAGAAAAAAAAAATACCAGTCACATGGTCTCCAGGGGAGCTCAAGTCCACTGGTGACAGACCATAATACTCACAGGGCATCCACCTGGGTGTGAGCATGACTGTGCCAAGAAGTCAAAGAGCCTTCACTTTTGTTCCTGCACCATCCACACACAGGTAGACGACATGGCAACATGTGCTGTGTGCAGGTCAAACAGGCCTGCTGAGCTTGGTGGTGTAACAGAACTAGATGTGTGTCAAATACTTTGATGATGCCTTCAACATCGCTCAGCATCCCTGAAGTAGGCTGAGGCCTCCTGTCACAGTGTTATTATATTATTATGTTGTTATAGTATTGACTACTATTATAGACTGCACCACATCTGTCTCACTGGCCAAGAAGATTGTGATCGGACTGTCTATGTATGGTCAAGTCCTTCAAGTGCAACAAAGGCCAACAGGTGGCAGGTGTACATCATGCCAATATTGGTCTGATGTTGTGGGATGCGGGTCAAAAAGGTGAGTAAATTGATTCATAAAAACACACAAAACTGTGCCTTCAAGTTTACTTTGCAATGCAGTAAATAAGACTTGACCTGCTGCACATCAGCGACCCATCAAAACAGTAAATATGACTGTGAAAGTGAAAGGTTTTTCAGCGGTACTAGAATTGCCAAGATGTGACATTCAAGGATCTGAACACATAGACACCACATCAACTACAGATGGCAATTATACTGTACAAAAGAAAAACTGTAAAATAAATTAACTAAAACATCCATTACAGGCCTGCTACAGCTGCACATTTCACCCATTTAGCCCTGGTGCTTTAAAAAAATAAATAAAAGTGGCAGCTAAATGGTCATTTTGGCTCAGCAGGGTCTGTTTTGTTCATAACACTATTTCAAAGTAAAAGCCCTTGAATTATGCAAGAAGTCGAAATAACAGCTTAGAGGGAGCACTTGAAGGCCACACGTGAGTCTAATTGTTCTGAATACAGAGTAGTTGATACACTGTGAGAGAGGCATCACACTGAATCAGATTTGGATATGTGCAACAGTGATGACACATCTGTCTCACTTCTGTGATCTGATCATCCACGGTCCTACAAGTGCAACATAGGCCAACAAGTGTCCATATGTACAAGTGTGACAGCAGGTGTGCATCAGTATCTTGGCCTGATGTTGTGGGATGCAGGTCAAAAGTGAGTACATTACTCTTAAACGTATTCCCATGGCAATCACAATCAAATACAATGTGGTAGCCTTATTGGTGAGGTGCAATATGTGTACATATATGTATGATTTTATCATGTTGGGTGGGGCGGGGCGGTGTAATTTATGTATTTATTTATTCATGATTTGAATTGCCTTGACCGAGGATGCTAGGATGGCTGATGGTGTGTTGTTGTTGTGCCTACCTAACTGTACTTTGTGCTGTAACACAAACTGTCTCTCTCAGGACAATAAGAGTTTGTTCTGAACTAAACTAAAGGGCTAAAATGTATTCATAAAAACACACACACAATGCTGCCTTTAAGTTCTGTTTGGAGTACAGTAAATAAGACTGCTGCACATTAGAGGCCCATCATAACAGTAAATAAGACTGTGATAAAATGGGTTTTTCTATGATACCAGAATTGCCAAGATGTACCACAGAAACCATGTCAACTACAGATGCCAAAAGTAACATATTGTGCGAAAGAAAAAGTGTCATATAAATTAATTAAAACATACATTACAGGCCTGCTGCAGCATCTCTACACTTGGTCCTGGTGCTGCAGCACATTGTAGCGTAATGCTACGTGATTTCTAAAACCTTTAAAAAAAATTTTTTTTTTAAATGGCTACCAAACGCCTACCGACATTTTAAAGTGAAAGCGCTTGAATGTTCAACAAGTCCTATTTGAAATGTTTGAACTCAAATAAGAGCTTAAAGAAGGAGCACTTAAAGGCCACACGTGAGTCTAATCATTCTGCGTACAGACTTACTGTGGGAGGCGTTCAGTCATTTATACCTCTTTGCATTCCACTTCTTAATCACACTGAATCTGATTTGGTACAATAATGTGACAGTATGAGCACTACGTTCCTTTCTCACACCCCCACACACAGGAATTAGTCTACACACACACACATTTTGAATGATATCAGAAAAAAATGTTCAAAACAAAATTCAGTGTCATCACAAATAAACCCCTTAACATGCACTTTTTCCACTTTGTTTCCCCTTAAGTAGCTTTTTAGGTAGTTAAATTATCTCACCCCACACTGTCTGTCAATATATTCCATATCATCTTGTTCCAGCTCTTTATTGAAGCTTTATGATGTTTACACTGCATAAAAAATTAAAACCCAAGACTCTGTGTGTTTCATGGCAGCACCATTTCTTCAATTATATGTCTTGTGCATCCTTTTATAAACATTTACCCAAAATTCAGCCTGACATATTTTTGGTATGTGAAGAAATTTGGAGACCTCTACTAGAATTTGAAAAACAGTTAAGTTTGAACAATGTTTGGCTGCACATCAAGAGTTTTGTAATGAACTGCTGACCCACTGGCAGGCTGCTGCTTGTTAAGGCGTAAGTAAGATTGAGACTGACAACCATGGATTACTATACTGTCATTACACATCGCATTTGAAATGGGTATCTTAGTTTTTAAAGATGCATATGTTCTTTCATTTTAGATGATAAAATAGTTTACAGTAGCAACAATATTATTAATTTCTTCACTGTTAAACAGGGATTTGATCAGTAACCTTTGACTTGTAGGTCTGTGTTTTGCTCCCTGAAGGCCAGAAATGCATTTATGGACTGTGAAAACTAAAAACAATATTTTATACATAAGCTTCATTCATTTTGGTCTTTTCTGGTTCATATTAACAAAGATTGCTGTTGTATCAGAGATGGTATTTTCTGCACGTTGGGTCCAGTAGATATGGTAAGAGAATAGGGCAGGAACAGTCAAAATGTGAGCCCAGAGGCCTTCCACAGCTTCCTCCACTACTATGGCCACTCTGCAATATTCCCCACTGTACGGTACATGCAGATCGCATAGCAACAAAGGCCTATGTCTGTCCGTTGTCTGTTACTATCGCTTGTATGCCCCTTACACATCCATGTATGCGCGTGCACATGCACTCACGTGCAATGCCGTCACCAACACCTCCTCCTACTCCCTCTATCCCATATGCACAGCTATCTTTCCACCTCACACGCACTGCAACCCCACCCCAACCCCCCCAACACCACCATCATTCCATAATATTCATGGGTCGTCCATTCCCTCTGCCCCCTCCCCCCATGTGCACACAGCTCACCGCCCACTCTGCCACCCCCACTTCCCTGCCTGACAACACCACCGCCCGCCATCCCATAATATTCATGCACACGCTCCACACACATTCATACACAGCGGTGCATTCAGCTCTTTGTTGGCAGAAATGCCTGAGCAATGTGAGCGTGCTCATGCACAGCAGTCATGTTCCTGCCTGCTATGATTATCCGCACGCAGACTGCTGAGGCAGGTAGCCCTCAAGTGCAGAGAAGTAACAAAAGCAAACGAAGGAGAGAGCAAAAGGTGGTGGGTCACATTTCTATCTCATAATGACCGTGGGCAGAAATATGTTCATGAAGTCCACAGTCACCCTGAGGCGACCATCTCTGAATGAGGCCCATCATCCATCCCATGGTCAGCATCAGTGGACAAAGTAAGATCAGTTTAGAGTTGCCCCACCTCACAGCAGAGTCTCTCAAAGTCTGCTGCTGCCTCCCACAATAACGGAGGGAATGCAAGTCATCTCAACGTATATGTCATGCTGAAGCTTTAACAAGCATCTCTTTAGGCTCTGCAACCTGGCTACAGTCAATCAGTACTGGGCCATTTCAGCATGATAAAATGTCCACAAAATGGGGGAAAGATAAAGATAAAAAAAGAGGGCAAGTTATTTACGAGAGAGGGGTGAAGGGATGAGCATAACAGAGGCGCCGGACATGACAGTGGCAAGCTCATCACCATGGCGTTGCTGTGGGAGACGGCGGAAGACGTCACTTGGAGAAACAGGGGACACAAAGGAGGAATACGACATGAGGAGGTAAAAAAAAAAGGAGGGAAGGGGGCCTACAAGAAACCTGTCTTTGCAGATATAGACAGAGGAAAGTGTGTGTGTGTGTGTGTGAGAGAGAGAGAGAGAGAGAGAGAGAGAGAGAGAGAGAGAGAGAGAGAGAGAGAGAGAGGTTGTGTGGATGGGGTGATCATTTACTCAGGAACTGGGTGTCAGAGGGTTCAGGTAATGGGCCACCGAATCCTGGACAGGGGCCGCGACAGAGTCTGCAAATGTTTGGTTCCAGTGTTGCACTGACTCATGTGATTCAACAAATGAGCCCTTAAGAGCAGTAAATAAGTTTCATCAGGTGTGCGATGCTGTAGCATAACCTTCATTACTTTATTGTCCTCTGGGATTAAAAAGAAATGTCTTCAAGGTTCAGTTCACTCATCCATAAAATTAAGGAAATTACAGCGCTCCCATCCTAATCAGCCAACACTGATGACAGAAGATTCAAACTAAATACCCATAAAATAAAACCAGAAATAAAACAACATAAAACTAACAAAGTCAAAACACATCAACACCATCAACATCAAGACCAGAATCTAACATAGCATAAGTAAAAAATGTGGACAAAAGTGACGTCCCTCTTCCTAGTTAAGCTTGCTGTAAGATAGCCTCAGCTAGCCCTAAAGGTACCTGTCTCATGTAACTGAAACATTTATTTTGATGCTTCAACATCTTAGGAACTGAGTTTGTTATACCCGATAAATAAGGCAGTAGCTAAATCTAATCATAATGGAGAAAAAAGTAACACCAGATAAACTAGCTCGCTAAAAGCTTACTAGTTAAAACTAGCTTAGTTGAGCAGAGTAACAAAACTTGCATCTCGGTTAATCCTCTGACTGTGGTAGAGTTTATGTGGTTTGGTATGGTTAAGCTACATTTAAATTTAAATGTTGTAAATTACAGATGTATTTACGTTATTAGTTCAAGTGGACAAGAAAGCTGGAATAACACAATTACTAGATACTGTATTTTACTGTGCTCTTGGGTCTTATATAAGTACTGTGACAATGGTGTTTTTTTTCTTTTTGGGGTGAAGGCCGGGATAATCAGTCCAAAAAGGCATAAAATTAAGGTTTTACAATTTCTATATCTGTTACACAGTTTGACTAGGTAGCCCTCAAAGGTAGTATATTCCACAATAAAGAACCATTGACACAACAGCATAAAAATTAGGATTAAAATTAAAATTAAATTAGAGTTTACATCCTCCTCACAAATCTCTGGTTGTCTCGTATCCTGTGTGGAATAAAAGAGAAATTGTGCTGTTTTACAACTCCTACTGCTAAAAGCACACAAATTTACAAAAATCGAAAGTAGAGCTGCAACCCTTTTTTATTTACAGATAAAATGATATAATGTGAAGTTCCAGCGTTGTCCTTCCAGTTACGTACTATTCTTAGAAGTGTGAGAGATTCTCTGTAACGTTACATCACCGGCTAAACAGAAAGAGACAGAAGGAGGGAAAACTACCAAATAAACTGTAAAAAAGTGCACTTAAGTTGAATAACTATAATCACATAGTGCAAATGATTTGCAGTAAATAAAGATTAACCATGCAGAATATGTTATGCTGTGTGTTCCTCCGGGCTATAGCATAAATTAATAAAACATTGTTTACAGTATTTCAGGTTCCACTATTAAATCCACACAAATAATGTCATTCAACTTTTTTTCTCAAATTTATATGCCACAAACCTGCTTTGTTATTCTTTACTGCTTTTTCCTAACCCCAGTGTAACACCCATCCGCTCTCTCCTTATGCCCTCCTTTCCCTCCTATCTAGTGATTTATTTGCCTCAGTTCCAATATTTGTCGGTGGTGTGTTTTCTTCCCCTTGTCTAAATGTCACCCCTTCTTCTAAGACAATATAGGGAGTGGGAGAGAGGGAGAACGAGAGGGCAAATGCGGGGGAGATAGAGGGGGGGGGGGGGGCTCGTAAAATGAGCAACAAAGTTTGGGAAAATTAAACATTAGGTAAGACACTTTTTCACATGCATATACATATACGTGGAAACAGAAACGCTGTGTCACAGGTTTTGGTGTGAGGATTTTGCAGGACATCTGATGGATCAATATTCCTGCTGAGTATTTCTATAGGGGGAACAAAAGGCTTCAGTTTGTCTTCTCATTAAGTGTTTCTCTTCTCATTAAGTGTTTCTCAGCAGCAAAGGCACTCCAGCACATATATTAACATGCATGGATAAAAAAATTAAAAAAACACTAAAATACACACATTTATTTGTGATAATCATTCAAAGGACATTATCTCCAGTGCTGGCTCAGACTTTAGGTCTCGCTCCAAACAAACATAATAGAAAGCATACTTACACTCTTAATACTTACGTAGTACAACTATTATCCTTCCCAAAGCCGCCGCCTCCTCCCCTCCCTCGGCATCACTCCACACGCCTGCCCTCTTTCTCCCACCCTCATTCTCTACCTCCTTTATAACCCATCACTCCCATCTCACTGCTCTCACTCATTCTTGCCATTTCAACCTGGAATGGACACATTTGTTTTCTTGGGAATGAAACTGAGCACTTGCTGACAATTTTACTAGCACTTCTGGATTTTAAGTTTTGTTTTTTGAGGGGGTAGATTCTACTATGTTCACTTAAATTGGGACATGTGGACTTATTTTTGTGTCTAAATGATGAGTTTTGCTTGCAGTTCATAAAACATTCCTGTGAGCATGCTTTTGCTGTCACTGACAGCACAAGTGAAGAAACTGATGAGCATCTCTATTGATTGAAATTGGGATTAAATTTCAATTTTTGATCAACCCAATAACAAAAAGAAGGATAACTGGACTACACAGGATCACTATGAACTGGTAAGAATCAGTGTTACTTTTGCAAAACATAAATTGTGTGTACGGTCTTTGTAACTGTTTTGTTGTCTCATATTTGCAAAAAAGCTGCAGTGGCATGATCACATAAAGGTTAAAACTGAAATATTAGTCATGAAATTATTTTTTATTCAAAGTTTTTGTTAAAAAAAAGCATGATCAACTGCTCCAGAAGTGTTTTTGTCTCTGACCTGTTAACTTTGTCATTTGAACAGATATACGGGGATCATCCCCAGACTCTGGGCCAGGAACATAAACCAACACCACAACAAACAGACAGACAGATCTCTTCAACTGTGGAGACGGGCAGCGTGCTGTCCAAAGACCCAGCCTGACGCACAGAGACGGACAGTCTGATGCCAACTGTCTCCACTGTCAATCTCACGGCACCACTCCTCCTCCTGTTGCTATGGGCAACCCACCCCACCATGGCAACCAACTGGCTGTAAGTCTAGCGTGCGAGAGAGGAAGAGAAAGAGGGAGTTTGTTTGTCATGCTATAACTTTTAAAAGATGGTGACATGTCTCTAAATCTCTTTCAGTCGCTCCCCTCTCTTTCTTTGTCTCTCTCCTGGTGACCTTTTCTCTTTTCTTTCTCTCTGCCTTCACTGTGCCTTCTCTGTCTTCTTTGCCTGGTCTTCCCCTTGTTTCCATCCTCTCTAAAACTCTCGCCGGTCATTACCTCTTCATCCTTTTTGTACCCTCTTTTCTCTTCTTCATGTGCTCTTCCACTTTCACTCCCTCCCCTTTTCTTCATTATGCATCCTCTCTTTTTGCCCCCTTTCCCAGTAATTTCCAAACCTGCTCTGAGTCACTATACCACTGCCCACCTTTTGTGTCCCAGCTCCCTGGCGAGGCTGCCTCGCTCCAGGCCCGTGTCCGGTGCTGCCCCATGTGCGCGGCTGAGGGGGCTGACCCCAGGGCAGGTGGGGGTGTGCAGGGCGCGTGGGGAGGTCATGGAGTCCGTACGCAAGGCAGCCGAGATGGTCATAGAAGAGGTATGGTCAGAGGGCATGAAGTCTCATGGTCGTGGCCTGCAGGCATCATCTCTATTTGCCTCAAAACACAAATTTCATTATACTATCATTATCAGTATCATCAGTGTGACTTTTACACGAGAGCCCCCAGTCTCACTGCTATGCATGTCACTGTCTGACTCAGTGCCAGCACCAGTTCAGGAATCGCCGCTGGAACTGTTCCACCACCCCACGTGGGATCAATGTATTTGGCAGAGTCATGAACCAAGGTATTATCATATTGAAAATGTGCCATGGAGAATTACCTGCTGATAAATCCATACTTTGAGCAACTCTCATATGCACTTCAAAATAAGACTTTCTGTATCATGTGCTCTATTTTTGGATTCAGGGACTCGTGAGGCGGCCTTTGTGCATGCTTTGTCCTCAGCAGCTGTGGCAGTGGCTGTGACCCGGGCCTGCACCCGCGGGGAGCTGGAGAGGTGTGGCTGTGACAGGAAGGTCAGGGGGGTCAGCCCAGAGGGTGAGCTTTGATTTTATTGCATGAAAATGTAATGAGTCACACATAAAAAACAAACTGCTGCTCCTCTGTTTTCTGTGGGTTAAAACTTTCGAGTACGAAGCACATCCCAGGCAGCGATGTCACTGCAGGTATTTTCCCACCAGCTGTCACAGGCAAAACACCTGTGATGTGACATTACTGATTAGATTGTGGCAAAACGTATGAAAGACTGAAACCACAGACAGCAGTGTAGCAGCTGCTTCTGCCTTGTGTGATCCAGTGTAGTCTTACCATCGTTAGCTGTAGCTTTAAATTAAAATGTGCCGTAGTTTCAAGGGTGAAACAATCCACAGTACCGTCTCTCTGTCCATCCACAGGTTTCCAGTGGTCAGGGTGCAGTGACAACCTGTCCTACGGTGTGGCTTTCTCCCAAACATTTGTGGATGAACCAGAACGAGCCAAGGGGCTGTCAGCAGGGCGACCACTCATGAACCTCCATAACAACGAGGCTGGTCGAAAGGTTGGTGGACGCACTCTGTGACGACGTCACACTTAATTTTCAGCTTTGTCAGCTGTGAGATTCAGTGACACTCTGCTCCCTTTATATTCACTCTCCTCTCATCCTCAGGCCATCCTTCACAACATGCAGGTGGAGTGTAAGTGTCATGGCGTCTCCGGCTCCTGTGAGTTGAGGACCTGCTGGAAGGTTATGCCTCCATTCAGGCGCGTCGGGGTTGTGCTCAAGGAACGCTTTGATGGAGCCACAGAGGTATCAGAATACAACTTGTGCTTCTTTCAGCTCACCTGGTGAACTTATGAAGGAGCCACATAAATTGAAGCAGATAATTCATCAGAAACCCCACAACCTCTTCTGAAAGCTTGCAAGTTCCCAGTCTGTCTGTCTCTCTCAACATCATCCTCCTCTTAGGTTCGCCTGACTCGTATAGGATCCAGGACAGCCCTGCTCCCCCGTGACCCGCAGGTCAAACCCCCTGCTGCCAGAGACCTTGTGTACCTTGCGCCCTCCCCAGATTTCTGCCATCTCGACCCTGACAACGGTATCCCTGGGACTGCTGGTAGGAGATGTAACGGTAAGACCATCTCACAGTGAAACAATCCAGATAATCCAACTTATCAATCAAAACACTTACAGAAAAATGATGCTCTCTTCTAAAAATACACCCAGGAACCTCTCGGCTGGCACCAGATGGCTGTGAGCTGGTGTGTTGCGGGCCAGGGTACAGAGCGGGCCGGGCTGAGGTGGTGCAGCGCTGCTCCTGCAAGTTTTCCTGGTGCTGCTCAGTCCGCTGCCAGCAGTGCAAGAACACAGTCACCATTCACACCTGCAGAGTCTAAGAGGGCCCAAACAAGACCAAACCGCCTGAGCAGAAAGACACGAACAAGCCACTCGACAGACACTCGTGAACACAAGATGGGATAAGGACAACATAGACAATAACAGTTTTTAATTTACACGTTTAGCACCAAATATGTTAAATTCTGGCCAAACGCAGTCTTAATTTAACTCCTTTTCAACTGAAGCAGTGAGGCCAGAGTTAAGTTAGAGGATTCTGTTGCAACGCTGCAAAGTTAGAGCACGCGTAAAAACAAAGAACAATGACAAAGCATCAACAGTAAGTAAGGTACAAACAAAAATCACTTTCAGAGACGGACAGGTGGGCAGGCACAGACATGCATGCACACAAACACACGTGAACACACTCAACAGTTAATCTCACACTGAACTGACAAAGCTTTTAAAGCTGAACTTAACCAGAACTAACGGAAACATTGCAGCACTATTTTTATTTTATGCAAACTATCGTGTCATAGACTAGCAGGTCTTTGAACATTTACTGTATTTATGTCTTATCCTCTATTCTGGTTTATTTATTTATATATCCGAGTCTTTGCTTCACTTCAGCCTCCAGCAGCGACATCTTAAATAGCAAGAATAACATTTACTTACATCAGTGTGTCTTGTCTGTTTTGTCCCTCACCTTCATGTGAAACTCTTCTGTATGTCCCTGCACAAGCAGTGCTGTTAGGTCTGTTCAAAAATCTAATAAATACAGTAGTTTTATCCATAATATGTGCTTCTTGAGTTTTTTAATATACAGACATGTCTCAGATATTGTGACGCTTGACATTTCTGACTAAGGCACATAGGTCAGCTGCAAAGTTAAAGGTAACCTGTGAAGTTTTTGCCCACTAGAGGCTCTATGGAGCAATTTTGTGACGAGCAGGTCCGTTTTCAGGCTGAGACATGCTTTTCCAGGCTGCGAGTGAGCGTTCATGAATGGTTGTAGTTTGGAGACGTTCATGGGTTGTTTCTTTTATATTTGTAAAGGTTTTTGTATCAGGTGTGTGTGTGTTTTTTTTTCTTTTCCACTTGGGTGATGTGATACACATTCCTGCTGACTGCAGAGGGTAGTAAAGCAAGTGTGTAGCGCATGTAAGCCGTAAAACACAGGTTAACTGTCAGTGCAGTGACACCTCAAAAACTTGCAATGCACCAGCAAAGGGCAGAGAAGAAGACGGCTAGCTCATGTAAACAATGCAGGTTTCAAACTATTCAAAGACTGGCTTTGATTTATAAAGAAGGAAATGCATTTAACACATTTGTTAGGCCTCAATAATAAACACAATATGTTTTAGTGAGAAATGCTGAATGCAAACACAGCTGTTTTTCATAAACTCCACACCTTTATGTGGTTAACTAAAATGATCTCTCTTACGATTTGCTGTGCAGCATTCTCCTTCAAACATATAAAACAATGGCTACTTTTCATGTCATTAAACCATTTTATTAAAAACATCCTGTGATTACAAACACCCAGAAATGTACTAGCAAAAGGTTATCATCTCAATCTCTATTAAGATCTATTCAAAATATTACAACTTAATTTGTTATTATCAATCGCTCAAAGTTGGTAGTCTAGCAATAAAAAAAAGATCTTGATAAAATAAAAACTCAAGTTTCAAAATGAATAACTGCTAAAAATTTCCCAAAATAGAGTCACAGAATTAATACAATATACACAAAAGAAGATCATAGAAATTCATAAGTCAACTGAAGAATGGAAATTGGTGGAAATGCATTTGGCCTCCCCAGAGGTCTCTGGGAATTAGAAGTAACAATTGCAGACCTTTGTTTGGAGTGACAATAAATCTAATGTGCTTTCCTTTTTCAATCCAAAAGGGTCAGAAAAGAAAGCAAATAGAGCACCACTTAACATTAAGTTGCCCCTTTAAATGTACTAACCAAATTTCACTAAAAAACTTAATGTTAAACGTGTTTCCCCATTTATATCTCCCTACACTGGCCACAATAAGTAAAACACAGGGGAGGCCAAAGGCAACTAGATGAAAGAATTTTTTTTTTTTTTTTTTTTTTTTTTTTAAATGGAGCAACAGTGACAGGCAGGGGGGGCCCGCCCCACCTAATTATTTGTAAAGAGAACACTGCAGAGAACAATTTTAAAAGCTTTCAGAAAAGGAGATCGGTGACACTTACTGCATTTACTGCATGCTGAAGATTTGCTGCCTCAGCCTCTTTCAAAGTTTATTTTGAAGGCACAATCAGTGTACACGTGTATTAGAATAAGTGTCAGTGGCATTGGACCTCCCTTCCCCTTTTGTTTTGTCCTTTTTTTCATAATGGCCATTGATCTTTCTGATGCTTTGATTCACCCCACCTATTTCTTACACCGTTACAGCTCTCACTGTCGTTGTTCATCTATAGCAGAACGCACTTTCTCTTGGTTTTGGTCTCAGGAGGCTCCAAAGCTGCCAGGATGGCCTCGTCAAACACGTTCTTAAGCCCTCGCTGGTTGAAAAGAAGAGAAAACAGAGAGCAAACATTAGAATACTTTCTGTTATTATTGCCTGAATTAACAAATAGTTTCAGTTTTAGTGCCCCGTACCTGTGTCAGAGCAGAGCACTCCACATATTTGACAGCCTTGAGCTCACGAGCCAGCTTCTCTCCGCTCTCAGGATATAGGGGGCGCTGTTTGTTTTTTGCCAGCTTCTCGACCGTGTTGCTGTCTTCCCGCAGGTCCATCTGTGTGCCCACTAGCAGGAAGGGAGTCCTTGGGCAGTGGTGAGAAATCTCAGGAACCCACTGGGGGAAAAAAATACAACAATTAAATTCACCTGACTGGTAGATTCATCAAATAGTCATTTGACAGAAAATTAATCGGCAACTATTTTGATAATCGATTACTTGTTAAAGTAATTTTTTAAGCAAAAATGGCAAACTTTCCCTTGTTCCAGCTTCTTAAATGTAAGGATTTGTCACTTTGTATGACACTAAACTGACTTTGGGTTTTGGACTTTTGGTTGGACAAACAAGACATTTGATGACATCACCCAAGGGAACAAGGAAGATGTGATGGCCATTTTTCACAATTTTCATACATTTTATATACTTAACAATTAATTAATTAATTGAGAAAATAATCTGCCAATGAATCGATAATGAAAATAATCCTAACCCTACGTGTCTGTCAAACAAATTATGCAAACCAGCACTTGAGATTCATTTAACAACAAAAGTCAATCAGTGAAAAAATGATTTAAAATCTGACCTTCTCTTTGACGTTTTCAAATGATGAGGGGGAGACGACAGAGAAACATACAAGGAAGACATCTGTCTGTGGATAGCTGAGAGGACGCAGCCTGTCATAATCCTCCTGACCTGAGAACAACAATCACAAGAGAAATGGGGAAGTTTTTCTATTTGTTTTAGAGTGACAGGAATAAGAGAGAGAAAGAGAGACTTTGAAAGACATTTATGTTACCTGCTGTGTCAAATAGGCCAAGTGTATAGGGTTCTCCCCCAATCATCACTGTCACTGCATAATTGTCAAAAACCTTTGAGCACACACAAAAACACAAACAAATGTAATTTGACAAAAACAAAAGGCAGCATGTTTGATTGCACTGTATATTAGCCATGAAGAAATATTAAAAGGAAAGGGTCTTTCTAAGTCAATGTGTTTACAACATACAGTACTTTCTTCTTACCGTAGGCACATATTCTGAGGGGAACTTGTTGGTTGTGTAGGAGATCAGTAAGCAAGTCTTTCCTACTGCACCGTCCCCTACCACTACACACTTTATAGTCTGCATCTATAGGGATGAAGAGAAAATAGGAAATATCACAAGAGTGTCAGGAAATACAGTATAACAGTTAGCCAGACACCGAGAGAGGAAGTAATACACAAGAAGTCTAAATATTATCTCCATGGATCATATACCAAGTATGGCCTCATAGCAAGTGAAGCAACATGAAGAATGGCCACGCATGTTACAAGTGACAGACTGACAAAGAGCTACTATGTATATAATTATTTTGTATGTGGCAGTGGTAGGAAGTAACTCAAGTACTCAAGTACTGTACTTAAATACAATTTTGAGGTACTTGCACTGTACTTGAGTATTCATTTTGTTTTGTTGCTTTATAGGGGGGGAAATATAGTACTTCTTACTCCTCCACATTTATTGATAGTTACTAGTTAAAGTGAGCTCTAATTTAATCAGCTACAACATTAAAATGCTGCTTACATTGTGATGCGTCAGTAATAATAATCCAATAATGAACAGTAGGAGTGGCTCTGCTGCCTAATGAGTACTTTTACTTTTTCCACTAAAATGATCACGAAGCTATAGCAGATTGAGATTTCACATACAAAACATATAACTTTATAAAGTATGATGCAGTATTGATAATAAAAGAATATAATACATACATCTTTTAACCCACTGCATTTATTAGAAAGTTGATAAATATTTTTTCAGTGCAAGATTTTACATGCATAACACATTATGAGCTTACAGATTGTAATGAGATTCTTAATTAATGCTTTAACACGTGCAGGTGTTGTGAAAAGACCGACCAATTATGTTATTACTTATTAAAAAACACACAGATAGAGATAGTATCAATTTAAAAGAAATACAGTTTATTTGACTGATTACGTTCTAGGCCATTTTTAGTTAAAAAGAAGAAGAAGAAGAAGACACAAATGGATAGGATAAGAACAACTTCAGTTACAGTTTCGTCGTCCTGTGCGTGTTATTACATGTGCGTGCAAAAGATTATTGATCTCTTCCGCATAGGCTGCACACCGCAGATCTTAAAGAAAGAAGAGAAACGACGGCCTGTGCGGCTCCACGTAACGCTGCCCAGCACTTCCGCTACAATAAGCACTTCATCGGATAAACTGGGGGCTGAAAACTGCCGAAACTCTACGAAAACACTTGCCATTTAGAAGCTGTAACAAAAGAAAAAAAAAGAAAATGAAACGATCAGTTGGCTAAAGCCGAGCCTGGTCGTAGTTATTAGGTGATTGGGTTGGCTGAGATTGATGAAGCGAGACAACGAGGATCTGTATCTGTCAAACGCCACACTGTTCCCTCAGTTAGCTCACTTACTAAACTAGAAACAGCTCCACCTACAACGATAAACACGAGAAAATAATCTCACAACCAGTGGCGACAACTGACAACTTCGTTAACCGGACTGATGTTAGCCAACACGAAACTGAGCTTCATGGCCAAAGGAACTTTAAAACTCCGCGCATTCACAAAACCAAACAACGAGCGTTTCTTCTCGGCAGAAACTTTACATGGTCGCGGTGACGCTCCCATATTTGACCCACAGTGTAATTAACCGCAAATAGTTATTTCAGACTGTTTTTCTAACTCTACTCACCGTTTTTCTTCAGACAGGTTAGGCGTTGGTTACATCCGGGTTTGAGGGTCGAATTACTTTGTGCGCAGCCGCAGTCACAGATGTAGAATAGAAACACCGCCGCCTGCTGGACAGATCTATCTATCTATCTATCTGTCTGTCTGTCTGTCTGTCTATCTATCTATCTATCTATCTATCTATCTATCTATCTATCTATCTGTCTGTCTGTCTGTCTGTCTGTCTGTCTGTCTGTCTGTCTGTCTGTCTGTCTGTCTGTCTGTCTATCTATCTGTCTGTCTGTCTGTCTGTCTGTCTGTCTCTCTGTCTATCTGTCTGTCTGTCTATCTGTCTGTCTGTCTATCTGTCTGTCTGTCTATCTGTCTGTCTGTCTGTCTGTCTATCTATCTATCTATCTATCTATCTATCTATCTATCTATCTATCTGTCTGTCTGTCTGTCTGTCTGTCTGTCTGTCTGTCTGTCTGTCTATCTATCTATCTATCTATCTATCTATCTATCTATCTATCTATCTATCTATCTATCTATCTGTCTATCTATCTATCTGTCTGTCTGTCTGTCTATCTGTCTATCTATCTATCTATCTATCTGTCTGTCTGTCTGTCTGTCTGTCTATCTATCTATCTGTCTGTCTGTCTGTCTGTCTGTCTATCTATCTATCTGTCTGTCTGTCTGTCTGTCTGTCTGTCTGTCTATCTATCTATCTATCTATCTATCTGTCTGTCTGTCTATCTGTCTATCTGTCTATGTGGTGGAAGAAGTATTCGCATCCTTTACGTAAGTAAAAGTGACAATACCACAGTGTAAAAATACCCCATTTTATGCTCCAAAATCGTATTCACTGTAAGTAAAAGAACAAGAAGATTATATTACTGCATTACTGTTACTGATGCATTAATGTTCAACTAGTATTTTTATGTTGTAGCAGGTTGAGGTGGATTTGTTACTACTTTGTATATGATTGGGTGGTTTGTAGTCTATGACATATATGACGTTATTATCAGCAAAGTAGTTGAGTATTGAGTATGTTTGATAGTTAAAGCCAAAGATACTTTATATTTGTCTGCTTTCTCTCCGTAAAACAATCTTCCATTCCTCGGCGTAAGGTCAGCTTGTCTGTTCTCTATCATGAGCTGACCTTTGCCTACCATGAGTGTCTCATAGTGTTTCATCAAAGACCCATATCGTATTGTATTGTTAAATGTCAAATGGAACGCTCTCACATTAAAACAAGACCCTTAATTAGTGTTTTATCACAGGCAGGTGTGCTCAAAAGGACAGAACTAGCATCAACTGTAAAACAATACAGTTTGTTATCTACTACAGCTTTATTACACTGATAAATTACCAGGCCATTTCCAGTACAATAAAAAAACATTTCTCAATGAACTTCAACCTACATATTACCTATATTTTCTGTTCTTCAAATGTTTCAATTAACCACACAACCAGTGAAAGCCTATATTTTTTTTGTTTTGCCTGTATGATAGCTGTATGTTTCATTTAGCTTTTATTTGTTCAGCTGCAAGTCTGTATCTCTATCCTCTTGCATTTGTTTTCTGCAGTGTATAAGTATATAAAGAGCTACTGAGAGCCAGAGTAAAATCCTTCCTTCCTTGCATGCACCAACATACTTGGCCAATTGTCACACAGTGAACTTGGAGCCTCATTGGCCCCTCTTATGGTCTGGCCAGTTGCCCGTTTTCTAAGTTGGTAATCCAGACTCGATAGACCTTTTTCATGGAAGAGGGTTTGACATGTCACAGTAGGAAAAGCACAGGTGTTAATAATACAATGAACAATGGTGGAATAATTGCATTTTATTGCTTCAGTTTCAGGGTCCTGGTATTGTGCACACGCTGTCATGGCTTCCTATGTATTCCTAGTATGACGAGTCAAAATGTCTTGAAAAAGGCCTTTTTTGGCATACTTCTCTTTTGGCAATCTGTTGTATTAAACTCAATAATATTGAAAAAAAAACTCGATGATGAGTTTATTATGGTGTGCTTCATAAGTTAAATTGAATTTAAAATATATATATATTTTGGTTTACAATATTTCACATTCTAAATCTTGACATTAGGTAAAAAATAAAGATTGCTACGAAGGCCTCTGGGGAAATACTTTATTTTGAAAAACACGGAGGCCGGAAGTCGCGGTCGTTAGCTGTGATGCTAACTTGACAGTAGCGCCGCTTCTCTTTGTCAGAGGACCGACTTCCGTTTTCATGTTTGGTCCAGGTTTCTGGAATTTACTACCTAGTGAGACTGAGCTGCCTGTCTCTCTGACAAACAGTAGCGGCGGTCTAGCATTTTCCGCGACGGAGCCAGCAAAAGGTCCTCCATTTCAGCTTGGTTAGAGTTTGAGTCCGTCATTCTGTTTCATCCTTGAAAAACACGACTGTTTACCCAGCTAGCTGGCTAGCATCAGCCAGCTGAGTTGAACCACCTAGCATGTTTCGGTTCTTGAATGACGTTGATGACGACCCCTACATGATGTAAGTATTGACATTAACTACAGTTTGTGCGGCCTGTGTCGTCTCTCTGTGTTTTGCAAGAGGTGTGTGTGTGTGTGTGTGTGTGGGGGGGGGGGGGACCTGCACGTCGGCACGCCAAGTCCAGATTATCCCTTCACTGAGCCCGAAGCAGGTACCTGACGTTGCTCCAGCCAGCTGTGGGGGCCTAACAGTGGTCCTCCATGTTGGAGAGACAATAACAGAGCTCGGCGGGACTTGATTAACCAATCGGTAGCTAAAATGGCCAATTAGCGCCACTCGTTTAACTCCCCGTTGTTTCCCGAATAACTCCGAGATCCAGGTTCAGCTGATTGATGGCAGGTGGAGGTTGGTTTTCTGGTCCAGGCGCCGGAACATTTCTACACAACATTGCCTCAAGAGAGTCGCCTACATGCGACAAAACGCGTGAAACTGAGGATTGCTGACCACCCTGCCGTTGTGCTAAATAAATATACGTTCGTTGGCATTCATAAGAAACTGATTTGAAGCTTCTCGTGGATGTGGACTGGACCTTTTTTAATTGTCTTGCTGCACGTCACACACAAGCTCTGTTATTAGTTTTAAATAATGCGCTCCTGCTGAAACTTTGGTGGCTCTCTTTGGGGGTCTTGTGGGCCCCCAGCATGTTCACCACCTGTCACACTGTTTATGATGTCAAAAGAGATAAGAAGCCAGTCATGGTCAGAAACATATTGTCGTTATTAATTAATTAAGTCTAGGGCCGCAACTAATGATTATTTTCATTATAGATTAATCTACCTGTTATCTTCTCGATGAAATATTTTGAATATTTTGTCTGATCAACAGTCCAAAACCCACATATCATCAGTTTACTATCATTTATGACAGAGACAAGCATCAAATCATCATATTTGAGAAGGTGGAAACATCAAATATTTGACTTTTTTTGCTTTAAAAACTATTACATTATCAAAATAGTTATTGACTAATTTTCTGTTGATCGACTAATCAAATAATTAACTAGAATAAAGTGTTTTTTTAAAGCTATTTTCATGCTTTTGAAAACAAAACAAAAAAGAAATCTCAAACTTAAATTTATGACAACTTGATTTGTTTAAATTTTTAGTTGCTTAATTGATATGTTAATTGAACAATTCTGATACTCTATTAATCGTGTAAGTCAATTGTCAAGTGAAAATGCCAAAAACTCTCTGGTTCCAGCCTCTTAAATGTGAGGATTTGCCATTTTTGTCTGTTTTGATATAATTGTAAATTCAATGTCTTGGGGTCTGGGAACTTGTTCAGGACATTTTTCAATATTTATTATTTTTATAGACTATTATGATTTAACTGAAAAGAAACAGTTGTTAGTTGCAGTCTTAGACTTAATAACTCATTAAGTGCTGGGCTCATTAGATCTTTGGGAACTCAAACTGGGTTCTCAGCAAGAGGAACTTCAGAAAAACGTTTGCAAGTGATATGTAGGTGAGGTATCGTTTGAGAAATTGTGATACTGATGTTCATACAAATCCAGCGTTTTTGCACCAACTCCAAAGTGATACTTGTTTCAATACATCACTTTTAGGAAGAGAAAGATATTTGTTTTACAATTTTTTTCTTTCTTTGTCCTTCAACAAAGAAATTCTCAAATCTAAAATGTTTTCTCAAACAGTCATACAAGATCTTTTGAAAATAAAATACAATCTATAAATGGTTAAATTATGATCTGAAATCTGTAAATATTTGATAAAAGAATAAATAAACAAGATTACAATATAACAGAAGAAGTAGAATAGGCATTCTACGCCATTTTTTCAGCGCTTCACAGTTTTGACACATTTCACTTGGGACCAAAGCAGTATTGAGGTTTGATTTCCACGCCCTAGTAATCTATTACATCTTATTTTGAAATTTGACAAGCTTCCCTCCTCACATTATTGTCATCTTACTGTATGTGAGTCTAGTCACCCAGTTACACCCAGGCAATTCACAAAAAGTCACAAGAAGTCAAAATGTTTCAGTGTAATCTGTGATTTCTTCTAGGGATCCATTTGCAGCTCACAGGCAGCAGATGAGGGTCCTGTTTGGACCATTTGGCATGGACCCCTTTGCCCTCACCCCCCAGATGCAGCCACACCGTGCACCACGCAGACAGGTAACGGTCTGCTATGTAGATGGACTGTATTCATGTGTTTTGTATCCACACTAGTTTATCTATTGGAATTTTTAAGTTTTGGAGTTTAAGGTGTACTTTGTCTTTTAGGCTGGTCAGCTGACCCCCTTCGGCATGATGGGAATGGTGAGTAGCTTCTTCTGCAACCTCCTTCAATAACTGCTAAAAATGGAACTTATATGTATAAAAGTGTCTTTCAATATCACAGATTACACATGTACTATCAGGTGACTTGACGGTGTCATCAAAAAGAGCTTCGGATGGAAAGCACAGTATTGTGTGAAAAGCAGTCTACAGTCATTCTGGTTTGTGATTAAATGAACCAGGGTTAGGATTTAAAAAATGGTCCGGTTTGGTCTACATTAGGTTTCAAATTAGGTTTGGTTTACCAGAGTTTTACATAAATAGCAATATGGCCAAAAAAGTATAGGGACAATGAGGTGAGAAAAGACGAGTACACAATATGTTCTTGAATCTGGGCTTGTCTTTTTTTACTTTATTAACAGAATTACCAGTGATCAAAAGACAAGGACAAAAGACCAGCCAGTTCTGCTTTGTCATTTAAGAATATTATTACTGAGAATTGTGTCTTTGCCAAAAAAGTGTATATTTATGCATATTTTTGCTCTGAAAGTAAGGTTGTGGGGCTGAAAGGATGACCTCAGTGGCACTGAACTGACAATGAAAGCTGTTGTGTACCACTCTGTTTATACTTGATGTTTCATCAAATGAGAATTTAAAAGATCTTCTTTCATTTATTCCTGCAGGGTGGAGGATTCATGGATATGTTTGGCATGATGGGAGAAATGATGGGAAACGTGGTGAGTAGTTCTGTCGACCAATTTCAAATAAACAGAAAGTAATTACCCTCAGGGATGAAACCTGTGTCTGAACTGTACTCCATCTCACCTTCTATTTACTTTTTATTAATTTTCTTCTTATAGGAAAGAATGTCCGGTTCACCAAACTGTCAGACGTTTTCCTCCTCAACAGTGATCTCCTACTCCTCTTCAGATTTAGGGGCTCCTGAAGTTTATCAGCAGACCAGTGCGACGAGAACAGGCCCTGGAGGGGTGAGAATAACCTACAGTTACTGATGTGATTACAGTACATGTTGGGAGTGCTGGTTGGTGCCATATAAGTAGACCTGATTACTTTCCTCAACCTCCAAAAGCCTGACTAGACATGTGGCCTTCATGCATTGTTAGTACAGGCATGACTGTGGCCTTCAGGCCTCATAAGCACATTAAATCCCCAGTAATTGTAGTGACAATAAATACATCATGTACAGTATAAATATCATAGTTGTCATACAAACATTTCAGTCTTGAGTTCATTCAGAGTGCAGCGCTTGTTTTAGTAAATGGAGTCACTTTTCACCTCAGATCCGTGAGACGCGGCAGTCAATGAGGGACAGTGAGAGCGGCCTCGAGCGTCTTGCCATCGGCCACCATATTGGGGATCGTGCACACATAATGGAGCGTTCACGAAATCGCCGCACTGGAGACCGCGAGGAACGACAAGACTTCATTAACCTTGATGAGAGTGAGTCGTTGGGGGATGGAGGGGCAGTATTCTCTGCTAGACTTTGAATATGAAAGAGATTGAATTTCATATTTTTGGCGGCTAACTCAAAGGAAGTACAATAATGTGTCTGGCTTAACAAGAAACAGAAGTAATGTTATTTAATTACATGGAAGTTGATAATGCTGCAGTGATATTAGATATGTTATTTTTGTCACTAAACAACCTGCCCTCCGCTCCCGCTAGCTGACGCTGCAGCATTTGATGAGGAGTGGAGGAGGGAGGCAGGAAGATACGTTCCCCCGACTGCCCGGGCGCTAGACTACGGCCGAGATCGACGGGCTGGAGGCCAGCAGCTGGCCCTCACTGCCCCTCCCAGCTCAACGCCCCCACCAGGCCATCGACACGAGTCCCCCAGACACCGCCAGCCCCACACCCGTCCACGTTACGACTGGTGAGAGGTAAGAGAGAACAAGAGCATTGAGTATTTACAGCTTTGATTCTCAGGCCGGGATCAGTCAAATCCAGCCTGACCTGATGGGTTTAGTGGGGTATCTGTTAAGTTTTGGCTAATAATCATACATCATCATACATCGTATATTTGTTTTGGCATTTATGCCGGCCAATAAATAACAACAGATTGTAGTACAGAAATGCCAAAAATATTTTTGCAATAATTACATATTGAGCACTGACAGTTTCTTTCTTACTGTAAAATGTCCTGCTCAATACATATCTTGGTCACAACAAAATGCTGCGGAGGGACGATAGAAGCAGACAACACTTTGCCCAGATACTATGCAATAAAAACCTTCCAGAGAAGAGTTTTTACTCTGAAGCAGATGCAGAAAGTGTTGAGTTGGGTGTCGCTTAGTTCATATTAGATTTGTAGGTTTTAATTGCAGCAAGAGGTGGGTGTCATTTTACATTTGGACATTTTTTTTGCTTTTTATTGGATCAGTTTTACATAATCGAACTACTTAAATAGAGCTCCAGGTATTTATTCTGGTTTGAGTGATCCTCAAACCTCCAAGACAGGGTAGCCAACACTATTAAAATTATATAATACTGGTACACCATGGTAAAGATTTGCACTTGGGTGATTCTCCTATACACTGTACAATAACAAGTGAAGTAATAAGTGAATAATAAGTGAAGTTGCACGTACATGTTAAACTGTATGAGATGGGTCTAATTTTGAGGCTTGTCAGATTGTGTGATGAATGTCAGTTGAATTGTAGCGCTGTGATGTAAATGCAAGAGGAGAAAATATGCACGTCATCAACTTTTCACCCATCTGTACCATTTTGAAAATGTGTAGTTATGGGTCGTAACAGCAGTCCCATTGTGAGAATTTGAACTGTCATACTGTCAGATTTTTACTGAAAGCTATCTTTGATCACCAAACCGCTAAACTGGCTGTTGCCGGGCGTGTCTCACAGTGCGCTCTAGGACCACCATTTTGGATTGACATCCATGTTGTGTCGAGCTCTGCTGACTCCATCTGCCTTTCTGTCTGTGATGTATCATAATAAACACTGTGGCCTTGGTTGACTGTCCCTGCAGGTGTCACACTTGGGCGACCAGATGGAAGGAGTAGAGGGAGGATTTCCCCGATGCTGTGAACCACGCAGAAGACGGAAGTTGATGAACATCACAACTGCCCGTCGTAAATGTTTGATATGACTGGACTGTCTTTACATAAACAACATACACACGCAACACACACACACAACAAAACCCTGCACTTGATAGTTACATTTACAGTTCTACTTCTCCACTGTTACATTCAACACACACAAACACACACACACACACACACACACACACACACACACACACACACACAATGGCACCCCTGTACAAACATGGGTATAACTATACTCGCTTTATACAGTCAGCTCCATAAGTATTTGGACAGTGACACAATTTTTATTTTGGCTCTGTACACCACCACAATGGATTTGAAATAAAACAACTAGTATGTGCTTTCAGTGCAGACTTTCAGCTTTAATTTAAGGGTTTTGACAGCAATATTTAGGGGAACTGTGCAGGAATTACAACCTGAAGTCAGCCTGACTGAAGTCAGGAGCACATAGAAATCACCAGACGCTGGGTTTCTTTCCTGGTGATGGTCTGCCAGGCCTCAACTGCAGCTGTCTTCACTTCCTGCTTGTTTCAGGGGCTTTTTGCTGTCAGCAAGTGAAATGCATTCTCTGTGGGATTCAGGTCAGGTATTTGACTTTTTGGTCTTGAAAAAGTCTGTGGTCTCTTTGGCAGTATGTTTTGGGTCATTGTCCTGCTGCAGTGTGAAGCGCTATCCTATTAGATTTGAGGCATTGGGTTGAGCCTGAGCAGATGGGATTGCTCTGTACACCTCAGAATTCATCCTGCTGTCTTGGTCAGCAGTCATGTCATCAGTAAATATGAGGAAGCCAATTCCACTTGCAGCTTGAGCTGGGACGATATGCTTTTCTTCCAGTTCGATGCTATCACTATATTATGGTGCAGATTCATTATGTATTGTGATTCTTAAGTATTGCAATTCAATATTACGATTTATTGTGATTTTTGTTTGCTTTTTTAACACTAGACCATGGGGAAAAGTTGAATCATACACTTCTAGAGACTGTATATCATGATTCCTATTTCCAGAAATAATGCACATCACACGTCAGTCTTTGAGTTGTATTTCAGCAGCATCATTGCTATACAAAAATATAAAAGTGGTAAATAAAATTTTATTCATATATTAATGTTTTATTAATATATAATAAAAATATTTAGAATTAAAAATCGTTAAAAAAAAGAATCATGATGCTTAAGTGAAGGCAGCCATAATGCCCATGTCAGAACATTACTTCCAGGTGGTGTGTATAGGATAATGGGCTGTTCCTTTTCTTCTCCATACTCTCCTCTTGCCACCACTCCGGTAGAGGTTTATCTGCGTCTCATTAGTCCACAAGATCTTGTTCCAGAACTCTGCAGGTTTTTTTAAGTAGTTCTTGGCGAATTGTAACCTGGCCTTTCGGTTCTTCAGTTTTATAAGTGGTTTGCATCTTGTGGTAAACCCTTTGCAGTTATTCTGGTGAACTCTCCTCCTTATTGTGGTTTTTGACACAGACATGCCTACCTCTTGGAGAGTCTTCTTGATGTGGCTGACAGTTGAAAAGGGGTTTTTCTTCACGAGGGAAAGGATTCTTTTGTCATCCGCAGTACTCTTCCGGGGCTCTACCAGGCCGTTTTGTGTTGCTCAGATCACCAGTGTGTGTTGAATTGGACAACATGTTTCTGCTGTTTCTCTGATCGTTTTTGAGCCTCGCGATGGCTTTCTTAACTGACATTGTCACCTCTTTGTGACTGATACCAGCAACAGATTCCAAATGAAAATGCCACACTTAGAATCAACTCTAGGCCTTTTATCAGCTGATTTGTGCATGAACTAACAGTGGAATTACACACCCCTCTCCTAGGAACAGCTGAACAGACAATTGTCCAGTTACCTTTGGTCCCTAAAAAGGGTGGACTACAAATATAAATGTCTGTAATTCCTACACTGTTCATCCAACTTGGATGTAAATACCCTCAAATTAAAGCTGAAAATCTGCACTTACAGCACATACTAATTGTTTCATTTAAAATTCACCGTGATGCTGTGCAGAGCCAAACTAACACAAATGGTGTCATTGTCCAAACACTTACGGAGCTGACTGTATATACTCATTCTCAAAACTTGACATGTGTTTTTGCCCACTGCACTTAAGTGCTACAGTATGCAGTACATCTGCTGTACAGTCCATTTTATGTTTGTGAAGACACTAGTGTGTCAGTGAATTGAATTGTATACTGTTAACTAATTAATCTAACTAAATAAAAGTTCATTAAACATTGTTAGATAATTACAAAATGTGTCTTTGTTTTGGTTGTTTGAGATTGCATGTCTTAAATGTGTTTTTTAAAACCCAATCGCATAACTGATCAACGTACAGCTTCAAAGCAATTAATATATGCTACTAAATCTGTCAAGCTAGGGTTCTTTATTGCTCCTCTGTAATTGTATTTAGAGTTATTGGTTCTCTGCTGCTGTAGAGTGTGCAAATCTCTGATTGTGCTTGAACTGACAAATCAGCTATACATTTTTATTTTTTTCCTCACTGCATGTGCATGTATTCGTGCGCTCCCTCTTCCCTGTGCCACCATGTCTGCAGGTCATGTGACATCCAGATGGAGCACACAAGTGGAGCAGCCAATGAAAACCATCCTCTTTTGACAAATCACTCCCATAGCAGGCTCCCTGCCTGCCTCCGTCTGTGCTTGCTGTATCTTTAATTACATCCACGACTATTTTTAAATGCACATCCTCCCTCCAGCGTGCACCGCTCCTGTCACCTGTCTACCTGTCATCTTGCCTCCTTTAATCCCCATCATTAGATCTTTAAGGTTCTCCGACAAGGCAGCTCATTTTGTGCATCTGTCTTTTCTTAGATGTATCCTGCTCATCGTTTCTTTGTTTTGATGTTTTCTGCTTGTCATCCACATCTCAAGTATACAGATGTTTGTTTCCATTTTTCCCAGCAAACCCTTACTTTTCAGCCACTTATGACATTCTTTGCAGGATAGCAGCACTGCCTGGATTTGGCAGCAACCACAACAACAATTGTCACTTTAGCAGTTTGCTGGGACAGTATTTGAACACATGTCATGAATGCTGCTGTAGTTAGTTAGCAGATGAGCATATGTACCCTCAGCAATCAATGCTAAACAAATGACAGGACTTGTAGGAAGTCAGGAAGGCAATGTTAAATGCAGAACTTGAAAATGGAATCCGCTGAGAAAGGTTACAGTGCAAATCACAACACATCTTGCTCAGCTTCTCCTCAGACATTTTATTTTCCTGCATCTTCACAAAAACAGAAGAAATACATGCAACCTCTGCTGTTCATCTCTATCCCTCATTCCACCCTCTCTTTTTATATCCTTTCCCAGCTTCGTTCCCTCCTCTCCTCTGCGTCTTCCAATGACTCACACGCTCCCCCTCCCCCCTGTGTGTCATATGTTTTCACCCCTTCTCCTCCCACCTCCCCGTCCCTCTATCTCCCTCTCATTCGCCTACATACGCTCACTTTCTCCATCAGGCTTCAAACACGCTGAAGGTAACGTTTAAAAAGATTGATCTATTTCTTCATTCCTTCCATCCCTCTAAGCCTCCTCCATCCTCCTCCTCCTTCTCCTCATCTCCTCCTGCTCTGTGTTTTCTCACCATCTCATCTCTCCATTGGTCCGTATTACCAATCACAGACTAAAACAGCATAGAAATTGAACTGGCTTTTGGTCCGGAACAGGTTGACAGTAGATTCATAAATAGGTATGCATTATTAGCTTTTGATTTATGTCTCCTTCTGTGTGTGTGTGTGCCAGCAATCTTCCCAGGGAGCATCTTTTCCACAGCTTTGCATCCCTAAGGCTGCGTCACTATCATCAGGAAGAGTGTGAAGTCCTTGTGACTAATGTAAAATTGAGGCACCTCAACACCGCTGTTAGCTGAAATGAAATGCATTTATGACGTTTTTTGTTTTTTTTCATACGCAGCTGTCTCTCTGTACACAGATTTTTTTTTTTAAACAAAATGAGCTGGAATGATTGTAAGATTTTGTACATGAGTGCTGAGTTGTAATGTGCAGTACAAATGGTTAAATAAAGGTAATGTTTTCTTGTTTTTTTACAGGATGTCCATAGTGAATATTGTTGCCAGGGAGATCCTGGACTCCAGGGGAAACCCCACTGTGGAAGTAGATCTGCATACTGGCAAAGGTTAAAAGATAAATCCATCATTGGCATAATGTGTTTGTACAATTGTCATTTGTGTCGACAGTGTACCTTGTCTAATCTAAACCTCAAAAAATCACAGCTTACCTTTACCTTTTCCACCCCTCTCACCGTCTCCTCCACCTTTCACCCACCTATACATGCACCTCTCTCTCCACCCACCAATCCCCTTTCCTCCATTCCAGGTCTGTTCAGGGCTGCTGTGCCCAGCGGTGCATCCACCGGCATCTACGAGGCTCTGGAGCTCCGGGATGGAGACAAGACTCGCTACAAGGGCAAAGGTGAACACTTAACGAGATGTACCGTCTGTGCTTCTGTCTCTTTCATGTCCTCGTTCTTGTCTGTCTCCGCTTTTGCTCTGCAGCTTTTTCTTTTGTGACATGAATGTGGGCTGACACTCTTAGTTTTCCATTGATCCAAATATCTCCCTCTGTCTCGCCGTCTAAGGTGTAATCAAGGCTGTTAGTCACATTAATGACACCCTTGGACCTGCCCTCATCCAGTCTGTGAGTGACAGTGCAGAAACTGATAAATTTTAAGCAGAAATAGCTAAACAATATAGTGAAAAATGAAGAACTACTGTGTGAGTGACATTTTGTTTTTCTTTCAGGGAATCAGTGTGTTGGAGCAGGAGAAACTGGACAACATGATGATTGAAATGGACGGCACTGACAACAAATGTAAGCCTCATGTATATCTCATGCACGGTGATGGCATATACGTGTAATGACATGTTTCCGCACCAGTGGTCACTGACCTCACCCATGTGTGCTGTGTGACTGCCTCTATGTTTCTCCCAGCTAAGTTTGGTGCCAATTCTATTCTTGGAGTATCACTGGCCATATGCAAAGCTGGCGCAGCAGAGAAAGGTGTCCCCTTGTACCGGCACATTGCTGATCTGGCAGGAAATGGAGAGCTGGTCCTCCCAGTTCCTGTGAGTCCTGTATATTTTTCATTGTGCAAAAATGCAATTCTTGCTAACACAAAAGCCAAAATATAATCTCATGTCCCTTATCTGTGCCTCACTCAGGCTTTCAACGTGATCAACGGGGGCTCCCATGCTGGTAACAGGCTGGCCATGCAGGAGTTCATGGTACTTCCTGTAGGAGCGGAGTCTTTCCGTGATGCTCTGCGTATGGGGGCAGAGCTCTACCAGACACTGAGAGGTGTCATCAAGGAGAAATATGGTCAGGATGCTACAAATGTGGGAGATGAGGGAGGGTTTGCCCCTAATATACAAGAGAACAGTGAAGGTAAGAACAAACACATGTAAAATTATTCCCTTCTCCTGATTTCCTGTTATGTTGCCTTACATCTTTGTGTTTCTCTCTGTCAGCCCTGGAGCTGATAAAGACGGCCATAGAGAAAGCGGGATTCACAGACAAAGTGGTGATAGGGATGGATGTTGCTGCTTCAGAGTTTTTCATCGAGGGCAAGTACGACCTGGACTTTAAGTCTCCGCCCAACGCTGCCCGCAACATCAGCGGTGAGGAGCTGGCCAGCATCTACCAGGGCTTCATTAACAACTACCCGGGTGTGTATTCTTATGTGTTTGTGTGTTGGATTTCAGCCCTGAAATGGGTCAAACACAGAAATACTTAGTTTTACACAGAGAACATGATGTGGACAACTCCTATTCATGATGGGCCTTTAAAAATAAGCGAGATGTATTGATTTCCACAGTTCACTGAGCCTCCAGGCACAGGCTCATGGAGAAACAGCGTCAGTGTTAATAGTTGATTGAACTTCTATCCATAAATGGACACACCGGCCTACTTTTCATATATCTACAATTGCAATATTTCTTTCATCACTTCTTAGAGAAACTAAGAGAACAAGAGGGCTTGAAGTCTCCACAGCCCAGTCTCTCCCCCTGACGCTCAGGCCTGTTAAAGAGGTTTTAATTATGTGCTACGGTGCACATTTGGCAAGCAGGGACCTACTCTGATGTGGCTCTTTACCCTGTCAATGGTGTGTTTCCTGCTTGTGTGGCCAAGTGCGTGTGTGCATCTGTGTGCAATGCGAGTGAATTTTAAGACATTACTCCCATTAGAAGCTTTTATTGGCATTTTCACTGGTGCTCTAGTCCTATTGAGTTGTAGGTGATTAATGGAAAGTCTTAATATTAGACTTATGCAGAAAAATTATCTTACCCACCTCTCTTTCCTTCAGTTGTGTCTATTGAAGATCCTTTTGACCAGGATGACTGGCCTGCTTGGTCACAGTTCACGGCCTCAGTGGGCATCCAGGTAAGATATAACACTTTGTCCTTGTTATCTGGAAGTGAATTAGTTCAGCTGGTCCTTAAATGGGTACTCCAGCAATTGAGTATTAAAAATGGTCAAAATTGATGCTGTAGAGGTCGAGATATTCTGATTTTTAGTTGCTAATGTGGCTGCAAAATGCTGGATTCTGCAATGTCCGTAATGAAACTCAGGAGTGTATTTCATTGACTTTCCTTGCCTGGTAAACACCCACGTCACCAAACTCCATGTCCCGCAGGCTGATCTTCATGTGTAAAATCAGTGGAGTTCCTCTTTAACATTATTGGTTTATGGATTTACGTACGTGGGGCGACAACAAACATTAAGACTCTCTGGGTTGAGTAGACCTGCTACTACTACTACTGTGAGTAACAAAACGCACATCAATCTGTCTGTAACTTCGTTGTATAAACTGTGCAGGTGGTCGGAGACGATCTGACGGTCACTAACCCACGCAGGATACAACGAGCCGTGGAGGATAAGGCCTGCAACTGCCTGCTGCTTAAAGTCAACCAGATTGGCTCTGTCACAGAGGCCATCAAGGCGTGAGTTGATTTTGTGTGTATTTGATGCAGACACGTAGGCACACACGTCCATGACCATGCACATTTATACTGCCCCTGCCTCTCAGGTGTAAACTGGCCCAGGAGAACGGCTGGGGCGTGATGGTGAGCCACCGCTCAGGAGAAACAGAGGACACTTTTATAGCTGACCTGGTGGTTGGTCTCTGCACTGGACAGGTAACACACACACACACACACACACACATAACACAATGGAAAGTTAGTGATTTATCAAAAAAGCAATCGAAAGATCACTTGATAGTGAAAATAACTGATAGTTGCTGTCCAAATACCAAGTGTTAGTAATAATGGATCTGTACCTGTAACTCTCTGTGATCCTTGGTATTTTTGTCCCACTTTCAGATAAAGACTGGAGCTCCCTGTCGATCAGAACGTCTGGCCAAATACAATCAGCTCATGAGGTGGGTAATCTTGATTTGTACATGTGTATGCATGTATAGAAATTCATACAGGACATCATCTATATAGCACTTACGCCACTTTTATATTTCTCTTCTTCTTCATCTGCTGTTGTCCTCTTTCACATTCATCTGCCTGCTCTACATTTCTCTCTCCTTTCTTCCTCACCTCCTCTTCCTCTCAGGATTGAGGAAGAATTGGGTGACCAGGCCCACTTTGCTGGGCACAACTTTCGCAACCCCAGTGCCCTTTGAGTGCCAGTGCCGTTAGCAGTGGCACACAAGAGAGCACGCATACATGCAAATCCTGTTATATTTCCCTGACAGACACATAGTAATGACATAATGACATCTGTTTCAGCAAAGCACACTAAGGTGCACTTAAAAGTATTAAGACTAATTAGTTTTCAAATAACTTAAATGCACAGATAATGCACTGTAGCTTCCAGCTACAGTATATTGACCTGAAGCTTCAGCAAGTGATTGACTTAATTGACTACAGCCGGTTGCAGCAGATCCTGAACAAGGCCTGGAGGGGGAAAAAAATCAGTGTTTCACCTGTCAGCAAGACGAGCACTTCCCCTGATGCACTTGTTAGTTTCTTTCTCTTTCCCAAGCCCTCTGACTGTCTCCTTTTGACTCACTGCAAGTGTTTTGATCTTTTGTGCCCTGTTGTTTCCTCTTCTTCCTGTTCCTCATGTCGGTTTTGATGTGAACACTCAGCAGCTTGCCACACAATTGTATCTGCTACTGTGGTATGTCTGAGGTTAAGCTTAATAAAGAAATGGATACATGTTAACTCGAACCAAAGCTCTCTGTGTTTTTGTTTAAAGGGGAAGCTCTGCTGTGTCATTTATTTATTCTCTTGCTTAAAAGTTAAATAATCACTGAGTCAAATATGGCTGAAAACCACCTCTGCATTGCTCTCTAAAAAGTAGAAACATTCAAGCATGTTGCACTTCTGGCCACATTAAATATTGATGTCACAGCAGGTGTTTGACATCGCTTACATAGAAGTCGTACAGGAATGCTGCAGAAAAAAGTAAAGGTCATTCCTGCTGGTAAAATTCTGCAAGAATATCCTGCAGGGTTTTTGTGATTTTTCATGTTTCTGCAGGATCTTCAAAGGATCATGAAGGAATCCTTTAGAAATTTAGAGGGAATCCAACAGGAACTCAACACAAATCCTGCAGGAACTTAAGAGGAATCCTCTGAATCTTCTGCAGGAATTTAAAAGGATTTTGTTTCTAGCAGGAATTGATAGTTCCTGTATGATGCCAGCTAAAGGAACAAAAGCAATAATTCATGGCCATCTCTCATACGTCTATACATGTAGGGTGACGAGCTGAAATATGTACCAGGGGCAATCTGTTGTGCATGCAGCAGTTGTCCATTAAAGCCTCAACATAAAATACAGGATACAGTCAACTGTCAAGGGCAACACACCTTCTGTGAAATCGATCATGGGCCTTTTTCACAGCAGACA
Source organism: Macquaria australasica (assembly GCA_005408345.1). Lineage (NCBI taxonomy): Eukaryota > Metazoa > Chordata > Actinopteri > Centrarchiformes > Percichthyidae > Macquaria > Macquaria australasica. The sequence continues at coordinate 288,484 of SEMN01000124.1, forward strand.
TTTTGGCATGTCATAGCAGGAAAAGCACAGGTGTCATTAATAATGGCTGCATTCCATTCAGGTGGTCCAGGTCCAGGGTCCTTTGTATTGTGATTCTTGCTTCACTTGCATGGTTACTGGAAAACTACTGAGCCATCATTAATGCTATTACTTACACCTGTGCTCTTCCTGCTATGACAAGTCAAAACTTCCACATAAAAGCCTATCGAAGAGATGCTTCAAAGTGTTTACCTACAGAAAGCAATACAGCAATTATTATTGTTGTTATTATTTGGGTTACTTTTATTCTATAACAAAGAAATCGTGTTTACCTGTTAACCCTGATTTAAAAGACTTTATTACAGCAGAAAATAACGTAACATGTAAGCATAAAACGAGAAACATGAGCAATAGAAAAAATACAACAATTCAAAATACTTCATTGTAAGACTTGTAAGACTGCTCACACTGCACAATATTGGCATTCTTACAGTATTTTTGCTGTAAAACTAAAGAAGACAAATAATACATCATTAATTAAAACCAATAAAATATGATTTAGATATGTTGGTGAAATTATAAATTGTTCTAGTAGTGAAAGCAGTAGTAGAGTGATAAATGTTTACGTAAATGCCATATAGCCTACGTGTTTTTTTTGTCTTTTAATCGGTTATCTTGCAGATCATTAATCAGCTGCAGGCTCTGGCCGTTGCACAAACTGAGCAGCAGAGGGAGCGCGAGCGCGACGAGGGTCTCGGTTCCTGTCGTGCCCGGTCTGCCGGTGATGATGATGAAGGAAGGCTGGAGCCGCGCAGGCGCACCGGGTACGGTCTCCGGCCTGGTTTCCATGGTTACCACACAATAGGAGACGGGACAGGGGGGCTGCGTGAAGGGGAGAGAGAGGGAGAGAACGACAGCAGCGGAGCGGAGGGGAGGGAGGGGAGGAGGAGGAGGTCTGCAGAGCCGCTTGACTGGACACACCGCTGCAAGCTTTTCCCAGACAGACAGACAGGCAGGCAGACAGACACATAACATAACAGAGGGCACGATTTAATTGCCCGTTTGTTAATTGTTTAATTATTCCAAACGAGTTTGAGCTTTCTTTGTTAAGTCGCTGACATTGTCATTAAAATGCTCACACAATTAGGTACATGTATTTCCTCTTTTGTCCACCTTTCAGCTTGTTCGGCGTTGAATTGAGTAAGGCCTTTAAGAACAAAGGCCCATTGGACATCTCTTCCTCTTCAGGGTTCATGGCGAGATAAAGCCACACAGCTAGTTATTCAGTCTGCAAGCAGAGCCTCTCCATACAGTAAAGGTGACTCTGGAGGGACTAGGCAACAGAGACAGAGAGAGACCCTCCCTCTTGATCCCCTCCCTCTTCAGAGTTTTGGCCCTCTCTCTGCGCCTCTCTTCCTCCTTCTCCCTGCCTCACTACTCCCTCCTTCTCCGCCTCCTCCTCCTCCTCTATCCCCCCCCCCTCCCTCTCTCTCCTCATGCAAATCACGCCCTCTCCTCTCTCCCTTTCTCTCACCCGACGTGCATCCCTCTCTCTGGCTCACCCCTCCGCTGAAAAATTGTGACTGTAAGACCGGAGAGGGGTATAAAAAAAAAAAGTGCAAGTCGTCTTAGAGGAAGAGGGGGAGTAGGTAGGGTGGGAGAGGGGGGGGCAAAAAAAGAAAAAGGGGGCGAAAGGGGGTGGGGAAGAGGCGAGGGTACGCATCAATTTGTAGTCTTCAGTTGGCACCCCTGTTTTTTCCTGCAACGAATAGAAAGAGATTTCTTCTGCATTATTGTTATTACCGGAGCCCGTTGCAATGTGAGCCAGCACAAGCCTCTGTTGACAGACGCCTGGGCTCTGAGGTGTGCGTGTCAGCGTGCAACATAAAACGACAAAACAGAGGGAGAGAAAGGAAAGGGAGAGTGAGAGTGAGAGCACGCATCGCTGGATATTATAGGTAAGGAGAAGGAAAAAATGGATGCTTATACTGTGTATTTGGAGCTATTCCTGCTGGCCACGTTTGTGCTCTCCCTCCCATTTTTTTCCTTTGTGCTTTAATTATCATCATACTCCTGCGTTATGGCTAAATTACGTCCCGGTGAATTAATGTTAACAGAGTGCACGACGCGCACCCACATTCCGGCGAGGAAAGGGAAGGGAGAGAGCCGGTGCGAAATGCCATGATTCGCCATTCCATATCATCTTTCTTTTAAGATGTGCAGCGTGTAGAAACAGCGCTGCACAGGCATCCATTCTGCTTGTGGACATGTATGTGCTGCCGAACACGACTCGCCCCGTCGTAGGTGGACTGTGTTTCGCCGGGGTAGTCTGAGGCAGGCTTGTACAGCAGCTTTGGCCGGTCTCCTCTGCATGTGTATCAATAACATTCGCAGGAAGAAAGAAGAAAGAGTCGTTGCAGTGCCCGCTCGCTGGTGATGTAAGCAGAGCAACTGCATGCTGCTGCTTTGCATCACATGCAGCGGTCAATTTGTTGATAATGCATGTGCTGTGTGCGTGTGTGTTTGTGCGTGAGCGTGCACAGGGACTAGTGACGTTAATGCTGGTGTATGTTAGTGCTGTGTTGGCGTCTTAGTTGTTTACTGACCACGGCCAAAGACCTGCCAGAAGCTGCCACCTGTAACTGAGATGCATTATGTTTACAGTAACCCACTGAGAACTGAATGTTTTCTTCTCTTCTGTGATAAACTTATTAATGTCATGTGTATGTTAATTAGGCTGGCTGTACATACACTGCATTGTCTGTGAATACACGTGCCATCTTTTATGCATATGAGGTGTGAACAGTGATTGTGACAGTTAAGATTTTACTCTTAAGACTGATTGAATCAGTCACTGCAGCATGCACTAATAATTAATGCATGGCCATGTGTAGTGGAGCAGCTACAGGATTTACAGGAGCTTGTCTGCTTTGAATGAAACACACACACACACACACACACAAATCAGTGTGTAGCTACTGTATTTATTGGCTGCATAGCAGAGTACATTAGCATTAGCTCTGCTAACTGTTCGGCCAAATATATCTTTTTTTTCATCCAGTGGTGTGCACTATTTTTATACTCATTCAATATACATGAGTCATTTTTTCATCATAGTGGTACATGAATGAATGGATTAGACGAGTCCTTGCTAAGTAGTCCACCTATGTTGTCAGGCACACCCAAATGGATAAAGGATCTTGACGTTGTACATTTACCTAATGGCTGGCTGACTAGATAAATAAGCATGTGATTCTGCCGGCCATAACCAGGTCATGTGGGTTAACCACAAGTAGCTGTGGGTTTGGGCTGTTGTGGTGAAGGTGGAAGGAGGGGGGGTGTGGCCCCATATTCCCAAGATGTTTGCTGGAGTCTTCTGCAGACTGTTATTCAAAATGCAGTCTACCAATCAGCACCGTTTCTGCGCCGCTCTTGTTGTCTGTTGTTGCAATGTTGTAGAACCCAACAATACTATAGCCAAACCAGTGCATTCTGTTAGTGTGAGTGGGCTAACCTATTCTGCCTGTGGGTTTTTGCTGCTGTGGTGAAGACAGGCAGAGAGGAAACTGTTTTGAGCGCAGTGAAAAGCAGTTGTGCCAATACAGTGTGAAGCATGCTGGGAATTTAAATATTGTAACAGTGCTCTTGCAGTTTGAAACTCGGTTGTTTTCATAATGTCACAAATTCCTGAACTCCACACACGGTGCAGATAGCAAACAATATTGCTTATTGCTGCATCCTTACACGAACCGATGTTGTTTTGCAAAACATTGAGTTCTCTGTAGGATTTACATGCAGATAAAGACTGAATAATGCCTTCTTTGTTTATGCTTCTTTACAGGTTTTGGTAGCTCTCATGGTGTAACACACAGCCCAGTCAGTAAGCAACAGGAACCAGTTCAGTCCCTGCAATGGCTTGTGTTGTAAAATGGACGTTTTAAAGAAGGAATAATGAAAACACGGACACACAAAGAAACGGTATGAACAAGGCCTACGTCTATTTTTCACAATGATGTCAGGGATTGTGTACCTGCCTCATTCTTGTACTCTATGCAGTACATTTGGGAGTATGACTACATCTTAATTAGTTCAATATGTGATAGTATTTCAAAATAGATGACTAAGATGTAAATTATTTATTTGGTTGTGAGATTCCACGTAGGTATTTTATTCTTTCCTCTGCTTATTCTTTCTCCCTCTTCTCTGTGTCCTTTTGCCTTCTCTCTGTTATTCCCTGTTCTTCTTTTCACCTCCCTCCCCTTTTCATTCTCCACTTGTTTTTGCCCTCGCTACATTCCACCTTGAATTGAACGAACCTGATGTTCTTTTGGCTTGTATTAACTCTATTTTCACTATATTTCAACACATCTCCTCATTTCTCTCTGTGTATCTACTTATTCCTGTAACTTATGCTGTTCCCTCCCTTCCATATTTTCCTCTTTTGCTGGACTTTGGGTTTTGCAGATGCCCATGCGCAGTGGGCGACGGCGGGGGGCAAGTGAGGAGAGAAGGGGTAGACGCCCGCACGCCAGCCCCACTCGCGCTGAACGCATCGATAGACAGACGGTTAGAGCCTACTTCCTTTGCCTGTTTTTCTGTTTTGGCCATAAGTTTATGTACAAGAGTCATGAAGAATAAAGAACTGTCTCTGTGTATTGGATTGTGTGTGTATGTATGTGTGTGTTGTCTGTGTATGAGTCATCAGTATGATTGCCACAGACATACCCTTGCAGTGTCAGTATTGTTCGATAGTGTGTTTTACAGCTTAGCACTTTGAAATCTTTGATGTTTCATGTTTGACATTGATGTTTTGTGTGTGTGTGCGTGCATGCAAGTGTAAGCTTTGTTCTAAAAACAGTCATAGGCCTGTTAGGGATTCAAAGGCATCACTACAGAATTAAAAGTCTTGTGTTGTTTTAGCAAAGAGGTGCTGGTGAGGAATTGGCTGGAAATCGCTTCAGTCGCAGATCACAAGGCCATGATTCATCAGAGAGTGAGGGGGAGGAACTTGTGTCTCCTCCAAAGAGGCAGAAAGTTCAGGTTTGTGTTACATTTCATCAACCTGTTATATAAAGACTAATTATAAAGCTTTGATTCAGCTAAATCATTCAAAAGGCACTGTCTAAGCTATTAAGAGTTACATCGTTTACAAATATATATAGACAGCCATTATTACCACATTCACAAAATTACATTTTTTACCTCATCCACAACTGATCTTTTCTTGTCAGGATTCGGCCTCTACCCCAAACCCTCCAACATCAACACACTCGACTGACAGCTCGGCTCCTTCCACTGTCCCACCTCCAACCTCAGTTGCCAGCCAATCCCGTGAAAGTGACAATGAAGATGGCCAATCCCAGGGCAGTAGGAGCTCAGTTGTAGGGAGCCTGGCCAATAGCAGCAGTAGTCTGAGTAGTGGGCGGGATATAGACCAGGACAATCGTTCCTCTTCCCCAAGTCTCTCCGCTTCCCCTTTGGGTAGCCTGGACTCTGATTCCGATGGCCCCGACTCGCCAAAGCAAAGAGAGAGGGAACGGGAGAAAGGCAAGGAGGGAGGCGTGGGGAAGGTGGCAGGAGAGGATAGGAGGGTGCTACGAGAGGGGAGAGGGGAGGAGTCCAGTGGAGATGGAGAAAAGCGGGATGTAGATGCACGAATGGAAGACTGTCCATCTCTTAAGCCCCCCTCCACTCCATGCTCTTCCTCTGGTCTGCCTCCCTCTCTCCGTGGAGCAGGGGATTCATCAAACGACAGCAATAGTGGGAGGAAGTCCTATTTCTCCCTGGACTCCAAATTGATGTGCAAAGTTGAGTATGGTGGGCCGACGGGTGTTGATGGTGCACTTAGTGGCAACAGAATGAATTCCAAAGCCAGCACGCAGTGTGTGACCAAGACAACTATCTCGGGAGGAGACTTTTCCCATAACAGCCCCAACATTCCCCACTCCTTGCCCCCTCCTCTTCCTCCTCCACCTGCCCTGAAGCCCTTGGAGCTTGGGGGACAAAACCTGCCTGCTGAGGTTAAGACAGAAAGAGACAAAATAGAAAAGGCAGACAAACTCCTGGACAAGGCCCAGTCCACTCCTCCTTCTCTGTTGCCACAGACTGTCCCCCAGCCACAGTCCCAGTCCCAGCCTCAGAGCCAACCCTCCACCCACCCTCACCACTACAGCTCCACCAGCTGGCAGGGTGGCACAGCCACTGGTTGCCAGGGGAGCTGGGGCTACACCCGTTACCCTGGCAACCACCACCCACACCAGCCACAGCACCAGCCCCCAGTGCAGCAGCAGCAACTTCCCTCTGTTTACAACCCTCCGTCCTCTCGCCACTCCTCCCACCCTTCTTACCTCCCCCATCCTCACCCTCACCCCCACAGGGAGTACCTTCCCAGGTACGCTGGAGGGGGAGGGGACAGAGAAAGGGGGGCTGCAGGAGAGAGGGAGAGGGGAGTGAGGGGGGAGTGTGGGGGGAGGGAGATCAACAGGGAGTTCTCTGCTCCCATTGGCAACAGCAGCAACAATAGTAGCGGAGGTAATAGTAATAGTACTTGTGGTGGGATGGGTGGGTCCAACAGCATCCAAGGCAGGGAGTTTGGGGGTCTGTCAGTGGGTCAGAACCGGGAGTTCCAAGGCTCTGGGAGAGATGGACCTAACTTGGGTCCTGAAAGAAGAGACTTTGGTCCAGCTTTCAGAGACAGAGAGCGAGAACGGGAACGGGATACAGGGAGGGAGTTTCCTCTGCCAAACCAAAACCAGAGTAGAGACTTTGGCCCCAATGGAACTGGAGGGGGGCATCCCAGAGACAAAGATGGAGGCAGATGGGGTGAGTTTGGGGGCCAGACAAGAGAGGTTGTAGGCAACAGTAACCCAAACAACAGCTCCATCTCCCAGGGAAACCCCCCAAGTTCAACCAGCGGGCTACCTGTCACACCCATGCTAAACCGAGACCCACCTGCATCACCCCAAAACAACCCCAGTCACCCTTCCCATTCCTCCCTGCCCCCACACCCCCACCCACATCCCCCAAACTCATCCAACCGAGACTTCCCTCCTCCCATGGACCAGGCACAAACCCCCTCCTCTGGAGCAGATCACTTTCACAGAGAGTATCCTCCCTCTGGAGGAAAAGACTTTCCTGCTGGGGCGCCTCCTTCCACTGGCACAAATCGAGAGTACCTTAGCCCCCCTGGGGTGACTCCAAACCTGGGACGAGAGTATTCAGGGCCTGGAGGAACCCATCACCCACACCCACCTCACCCCCACTACCAATCCGGGCCCAGAGACAGAGAGAGAGACTCAAACCTGAGAGAGCCTGCTCTGTACCAAAACCGTGGAGGCCCAAATCAACCTCCTGCACTTTCTCCTTCCTCCTCTTCCAGCCATCATGGACACCCTCCGAATGCTCCTTATCCCCCTCCACCACCTCAGCCTCCTCTACCCCCAACTCAAACTTCCCACACTCAGCCACCCCCATCAAGTATGGCACCCAATGTACGTCCCCCACACTACCAGTCCTCTGCCCAGACTCCTCCAACACCCCTATCTCCATTACCCAGCCCATCAACAAATCAGATGGGAGGCTTCTCATCTTTTCCCCCTGGCTCCTCCTCTGGGCCTAACATGCCACTTTCTGGGCCAGGTGTGTCACCTGGATGTCGCCCCTCCCCTTTCCATGGCACTTTGAACAGCCACCCTCCATTCAGTGGAACGTACCACTCCAATGGGAACAGCAGCAGTAACATGGCCAACAGCAATAGCAACAGTAGTGCACCCAATAGCAGCAATACCAACTCGCAATCACTATCACCCCAAAATGTCTCAAAAGGACCTCCGCCTCTTAGTAACTCAGCCAACAACAACAGCATTTCGACCCCTGCCTCTAGTTCTTCACTCCCTGGTGGAGACGGACATTCGGATTCAGGCCCACCTCCCACACCTGTTATCAAAGAGGAACCAATAGAAGAAAGGGAAGAGAGTGAAAGCCCACCACCAGTGTTGAGAAGCCCCTCTCCTGAACCCAAACCTGTAGATATTCCCATCCACGCCAGCCAATCAGCACGGTAATTTCAAAATGAGATCATCATCCTATTTGAGATTGTCAATGTGTCACTCTGCTCACTCCCCCTTTATGTGATCAGATGCAATTAACAGTAATGGTAACTGTTATGATGGTATTTCTGACTCCTGATGGTTGTAGTAATGATGTCCTACACTGCTGTGTCACTCGTGTCTAGGTTTCACAAGGTCCTTGATCGTGGAAGCGGGAATTCCTGCGCCCGCAGTGATGTCCTCTTTGTCCCATTGGACGGCTCCAAACTGTGGAAAAAGAGGAATGAGGTGATTGAAAGGGCACGCAGGGAGGTCGAGCAGCGGGCCCGAGACCTAAGAGAAAAAGAGAGGGAACGAGAGAGGGAGCGCGAGCGTGAGAGGGAACTGGATCGACATCTACAGGTGTGCACATTTGAGCGTGATAATTATGTAGCGTGTCAGATTTAATGGATTTGATGTAGATTAAATTGATCACTTTAATGGGAGGGGAGTAAAGCAGATCAGGGCAAATGTGATTTACTGTCTTGTACTGTTTTCTCTGCAGCAGCAGAAGGACGTCAATGCCGCTGGAGGGGGTCGCCAGGGCTCCTCTCTCTTCTTCCCCTCCTCATCTTCTATCATCCTCGACCCTTCATCTTCTTCCTCCTCTTCCTCGTGCAACTCTGTCTCCCACGCTCACCCTCAGCATCATCCCTCACACCCGCATGCTCACCTTCCTCCAGCACACCATCTCCACCCCACCCTCGCTCACTCCATCCCCCACTCCCTCCTCCTGCCATCCATGGGTGGGGCATCAGCAGTGGTTGGCCCTCAGGGAGCCCTGGGAATAAGTTTAGGAGGTCCATATCTAGGCCCTGACACCCCAGCACTGAGAACCCTGAGCGAGTATGCTCGCCCTCATGCTATGTCTCCACTCGGAGCAGTGAGTCGTGCCCAGGCACACCACCCACAGATTCACCATGGCCACCCCCATGTCCACCCCTCATTCTTCCTTCCTCAGTTTCAGAATCATGCTTTAGGCCACCCGCATCACCTGCCTACTGATGCAGCTACAGCTGCAGCGATCTTGGGCTTTTTGTATGGTGGCAGCCTTGAAGGGGGTCCAGGTGTTGGAGGCCATGCTGGGATGGCAGGAGGCCCAATACCTGGAGGGATTGGGGGTGCAGGGTTAGGAGGAGTCGGCTTTCCTCATGCAATGGCTGCACATCGAGATCGAATAAAGCCAGGATTTGAATTTAAGAGTGATGAGCGGGTTTATCCACCAGGGTCCATCCCTGATCATGCAGCTCTTGCCCTTGCTCACTCTCATTCTCATCATGCCCATGCCAATGCCCATGTGCATGCACACTCCCTGCTCCTTGGAGGAGGTGCAGTGGGAGCTAATGAGGTGTCACTCTATGGCACCCCTCCTCCCCCAGCTCCCGCTGGCCCCCCGCACCTCCAGAACCCAACTCTGGCCCCAGTAACTCGACCTCCCAACCCTCCTGCCCCTCAGTCCCTGTCCAATCCACCCCCTTCATCTCTCCTTCCACCCTCTCTGCCCTCTCACCCATCATCTGCACCACCGGCTGCCCCCCCAGCCCCAGCAGGCCCTGCTGCTCCTCCGCCAGCTCCTCCTCCACCTGCTCCGCCAACCACCAGCGCCGCCTCACTTCATCACCCAGTCCCCCATTCTTCTTTTCCCAGCTCCCTGTCCTCTCATCTGCCACCGGCCCCTGCCCCAGCTGCTCCCCCTGAGACCTACCCCACTCCCACTCGCTCTCCTGCCTCTTATGAGCGAGACAGGAGCGGGGAAAGAGAGCGGGAGAGGGACAGAGACAGAGCAACTTTGCCGGCTTTTGGGGACAGAGAGCGAGAAAGAGAAAGGGAGAGAGAAAGGGGAGGAAGTGGTGGAGGCGGAGGAGGAGGGGCAAGTGGAGGAGGAACAGGTGGAGGAGGTGGAGGAGAGAATCTTGGGCGTCTTCAGATGTTAAACGTGACACCTCATCATCACCAGCATTCACACATCCACTCACATCTTCACCTGCATCAGCAAGACACAGGTACCCACTGTTACTAACAATGCTGTCAATGTCAGTATCAACTGCCTTGAGGTTACACAGATGTGTTGCTCCAAAAACTCTTTGTAGTCAAAAATTAATTTTTAAGGCTTGACGCATGCAAGATTTGTGTACTAAAAAATTAAAGGATAAGGCTAGCAATATTCTATAGACCATAGACCTCCATTGTTGTCCAAAAATGATTAAAAACAAATCTAAGAGCCACACCATTGCACTTGATGACATGTTCCTTCTTTACGATGAACAATGGCACTGTAGTTTTTTTTTGAGTCAATCTCTCATACACCACACCAAATGTGTCTTAAACTGTGAATTAATTCACTATTTACTTAACATTTGCTAAAAACTACAATGCCCAGCTTTTTTAAACTGCATATATTTATGACCCATTTTTAAAGATTTACATCTTCAGTCGGAACAAATGGGCTTGGGGTTGTTTGCCACAGACAGGGCAGGGAATTTGGAAGGTACTGAGAGATGGACTAACACAGATAGTTTTGGTCTTCTCATGGGAATTTTTCATGTGGACAATAAGAAAAACAAAGAACAACGCCAGCCTTATCCTTTAACTCCAATATAAATCATTTTTGTATTAGTGTAGTTCAGCATTGAACACAGGTTTTCTATGATTTCAAGTGATATTGGGTCGTAGTTTTCTCTGAGACATCTGACCCATTTCTTCAAGTTCACTTGTACTTAAAGAGATTTTTGATTACTCAGAGCTTTTTGTCTCTTTAAAAGAATTCATACATATTTAAAGTTCAAATGTGCATATTAATATTTGCATTTCACATTTTCAGTAGGCACAATGGTGAGGTGTTAATGCACATGGCACACTAACATTTTACCAAAGTACAGTGTGTCACAGAAAATGTTTTTCCACTTACCAATGTTTGCATACTTATTTGGTTCACTTCAGTTTTTGCTTTATTGAATAAAATTGTAGGAAAAAAATGTATTGCTTTGTTTTATGTTTTAGCAAAAAGCCATTATGTTCACTGAATTTAAGTTGAATCTAGCATCCAGATTTCTCTGACTTTATTCAGCTGTCTTGGCTGTTCATGTGTTACCAAGAATCCAACATCAATTAAATGTACCAATAACTGTCATACTGTGTGCATCATCTCTGCTTTGAATTCAATGCTTTGACTCTTATTGAATATATCCTGTATTTCCTATTACATCACTGGCATCCAGCGACGGGCGGGGTTCACCCCCTGATGGACCCGTTGGCGTCGGGGTCTCCTTTGGCACGCCTCCCTTACCCAGGAGCCACACTAGGCACCCCCATCCTGGCTCACCCCCTCACTGACAGCGAGGTGCTCCGCCAACAGCTGTTCGGTGAGGAGAAGGCTCCTCGTCCATGTACTTGTTCAGTTTCTTTCTCTAAAAACTCCACAGTGCTGAAAGTTTATGAAGTCTTTGAGTATGATGATGATGATTGACCTCGGTGCCCTTTCCCCTCCTTTATTCCTCCGTTTTCCTTTTGTATCCCCACCTGCTCCTCCTCTTTCTTCTCTGTGTCGTCTACAGGTGCTCCTTTCCGTGACCTGCCCCAGCCGTCCTCCCTCACGGGTCCCATGTCAGCAGCCCATCAGCTCCAGGCCATGCAGCAGGCCCAGAGCGCAGAGCTGCAGATCCAGAGACTGGCCCTGGAACAACAGTGGATCCATCACCATCACCACCACTCCCTCACCCAGGACGAGTATTACAGGTACTGTGTGTGTGTGTGTGTGTGTGTGTGTGTGTGTGTGTGTGTGTGTCCATTGTAACTGTTAATGCAGTAGAGATTGAATATGTTATCTAATGTTGTAACTATTACTAATACTGTTTTCATTGTCGATTCATCTGATTAATAGTGAAAAATGCCCATCACAACTGACATTTGGCAGCATTGGGCCTGTTCACAAACTGTCCATTAGTGGGTTACAATTGGCAGACCTGCCAAAGAAAAAAGTAGTTAGAAAGCTGGCAAAATTCTGATGCATCTCAGCTGTAAAAGTGTCAAAATGTACATAACCTCTGTACATATTTGAATCCTGTAAAATCCAATCTATGGATTCAAATAAAGCTTTTAAAATGTATCCCAAAACACCCGTTATTTTGCGAGTAAAAGCGTTAACCTGCGAGATGTGTGTGTGAGATGAAATTGAATCTGTCCAAACTTGAGATTGCACTCTAACGTGGTTTCTCCTTCGACCTTTTAGTCACCTGAAGAAAGAAAGTGACAAGACCCTGTGAGGGAGGGGCACGACGAAGAGCAGCATGGAGAAACCCGAGGGAGAACGTGTGCAAAATGAAACGCAAAACAAAAGCACTGAAAACAATGAAGGAACAAAGACTCAAAACAAAAGCTGGACTAATGGACAGGGAATTCACTGAAGAAAACAAGAAGATTTTGAAGGATTAACGCAGAAGTGGGAGGAGGGCGTGAAAATGTTGCACACAGTCCCTGCTAACTGCACCACGTTGAAGGTCCAGACTCCAGCGCTTCCCTGCATAATGTTCTCAAACTCCAGTCCTGTTTTGTATCGTGCTCTGTACAGTATATTAGATGGGGGCAGCAATAGTGAAGTACAGTATGTGTAAAATACTTGATGCCAGAAGGAATGTGTACATGAGTCTCTTTTATGTCATTGCATGTAGCTAGGCGCTTATTCTGAACTGGTGGAACTTTTGGTTCTATTTTTAGTAATTCCCCCCTCTTTTGTATCCGAGGGGTGTTCTATATGCATGAGACCAGCAATTTAGTGTTATGTTATGTTTATGATCAATAGTATTGTTATTATGATTAATGTCGTCTGTTTGTTGATAATGATATAATTATATATACAGTACATATTATTTGTATTATTTTTTTACATTTTCATGGTATGGCAGTCGGTTTTTATTTTTATTTTTTATTTTCAATTTACCTTGTGAAACAAGATGCAAATGAAGGCAAAAAAATCTGGAAATAAATTATAATCTTTTTTTACTAGTCTCTTGCGTATTCATGCGTGCACTATTTTTCCCCCCTCTCACATACATTCAGACTTTTTGCCCTGTCTTTGTTTTATACAAGTCACTCATGCACAAAGCATATCAAATTCCTCAGTATCCTCCCCCTCCCCCCTCTCTCTCTTTCTGACTCCCCCCTCTGCCCGTCCCTCCCTCTCTTGGTGAGTGTAGCTAATAGGAGACACATGGGATGAGTGTGAGACATGGGAGTTGAGTCGCTCCAGTGAACACCAGCCACCCTGTAGAGCGAGCATTCCTTACTGCACTGTAAAAATGAAAAGAAAAAAATATATATAAAGAGAGAAAATGAAAAGGAGAAAGAAAGGAGGAGCTGTGAGAGTGTGATTTACGGACGCTGCTGAAGGCTCAGGGCTGTGTGTGTTCTCACCGTGTCCGGCTGGAGGAATCTCCTTCAAACAGACACGGATCAGTGAATACGGCCTTCACGTTGCAACACAGAATCACGGCTGCCTCGCAGATTTGACAACATGTAGATCTGCTCAAACAAACTTTACAATATTGCATCTTTCATTTTTTCTTATAGTGATGTACTCTGTCTACATAATATGTCTTAAAGGGTTCTCCAGATGCCTGAAGTCTGCATCCATTTTCTTTATTTATGCAATAAAAACTCCTCATATTGATGTGACATTGATTGATAGCCTTATCTGTAAGAGCCATCGCAGTCAGGATAGTGATACTGGATGTGAGGCATGCTACAGTATGTGAAATATATATATTGTATAGGGCATGCTTCTGAGTTGGTATGTAGGTTGTGTGTCATTAAAAGTCACCTTGAATAAGTGTGTCAACATAATGTAAAGTATCTTCTAGCAGGACAAATCTGATTTTCCCCTCTGGTGACATCACATCTGGGGGATATTCTTAGTGCTTCATCAGTCCTTTCTAAGGATGTCGTGAAAGGTGTGGATGAAAGATGAAAGACGCTGTTCGAACACTGCATTTCATATAGGCCTAGTATTGTTACTATACAGCAGCCTCTTATATAGAAATTTTGGATGTAAAATAAAGGTTATTATTAGCAGCTGTTGTTTTCAAATCTAGGACAAAAAATTGCAAATCATTCTTATTCTTTCATACTGACCTACTTTTAGTACCAGATATTAATGTTTTAGTGCATCAGAATAATGCACGGTGTTAGGTAAATTTTAAATTACAGGACTCCTAAGTACATACCTGTAGTTAATGAAATTAGCTGTAATTAATTGTATTGTCATTGGAGACAGACCCCAATCTGGGAGCAGCAAGATTGAAATACTAATGATTTACAAGCACTTTTGGTCCCACATGTACCAGTTTATGTGTATTAAATAAACAAGGTGACAAATCAACACCTTTCTGTCATTATATGAGGATTAAAGTCATACACTCTCATCTAATCAGGGCCATTTTTTATTGTAAAGGTTTCAATTAAGAGGTGATGCCAAAGTCATGTAAAACTCAAAAATTGTTCTCAAAATAATATGTCCTCCTTCCCTTGAACACCCAAATAAACATGCCCAAGCATGTCGATGCATTTTGTATGTCCAGTTATCATTCACGTGCCCCTCATAGCTGCTGATAACTGTAACTGTATAAATGTGAAGAAGTACAATGTGTGTAGAAGCATGTGTACAAAGACAAGTTGTTCCAAATGAATCGAAAGTAGAATAAAAATAATAAAGCACACACGCCCTCACATGTGCAGTACACCGTTGGAAGATACATAAATACAAGACAAATGGATATCAAGCTGGCTCTGCATACGATAAGAATCTGGCTATCCGCTGTGCTATTATCCAAATAAAGCATTCATACAGATACTCAGGCAAAATGTTATAAATTTGACCCACTAACTTCCAAATGTTACCATACCCCAACACAAACAGTGACTAATTTGGTTTAGTCCCTGTCCCACATCTCCCTCTAGCAAAAATATCTTCCTTTCTACACTTTCCCTTTCCATTCAAGCTCTGTTTTGCCTGAGAGATGCAGTTTTAACACACTTTGCTGCGTCTTCTAGCTAACGTATTTGCTCCACAGCCATCATTCTCCTCCTGCTGGAGCTGTCATACTTCAAGTTTGCCCTATGACCTCCACTAACCCTTTATTGCACCTGTCCACTGAGCGCTGACTGTGGCTGCTGCTCTGCTTCTCTTGTGGTCCATATTTGCCCTGCTGACACAGCAGCAGCAGCAGCAGCTGCCACACTCCTGTTAGGACATCTCCCATTTTACTGTTGCAATTTAACATCGGAGCTCCTCTGTTTGTTTCGTTGAATTGGATACAGAAAGTTTTTTCTCGTGCCATAGAGGGCTACTCACCCTGGTCAATGAAACCTCTGCTTCAGCAAATCCTCTAACACCTCGTTCATCTGCAGTGTGCCATCTCAGCCAGCAGCGTCAACAGACGAGCTGCAAAGTGGCACAAGTGCTGGCTGAGAACAGTTGCCTTTTTCACCTCCTCTCACCCGTACAATCAATCTCTTCTGACCTCTTGCTCACTCTATCCCAGCCTGGAGGAGATGATCCCACAGGACGCTGAGCATGTTTAAGTGGTTGTAGACAACACGCAAGTGACCGGAGCTCTATGCCTCCTTCCACTATACACAGCAGGGAGGTGCAGCTCGCTGTATAGCGACCAGCTACATGATTAAAGCTATAGGCCTGAAAATGAAAAGCTTTCACTGGTGTTCACTGGGTCTGGGAACAGGGTTGAAAAGAATAGGTCTATGAGGATCCTGGCCACCCATTTACCCACACACAACAGCTGTTTGACTCAACGAGGTGATGACTACAGATGGAGGAGCAGTCATGCAATCTGTTTCATCTATCCTGTGTGGAAGATCCTACTTTGAATACACTTGCCTTTTATTTTTTTAGTTTTTCTTGCCTTCTCTGGGCATCCAAGGTACAAAGTAAGCTAAGCTAGGCTAGGCTAGCCCTTCCAGCATACTATTTTGTGTCTTTTTTTCACTTCATATTTCTATTACTGGTGACCTGCCCACTGCTCAGTACAAGCTACGTGATTAAAGAGGCTACATACACCCCATGTAGCACGTAGCACAATTAGAAAAAATAAAGGATGAAATCTTGGGTGTGAATCTGCTATTCACTGTTTACGTCCATACCTAAATCTTGCTCCCATTAATCTTTTAAGGTCAGTAGGTTTAGAGCGTCTGTGAAGCCATATAGATATTTTTTTGATCAAGGTTGAGGATAAAACACTCAGAATTACAGAATCACAAGTTTGACTGGAGAAATCTGGGTTTCTAAAATGTCTCTAAAGTGCCTTCTCTAGTAGAAATGGAAACAGTGGAGTGTTGGCTAGATAAAAATACAAAAAAAGGATGAACAAATGACTGTGTAATGTGAGGATCATTAATTGTTGTAAAGCTTCTATTGGACACAATGTTGGGTTTGAACGCAGCGGAAAGTTGTTATTAAAGACGCAGTCGTTGTCAGACGTGCTGATAAATTATTTCACAATGGGTCCAAATGAGCACTATTTCATTCATACACTTTCAAGTGCACAGTAGCAGCTGGAGGATTCGAACAATCAAACTCAAGGTTTTAAATAAGGGCTGCATTACACTACAGGGTCTTGTTATATATTTATAAAATACAGTATAATAAAATCAATCACACAGGTTTGTTAATACTAGTCATGGGTGTGTTGGAATAATGATGATCACATGTAGAAATAAATAGATTTAGCAAACAAAAAACCCCAGAATAAACTGGTAAAACAATAAAATAATATTGTTGATTTGATACCTGCCAAACAAAACGACAAAGTAAACCACCTATTCAAGCCATCTTTGCTTTTTTTCAAATGATGGTAGGATATTTTCAGCAAATATGTTTGTTTCCTTAGATACCTGAAACATTGTGTACCCGTTTAATGGGAACAAAGAGTGAGGGGGCCCTTTGGCCAGAGAGTTAATGGGAAGCACATTGCTCTTTGGAGATTCAGAGTAAAACCTATCTCTGGTATATTCTGAGACCAATCAGCAGAGAAGGTGCAGACTGGGTTGTAAAATTATAGAATAAGGTCATCTCCACTGTAGGGACACTTTAATAGTCACTCCTGTAAGTGTTGTCCTGTAACCTTTCTCCCTACATAACTTCTCCACACAGCCAGGGGTGAGCAACACTCCAGCCCTTGTATTTACCTACATGATTTGAATTCATCTTTATCTTAATCCAGATATTAAATTTCAAAGAGATATTGTGTCATCATTTTAATTGTCTGCTCTGCACACTTGTCCTAAGTGGTTTACTGCACAGAGCACCTGCAAGTACGTGAGAGCTCTCAGAAAATCTCTCTCCAATAAGTGAGTGCACCCAGAAATAATAAACCAGTTCAACAAGATGTTCTACAGCATTATGAGACATCAATGAAGTGTAGGCACTCGACCACTCGGCGCACTCATTATGAGCACCTCAAGTATTTTCTTTTATTGCTAACACATGAAAAAGGAATGTATGACGTTAAAAAGATTATATTGAAATGTGTGTATTGGCTCCTTGAACCTAGCTGTAGCCACAATGAACTCTGTATTTCATAGATTAAAGACACTTCTGTATATTTAAACTTTAATACCTTCACCTAACACAAAACATTCCTCTGCTGCTGCTGCATGTGTATATACACACTCTGGCCAGCATTGTAACTCACAGCTCCCCCGCATTACAAATCCTAATTTCACCCCTGAATATAAGTAATGGCTTCATAATGACAGCAAATAGAAAGGGCAGCAGTGGGAAGCCCTGTCTAATGTCACCCCGAGGAGGGAACTGGACTGACTGTGTTTCTTGTGTGAATCAGAGCAACATCTAAAGTTTATAGCTTATGCCAAATACGTTGCGTAGCCAAATGCGGACACCCAACCATTGGACCCACATGTTTGTTGAACATCTCATCACAAAAACCATGGGCTTCAATATGCTGCTATAACAGCCTCCACTCTCCTAAAAAAAGGCTTTCCGCATGACTTTTAGAACCTGGTTGCAGGGATTTGCCCCCATTCAGCCACAAGAGCATCTGGCTCACAGTTGACGTTCCAGTTTGTACAAAAGGTGTTAGATGGGGTTGAGGTCAGGGTTCTGTGCAGGGCAGTCAGGTTCTTCCACAACAAATTCACTTCATGCACCTGGGTTTTGTCACCTTGAAACAGGAGAGGGCTTCCCCAAAATGTTGCTATAAAGGAAGTACGCTGTTTAAAATATCATGATATACTGTAGCTGTACTCTAAATAGGCCTTTTTCTAGCTGACATTTGGACTTGTCATAGTTGGAAGAACACAGGTGTTACTAATAACATTAAGTGTCCCTGTAAGCTGTGACAGTGAGCCAGCGTGCACAATACCACGACCCTGACCATGTCAAAATGTCCTCTGTTAAAAAAATGTCTATTGGAACAAAGACTCCTAGCTAAAGGGTGTCCACATACTTTTGGCTATTTGCTGTAAACTACAGTCAATAACCATAACTTTGAGGAGAGAGAAAAAAAATCTATTTACAGTCATAAGCATATCTGCCAAAACCTGCCAGTGAGTTTGGACGTTACTGCATGCACCATCAGCCAGGACAAACAGTGTGCTACCAACCCACCTCCCATTAAGCTGCCAAGTTCAAATTAATTCATACTAATTAATACTACTGTGCTTTTGGATCCTTGCTCCTTCAACCACCTGTTTCTGCCTAAACTCATAAGCTCATAGCTCCCACTCCTAATAGTGCCTGATGTAAGCCTTTCACCAGGAGCAGTGTCCCGCTGCTAAGCTTTCCCTTCAGTCCATGAACTACCGTCAACCATGCAGTTGTGCACCAAAACATTTGAAAGGTGTAAGCTTAAAGGTCCACTGGCTAAAATGTTTTTACAGGTTAACGCAAACTAGAAACGCTATTCTACTATTGTGCATTACTGTCACATTCTCATGGCCTACAGGGACACTTGAAGAGAACGGAGCCATCGTTAATGTTATTAGTAACACCTGTGCTTTTCCAAATATGACAAGTCAATATGTCTGCTGTGAAAATGGCCTATTAATGTGTTAACAGTGATTTGTCAAATATAAATCATAAAGAATGTATAATGTGGTAATAGATTCTCTTTATCTTTGTGTTACTTTTAGCCAATTTATTTATTTTTTGAAATACCTCCATGAGGTTTAAACTCTTAAATGCAAATGACCCACTAGTGGATCAGTCGTTACAAACTCATGCTGGGCTGCTAGATATAGTTCAAAGCCACAGAACTTTATTTCAGAGTGGAGATCCCAAAGTTTCAAAAGATACCAACAGTGTCAGGCTGAATTTTGGGGAGATGTGTTCAAAATGATGCACAAGACACTTAGGGTAAAATCATGGAGTCTTGGGTTTGAATATTTCACTCAGCGTAGACATCATATGAAGAGTTGGAACAAGCTGACACAAAAACTATGTATGGTACTGTCAGACAATGTGGAATAAGATTGTTTTTCCAAACAAAATGCTACTTAAGGGGAAATAAAAGAGGAATAAGCAGTGGTGGAAGAAATACTCCAATCTTTTAATAAGTAGCAATACCAAAAGTCCTGCATTCAAAAGTAAAAGTACAAAAGTATGAGCATCAAAATATGCTTAAAGTACCGAAAGTGAGAGTACTCATTACACAGATTTCAGAATAATGTATATTATTGGATTATAATTATTAATGCACTAATGTGTAACCATCACTGTAATCTTGCAGCTGGTAAAGGTGGAGCTAGTTTTAACTACTTTATATACTGCTGAGTAGCTTAATCCATCATAATACATCATCATTTATTTGTTGATTATATTTTGTATAATTAATCTGAATCTGTAACCAGTAACTCCATCAATCAAATAAATGTAGTGGACTAAAAAGTACAATATCTCCCTCTGAATTGTAGTGAAGTATAAGTATACTGTAGCAAAAAATGAAAATACTAGAAGTACCTACTTAAGTACAGTACCTGAGTAAATGTACCTAGTTACTTTCACTGGGAATAAGGGGTTACCACCCTCATATTTTGAATATATTTTGACTGTAAGAAGGCTACTGACTGAGAGTACTGTCAGTTCCCAGAAAAGAAGTACATACTAAGTACATTGGACACTGGAGTCTGAATGTTGCCAAATACTGTAGATTGATGAGAAACTGTGAATGAAATGCTGTTACTGCCACCTACTGGAGGACTGTGCAACTGCCCTTTTCTCGTGTTCCTGCAGCAGAAAGCAGAATACATTAAAAAATACCAAACAAAGTAGTCAGAGTATTAACATTTTATTCTGTAAGAATACATTTACCATAATTTATTTATAAAACAGTATGTCTGTTCATTTGCACATCATTTACTGCGGCTAGTGTTCATGTACACCAGGCTTAATGAGGTCCATGCACAGTTACCAACACGACTAAACACAGAAAACAGACAGTACATTCTTTGTTCGCACCTATATGGTGTTTTATACTTAAACCATAGATGACTAACATACAGTAACAACATGAATCTATTGGACATTATTGTAATTTCAACGAGAGTCATACAGGCACATTCTCTCTCTTATGCACACTTCTCATGTGCCTGCCAAGAGACTCCATCCATTTGAAGGATTTACCACAATAATTACAGATAAAGTGTTTCCCTTCAGTGTGGATCGTCTGGTGTCTGTTCAGAGCGCTCGTTGTGATAAAAGTCTTTCTGCATATTTCACATCTGTATGGCCTCTCTCCTGTGTGTGTCCTGATGTGAGCTGCGAGGTGGGAGCAGTTACTGAAACGCTTTTCGCAGACAGAGCAGCAGTAGGGCTTCTCTTTGCTCTCCTCGTCGTTGTTGTTGTTGTTGTTGTTGTTGCTGCTGCTGTGGCTGAGGTGGAAGGGTAAGGTGGGGTCCTGCAGGCTGCTTCTCAGGCTGGAAGGAGATGAGATGAAGTCTTTGATGTCTGATTCAAGGCTTTCGAGCTGCTCTGCGTCGTGCGCCATCCAGAAATCCCTGTGGCTCTTCTGCTGCTCCTTCTTGACCTGTGACGGCTCTGGATGCTCCTGCTCCATGCTGCTGCCCCCACCCTCCTCACAGTGCTGGGACTCAGGAGCCTCCACTGCAGGGACTGACTGATGGTGCTGCTGCTGAGATGGAGGAGGAGGAAGATGATGATGGTGGTGATGGGTGTGCTGCTGCAGCTGGACTCCAAGGCATCTATCCAACCGGGGCTCTGGGTAAAAGACAAAGGATGACAATCACAATCATGCAATTTAATTAAAATATGATGCAAACTGCATGGGGTTTGGTTGCAGAAAGCAGATTCCATTCAAACCAACCTGACTTGAGAAGCTTCAGCTGAATCCTGAGACGACTGATTTCTAAATCTTTTGAACGAGAAATCTCCTCTTTGTACTCGGCTATTGTCTTTTCAACAGCTCCGAATATCTCCTCCGCCGCCGCTGTCAGTCTCTCGCTGAGAAAAGCTTTCAGTGACTGCATGTTTGGGCGTCTCTAAAGAAAATTAATAGCTTTTAGTTGCGCTAGGAGACGTATTCTTGCGAGTCAGTGAACGTCACGCTTCGCTTGTAAACACGGACATGAGACTGAGCCACGCTGAGTGCTCAGTGTGAGGCACTACCGCCCCCTGCCGGACCGGCGGTGCAAAGGTAAGACCCCTCTGCTCCAGTGGCTGCAGAGGGAGGGGGGGGGGGGGGGGAAACAAAAGGAACACCTTATAATATAATACAGTGCAAACATTAACATAATATTTGTTGACTCAACAAGAAATATAACATTATTAGCCTTACAAAAGTTTTATTTATTAAGGGACTTTTTTGTTGCTACTTTAAAGGGAAATGACAATCTATTTTACGATGCTTGGCAACCAATATTAGCTCAAAATATTAGGTCTGATACTATGGGGTAAAACAATCTCCCAGTGAGATCCCAGCTCACAAAGCTAAATCACATCAAATATATGCAGTATTACCACCCGGGCAAAGGGGGCAACTGGCCAGAGACCCTCAGGGGCCCTGAAGTCCCCGGGTTGCCTGGGTGGCAATTGCTTTGTGGTAATTTTATTAGTTAGACGAAAAGCACAATGCTCCTGCAGTTTTATCCAATCTTGAGGCCACTGTAGAGGGGCGCAGTGTCAACATCTAGCTTGATTACTTTTAATATTTAAGTTGAAATGATGCTGCTTACATTGTGTGTATTTTCCGTGTTTAATCAAATCATCACAAACTTACAGAAAACCTGTACCTGTACAAGTCTTTGTAGGACTATGTATGTATGTACATGTAAGTACTATATCATAACTGATTAATGCTGTTACTATATATATGTTGTTGTTTTTTGCTTGTCTATTTTGTGTCATGTTTTGTTAGCTTCACGTTTATATGTGAAAAAAAAAAATTTAAAAAAGGACTATTGTATTATTAGATCATGTATTTTGTCCTTCTCCTGTACATACTTACAGCACCGTGGTTCAGTCCCGTGGCTGTTTCAACACAGTAAGGCAAAGATACTGAGACAGGCAAATATTTGGTTAAAAGCAAGTGTTTGCTGAAGTCAGACATGCAGATTGTGAATGAAATCACAGCAAAGGAAATTTTGACCTCGACCTGAGCTGAACTAACCTGCTCCAGGAATCCAAATAGGAAAGACTGTCTCATAATCTGCAATATCAAAACACATATACCCCTCTGTAACTTCAAGCCCATTCACAATAACTGGCTGCTACCTGCCTGTATCTAGTTTATTGTCCGTCATTCTGTTAATGACTCCGCCTGTTACTGTCCTTTTGATTCTGTTATTGTACACTAACTGTTAACAGAGTGTTGCTACAAAGGAGCATGTATACTAAACCAACGTACCCTGTGGAAATAAAGGTTAAACCATCCAGCTCGAGACCACAGAGACAAACCTACAGCATCCAAACACAGTATGGTATAGACGCCTCACACCCATTCGCACTTCATCTGGTCTCATAGCCAATTCATAATACTTGAATTGTTTATCTTTTTACTACATAAAGACTATGTTGATTAACCAATTAAAAACACACCCTTGGGGCATCTGGCCTAGTGGTTAAAATGCATATAACTGCAACATCCCTGCTGACCTTTATTGCATGTCATACCCCTCTCTCTTTCCCAGAATTTCCTGTCTGCATCTCTACTCTCACTGTCATTAATAATTAAGGAAAATGTCAAACAAAAAAAACACACTCTCATCCTTGTTTTGTCAGACATTTAAAAGCAAACTTCAGAGAGATATGTCTTTGCTTCCTGGCTCGTGCACTGCGTCCAGTACGATGAAAGTGTTGTGTGTATGAGAGAGTGAGAAGTGCAAAGTGTTGGGAGTTGGTTAGAAACCAACCAGCCTAAAATCTGACATCACTCTTCCCATTGTGTTTAGACCAAATAAGAGACCTGAAGTGGGAATAAAGCCTTGTTACAACAAACACGAGATGTGGCGACTAAAATGCTCAGTGTGCTTTGGGTTTTGTTGTACAGTCTAATAAACATTAGTTTCTGTATCTAAGTTTGTACTTGGCAAAGCTACAATTTTCCCATGATACATGACTCTGTCACTGCCGTGTGTCTGTTTTAGTTCAGCGCCGGGATAAAAATAGCGGTCAAATGCTTCTCTACATGGCATTGTCTTAACAGGAGTTGACTTCTGTAATGAGATACTCTCTCCCTGTCATGCGATCGACCTCATCAAGGCAAAAGCAAAAGAAGACACAACACACTAAAACAGTCTCTAAACAGTTTATTGTAATGTTTCCTTACAGCCTTCCCACCCATCGGTCATGACACAATATGATTAACATGTAATGGACACTTCCCTCCTGGCAAAACAGCCAATGAGAGAGCGGAACATGCACACCTACAGGGAGGTAAAAGCCACAGAACATCATAATTATGTTATTAAAAAGACAAAATAAATCTGATTGACAAGAGCTGTGACACTGTTTACAAAAAAAAGTTCGTAAACTTTTCAAGTAAAGGCGTGGACTGGCCGTCCACCTCAAGGTGTAATTGTCAGTCTTTACAGCTTGAGCACTTGGTGTGGAAGTTAGTATGCACACAGGCTATTCTCAGTGGACTTAACTCTTTTCAGTGCAGTACAGTGCATGCGTCAACCTGTCCCTTTTCTTCATGACAAAATATACCACAAAAAGGAAAAGGAGGGAATGACGTCATTACACAGATACTTTGAATAAAAAGGGGAAGAGGACTAAGTGCTGAGAGTGAGGGGTGATGGAACTGGATCGTCTGAATGGAGCTGGCCTCTGATCTGGACATGGTCTCACTGCAGCTGCCCGAGTTTTTATGCCTTGGCGTTGATGATTTCGACAAACTCTGGCTTGAGGGAGGCTCCGCCCACGAGGAAACCGTCAACGTCCTTCTGGGAGCCGAGTTCTTTGCAGGTGCTACCGGTCACAGAACCTGAGAAGAGGAACAGATTCATGAGAAGAGATTGATGTGCGAAATCAAAAAGAATATGGGGATTTTTCTAGCAACTATTCAACAACCAAGACAAACGGCATCTCGTCACGCTGACTGACCTCCATAGATGATCCTCACAGAGTTGGCAACAGCCTCAGACACGTTGGTCTTCAGCCACTCCCTCAGTTTCTCATGAACTTCCTGAGCCTGAGATATCACACAGGAAACATTATGATGGGTTGAAGGAAGAAACTGTAGTAATCATTTTTTCAGTGGTTACTTATATTTACCTGCTGTGGGGAAGCAGTCTTGCCGGTGCCGATGGCCCACACAGGCTCATAAGCAAGCACGACCTTGCTCCAGTCCTTTACATTGTCTGTGAAAGAGACGCGTGATAAGACTTGAATTTCGCAAAGTTTCCCGATTTCCACCACACTCTAGCTTGCGCAAACTGTCCCTGAAATGCGTGTTACAACATTTAGACTCTCTCTCCTGAGCATATAAAACTCGACGGTGGGATTGTCAGGAGTCACGTACCTGCGATGACCTTGGTCTGAGCAAAGACGACCTTCTCGGTGATGCCGCCCTCTCTCTCGTCCAGCTTCTCGCCAATGCAGGCGATGACACAGAGACCACTCTCCAGAGCGTGGGCTGTCTTCTGACCAATAAGCTAACACAACAAGCATCTAATCACAAAGTGTACACAGGAGGAAGGATGCGTTTTGTGTTTCCTACTCATGTAAAAGGATGCAACTCTTACCATTTAGCACTCAGTGTCATTACAGATGATGATGATAAAATCATCCAGAATTACCTCATCGCTCTCTCCGAAGACGTGGCGCCTCTCAGAGTGTCCCAGGACCACCCAGTTCACACCACAGTCCTTGATCATCGCAGGGCTGAAGACATAATATTCAAACAATAAACACAAAATAATCAAATCATCTCACACCTGCTCATTATCAAAACCTTGTTATTTTCCTCTGATGGACACATGACATACCTGATCTCCCCAGTGAAGGCACCCTTGGGAACTTTGTAGCAGTTCTGAGCAGCCACGCCAAACTTGGCGTCCAGCTTGGATCTGGCAAAGTCCAGGTAGATTGATGGAGCGCCGCACACCACCTCTGTTAACACAGAAGAAAACAGTGCATAGGTCAGGTTTTTCTGTAGTCCATGTATTAGGACAGAGGAATATTATTCATAAAACAATATCAATGATGTGACAGTAGTTTGAAATGTGCTTTTGGTACGTTGTACCAATTGTATCACTTAACAGTGTATGTCAATGTAGCCTTTATGACAAGGAAAAGACAACCAAAGTCACAACAGCATCTAGTCTATGACACAATATCCTTACTGTACATTTCATGCATTTCCTTAAATGTTATTTCTGTTTGGCTACTTTCCATGAATGTGGCCCAGTATCTTCAGCTGCTGAACTATATCCTAAGGGGTTCCATGCCTTGCTTAAAGACATTTTAGGACTTTTAAGACTGTGCCAAAATATGGGCTTGAACACCGGCCTGTCAGTTAAAAGTACAGTCTGTATAACCACTGGACAACCACCCTAAACTGCTGCCAAGTACAAGACTATGCAGACAAATTCAGCCAAGTCTTTTCAAATGTGATGTTTAAAGGCTCAATCTATACTCCAAATGTACACAAAACGGGTCAACCACCACCAAAATTCAAAACACAGGACTAGAAACTGCCATCACCCTTAAACTGAATGACAGGTCTTAGATGGACAATAATGTACAACAATTAAATCCAAGCTTTTAGTGTTTTCAGATGCTGTTAAAGAGTTGTTAACATCACAAATACCTGCAGCAGCAGCAATAAAATCCAAAACACAAGCACCAGATTTTTATTGCCTAACAAATACATCAATATGCTCGTTTACTACTACCCAATTGACAAATAGTATTAAGAAACGTGCTATTCATTGTGTAATTCTTTGAAACCGAAACGTATTGTATCATATACAAACACAAAATGTTTCCTCTCATGTGCAAACATGGTTTTCAACAGCAGTACAGTCTGCATGGGTCAAGCAGAGTACAGTACAGTCAAGACACTGACATTCAAAATGTAACTATATCTTGGGGTTGCGAGAGTCTATATTAAAACACCTCCTGTTATTATTGGTTTGGTAAAGGTCATTTGTCCCCAGCCACAGTCAAGCCCCTCTGCATTAAAGGTCTGAGTTCAGCCTCCTAAAGGTCGCCTACATGGCCGCATTCTGCAGAGGGCAGAGAAAAGTCATGAGACTGAGTTCAAAGGGTCAAATAAAAAGAACTGGAGTTTAAATATCCAACACGTGAAGGAAATCAGTCTGGGGAGGAAACGACTGAACTTTGACTTTAAAGCTCAGCAAAAAGGCCAGTGGGAAAAGTCTGCTTGAGTTTCACTCTGGCGCTGTAAGGGGGGGAGTTCATTAATGGAGCAAGGTCCAAGGATAGTCTGAACTGTGTTAGACTGAACAGAGCTCCTGAGCAGATCAGGCCTGTGGCTGCTGTTCTGGTACACACAACATTACAGTTGCATAACACCAACTTGCAGGATGAGCACACATCTGGCCCGATGACAGCGGAAACAGGCCACACTCAACGTCTCCCTGCTTGTGTTAATTTGCAGCAGAGCATCATGCACTGAATGAAACAACTGATGAATGTCCTAATAAACCAGCAGCTGTGTAGCAACAGGGCGAATGCTTACTGCTGCGTTCAGGTCATGCTGGAAAAATACATGCACCCGTTTTCTGTGGCCTTCACAGTTGTGTAATACTTCCGTGACCATGACGTTTCTTTGCCTAGCTGGTCCGGCTGCCAACAAGTTAAACGAAATAACATATCAAAATAGGCTACTGTCTCGTCGGTGTGCGAATGAAAGAAGAGTGATCACTTGACTTGAATGCACCCTGCACTTTCACAGGCGAGGCAGAGCCGGATCTGCTGGACTACGTGCCGCTGCGAACGCACACCCACCACCGACAAATCAGTCATCTGGTTTCATACATTTCTGTCAGTCTGTCTGGTTTTGGCGTTAGCTCGGTTGGAAATCGGGAAAATACAGAGCCCACACTGAATGTAACTTTATTAGTGCACAAAAAGAAGGGGGTGCAGGTCTGCGATGCTACTGGTGTCACCGATTTGTTTTACAACCGAGCCATTTTGACTCTGCATTGGGAAATTCGGTTGTGACGTGAAAAGGGGAAACAAAACGCGGACACGTTGCTGTGGTAACTAACAATGTGAGCCTGATTATCAGAAAACAGGTGGCTGAAATTATGAACGTTCAAAAGGAGGTTTGGTGTAGCGGTTGTCAAAATCCACATACCGACATTGGGGTCCACCTTGGCTCCGTTCAAGGTCTGGATGAGCTCCCCGAGGCTTTTCTTGTCGCCGTTCATCTTCCAGTTTCCACCAACGAAGAATTTCCTGCTCATGATTGCGGGTTTTGTGTTTCCTTGCGGGCTGTTTGCTAAGAATTAAAACGGTACCGACGGACCACCAGGGTGCACTTCGTCTGGGGGCAAGAGAGCGGACGTGAGAGAGCAGCTCAGAGTATTTATGAACATTGGGAAATGTAACCCCTCCTCTCTCTCAGCTCCATTGGTTTATGGCGGCACGCCCGTAAACGCGTCTCCCCATTTGAGGAAGGGGAAGAGCAAAATGTCATGCTGCGTTCAGGTGCTGTGTGTAAAACCTTCCCTCACAAGGATTAACCTGTTAGAGGGGGGACCGAGGCCAAAAAAGTACTATGGGTCAGTGGTGGAAGAAGTAGGCCTACTCATCTTATACTTAAGTAAAAGTAGCAATACCGCAGAAATAATAGAAATACTCTGTTACAAGTAAAAAGCCTTCATTCTAAATTTTACTTAAGTAAAAGTACAAAATAATTAGTCTCAAACTTTGCTTAAAATACCAAAAGGAAAAGTTACTCATTATGCAGAATGACCCAATTCAGAGTAATGTATATTATATTATTGGATTATAGTTATTGATGCATTAATGTGTACGTTAATGTTGCAGCTGGTAAAGGTGGGGCTAATTTTAATTACTTCATACACTACGAAGTATCTATAATAGGCCAGGGACACAAATCTTTACAGCTCAAACGTCTATTGTTATTATTATTAATATTCTTTTTTTAGTGTCACAGCAAGGATTAAAAAATATGATAGAGAAACTATGCATGAGGAGGATCTAAATATGCACGAGGAGGATGTAAATATGCATGAGGAGGATTTATTATTTAATCTAAAGTAAGGTTGTTGTACATACATGTAAAGAAAAACACTGGACAACATAATATCACATGGTGAAATGTTTTGCTCTCATGATCAGTTGTTGACATGGCCTCCGCCTGCAGCCTATTAAAGGTCACATCATGGCAACTTCTTTGCTAACAGCCTAAAGTCCCACTTCTCCAGTTAAAATACTTCAATTTATGTACCACTGTCTTGTGCCTCTGTTGATTTTGCCTAATTTATTTTTTAACAGTAGGGAAGGCAGCATCATAGCAAGTATATTTTTTATGCTTTTAAACATTCAAAAAAGGACAAGTCCAGTTTAACTTGGAGTTACAATTTTTCCCAGTCATAACCTAATCACACTAATTTAAGCAGCCTGCTTTCTTAACAGTCAAATATAGATCCATGGCATTAACATCGTGAGTGCCTTCATTTTATATGATGTAATAAATACTATGTCTGGAATTTCAATTTCACATTTTCAACAGGAATGGCCAAAAGGGTCCATTATGTGGTTTGTTATGTAAACACAGAGTGTCTTTGCTGTAAAGATGGTTCTTGCATCTTGTGTTTAAAAGTGTTGGATTTGTTGCTCATATTGAATTAATATTCCTGCTGTCTTTTACTCCGCTTTTGTCATCATTTGGAACAGAAGAAAATTACAACACCATAATATATCAAATATGCAGATTTGACCAATATTTCTCATATGATTGGTTATGTTAATGCAGCTGTAGAAACCCCATTGTGCGACACACGACAAGAATACATATTGAGTATATCACTGGAATTATATAATCACCCATTATGAATTGATCTCAAAGAGAATTAATTCACTGCTACTGTTTACTATTTATCACAGCCACAGCTGTAATATCTGTAGTCCAAACCTTTTAACTTATCATCTCATACTTTTTTTCTTTAATTGCAATGCCAACTACAAAAACCGCAAAATGAACACGTTTATCAGAGAATCACTAAAATCGATTAGATATGTAGTACGAGTTTGATCCACCGTTTGATTGGCTGACACTACAGAAGTCCCGCCCCATTTTGTGCGTTCTGGCCTAGAATGAAGCTTTCTGATTGGAGAATATTCCCTCCAGTTTTGCATACCCGACATGCACTGCGGTAAAATAAAAGGTCTTTTTTTTTTTTTCTTTTACACAGATAAAGATGAATATTAAGAGTCTGAAGTAATGTTTGTCATAAATAAACAATTATGACACTTGTTACTGTTGATATTTAGTTTGTTTTGTTAAGTGAAGACAACATGACACCATAGCAATAAGGTATGTATTTACTGTACTAGTACCGGAAGTTTCCAGTCGTGTGGTTAGGAATTATTTGCTCTTTAGATATTTATCTAGCAGGTTTCTCTTAATGAGAAGCCCTCAAACTCTTGTCGAAAGTAAATACGTAAAGCATGTGTTTGTGTTACTGACGCATTATAGTGTTGTTTAATCTTTCACGTTACATCATATTTTAAAAATTGATAGAAAGTTGAGCTTCGTGCGTAAAATCTTAATCATTAAAACAGTGTAGCAGTCAGGCACAATTATTTTAAGTCTCTTCTATTTTCATGATCAAACAGACGTGAAATATGTTTCACTATTAATTATCTGATACGATATTTTATTCATAAAACTAAACGTTTTTTAAATTATTAAAAAAAAACATATTTCGGTATTGATAAATGCCAGAATCAAAATGTCTCTATGTTGACTTTTTATTTTTATTTATGTACCTATAACCGATATATAACTGAAGCATGTTTGCACATTCAGGACTTTTTAATGAGGGAGGGAGGGTAGTTGTGATTTTGACGATGTAAAGAGGTGACTGAACTTTTTTAGTGGTCAACCAAATCAGACAGAAATCATTAAGAGTATTTTTATTTGTCTTAAAACATGTCTGGAGTGGATCTAATTAACCCTGAGGTGCCGCCACATGGAGGCACACTAACACCACTTTATGACTTTTACTTCAACTAGAGGGTTAATCTCCGCACGCCGCCACGCACTAGTTAACCGCAGCATCCTGCGTCCAGTCTTCGGCGGCGTACCGTGACCACGAGCCCAATGTGAGCGTAGTGAAGACGGACGAGGCACGCAGGAGGGGCGGGGAAGTGGGAGGGGGAACAACGCCGTTTAACTTTGAAGGAGGCTGAACCGCGAAGGGCCTTTTAAAAAAAAAAAAAAAACAACAAAAAAAAAACGCCGAGCGTGTGTGTGTCGATGTCTGCCGTGAGTCAGTGGAGTTCACCGAGCCGCCGCGAAGAGACGTTTCCGCCCACAAGAAAGATGGCGGCTCCCTTGCTGGAGGATCTGTCGGAGTCCCTAGGTTCCCCGGAGCCAGCGGTTCGACTCATTTTATCTATTTTAATCGGTGAGTTTTCGCCCCCTCCGCGAATCAGTTGCGGGTTATTCTGGTAGCCAGCCGAAATCGCCGGTGCGCCCCGGTGTCGGGCTCGAGTGCCGGGCTGCTAACGTAGCGCTCAGTCAGGAGCCAGCCTTAACTGTGTTTTGGTCTGCCACTGTGTAACTGGCTGAAACAACGTCCCGACAAATCAATCGCGGGCTTCCCCCGAACCAACCGATTGATTTCCAGAAAGCTTGTAAGTAAGTGGCACACACCCTAACTGCTAAACCACCACCAACGGCTAACTGGTGGCTGTTAACTGACGTGAAGGTGCAGGGATGCGGCTGGTGTTGACAACCGCCGGACCCTCCTAACCGCCGGACTGTCCGACAGACGCGGGTCAAGTGAGCTGGGCAGTTACAAAATGCAGACTTACCAAAAACAGCTTGATGAAACTGTTTGTGGGCTGTAGGATTAGCATAATTGTGTGAGACTGGTGTGTTGGTGTTGAGGTTGGGA
This sequence comes from Macquaria australasica, assembly GCA_005408345.1. Taxonomy (NCBI): domain Eukaryota; kingdom Metazoa; phylum Chordata; class Actinopteri; order Centrarchiformes; family Percichthyidae; genus Macquaria; species Macquaria australasica. Next base: position 320,157 of record SEMN01000124.1, read on the forward strand.
GGGACATGGTCTGACAAGGAGAATGAGGACAGGCTGCCAAAATATGCCCCCCCACCACCACCACCACCAACCAGCCATCCATCCATTTTCCACTCAGTTGAGCAGAGGAGAGACACACTGACAGGGTTAAACATGTTGGAACAAGGACGCAATTTATTGTGGCTTTTCATTAAAGTGCACACGTTTGCTTTAACTTAGGGTCTGTTGTTTACATGTTAGTTAGGACTAAACGGTGGGAATATCAGAGGTGTGTTTGTGTGTGTGAATGGAGTTGGGGAGGGCTTCCTCCATGCTGTCCTCTGAACTTTGTTCTGACACATAGGCACGTCTGTTTTTCTCTCTGTGTCGCCTCACACCGACAATACAATAGACTAAAGTGAACGTGGCCATTCAGACCAGGCTTTGGTTGGCTAATACCCTTCAGTCACCCTGTTTTCATGCCCCTTGTCCCAGTGTTGCTTAATGTGTCTTGCGTAATATTGTAGTCATATAGTAACTGCCTTGCACTACAGAAGTGTCAGCGTTTCCTCTGCTGTATGTTGGCTAATATGATGTAGATTTAACCCAACAGGGGCTTTACATCTGATTTATTGGATTGCAAAAGTCCACAAATCCCATGAAAAAACAACAACAATGCATTAATCTCAATAATTTTGGACTCCCCTACTCTGTCTGTGGCACTCAGCCTCTTTGGAAAAAAAAACATCAAATATACATATAGTTTCATTTCTTAAAAAGGCGACTCCTAAAACAGCAGGGCACAGGTCAAGTCAGAAAAAGCCAAACTGACCTGGTTGACCCTGTGTGAAAATAACTTTTACCATGATCACTGGTTGTCCTTCTCTTAGTCCTACTTAGGGCAGTTATCTTTCTCCTTGAGATGCCAGATTTGTAGCAACACATACCAGTGGTACTAATGTGCTAATGTAAGTGTATGCCAAATCGTCAATACGTTTTTACCCCCAAGGTCAGTGTTAATATCAGCAGATATCAACCATGGCTCCATTAACAGGTTTGTTTTCTCCTGCAGGGTATCCCTGTGCTCTGGTGTACCGGCGGTTCTTGTTCTACCAGCCTGCCACAGTTATTCACTTGTTCCACGCGTTCTCTGGACTGGCTCTAGCAGCATTCAACTTTGGTGAGTTGAAGAGGGAGTTTAAGGGCCTGTGTTATTAGTCAGCTGTAAATTATTATTCCTTCAGTTTGTCAAGATACGTGTCAGGCAATCGCCTGAAGCCAAGCTTAGTGGTTTTATCTGCCAGAGGTGGGATAAAGTCATTGTTTTGCAAGTTACAAGTAAGTCTCAAGGCTTGGCTATGAAGTCCAGACTCAAGTCCCAAGTCAAATCCAGGTCCTAAACTTTGTGTTTCGAATGTATAAAGTAATTATGCGTACATAAGAATTGAAGAAATAATGAATACTTTAAAACAATATATATGTGTGTGTGTGTATATATATATATATATATATATATATATATATTGTATGATGCTGCCCGGGTTATCGTCTTCTTTTTGTCTGCTGGTCTGCACCGCCAAATACACCTTTCCCCACTGCATGCAAAACACGACTGGCTGCTGTTGGATTGTTCTCTTCAATTCTCTGCACACTTTTGGAATAACATTTCAGTCTTTAGGCTTGGGGAAGATATCAAGTCATTCAAACTCATGTGTCAAGGCTAAAGTCAAACCACCTCCAGCTATCCAAACGTATACAAATACATAGACATTTTTGTTTTGAATTGATTGTTCATGGATATGTGATATATTTGCAAACTAAAATGGGATCCCAGAAGCAGCAGAATATAATTCATCTTTGAATGACATATTTAATGAAAACTGTAACATCTAGAAGAAACACTGGACTTAAAACAGAAAGTGCTTTTCCATTTAGTTTGGAACATAATGGCTGATGGATGTCTAGATGAAACCTGGGGATGAATCATCAGCTGTTGTCGAGTAATTTCTGGGTTGACGAGGAAGTGAATGTGGTGCTCTTTAACAGACTACACCAGCAGGTTTGACAACTGGAGACTTGCATCTAAATGTTATTTTTATCCATGTAGCCCAGACATTCCTGCACGGCTTAATATACAGTACACCGAGGGCTGCAGCTAACGATTATTTTCATCGTCACCTAATCTGCCGATTCTTTTCTCACTTTTAACATAAAATGTTAGAAAATAATGAAAAATGCTCTCCCAAGTTCCAAGAGCCCAAGGTGATGTTTTCAAATTGCTTGTTTTGTCCAACCAACAGTCCAAAACCCAAAGATATTCAATGTAGAGCTGCAATGATCAATCATTTTCCAAGCAAAAATGCCAAACATTTCCTCGTTTCAGCTTCTCAAAGGTGAATGTTTGAGTTTTGGACTGTTGGTTGAATAAAACAAGCAGTTTGAATAGATTTCCTTGGGCTCAGGTAAATTATAACAAGCGTATTTCTGTTTTTTGACATTTCATAGAAAAAACAATTGATCGATTAATTTGCCAATTATTGTCTAGCTTAATCAATAATGGTAATAATCATTAGCTGCAGCCCTTATTCAATTTGCTATCATAGAGGACTAAGAAAACAAGCAAATATTGACATTTGAGAGGCTAGAACCACTGAAGTTTTGGTAGTTTTGCTTTAAAATGATTGATTGATGGATTCATTTCCTGTCAATTATTTATATTTCGAAATTGCCAATGTGATGACAATGGTAAGACGTGCTCCTCTAGATAGGATGAATGGGTGGAGCTTCCTCATGGGTGAGAGTGGCATGCTGGAGTAAACACAAACTGTTAACATTGATCTCTTTCTCTCTTTTCTTTATTCTGCTGCACTCGGATTTTACAGCAGGTCTGTTGCTTTATCTTTCTCCTTGCGGAATACTTTTTCTCCCAACACCTCTTTTGACAGCTCATTTCAAGTCGGGTTTGTGTGGATCATGGATTTGCCTTGTTGTCCTTTTCTCCATCTCTGCCAATACTGAACTGTGGAGGAAAAATGCTGTTGTTCATGTCCAGTCCTACAGGTCACACTTGACTGCACTCACCGTCATCCCCATCCCCCCTCTCTGTCCGTCTCTTTCCCAGGCTCTCAGATCTATCACTCCGCAGTATGCATCCTTGTCCAATTCCTGATGCTGAGGCTCATGGGGAGGACGGTAACAACTGTCCTGAGCAGCTTTACCTTTCAAATGGTGAGGTGTCCTGGGGTTTCCTCTCCCCTTTTCCATGCGTCCAGGCTTACTTTAAGGCATTAGCTCTCTTTTGTCCGCTGTCAGACTTTGTTTTTGTTTGTCTGCACCTGTCAATACCTGTTTGTCCCATGTATTAAAGGGACACTAGTAATCTAAAGGCCATTAATCTTATGATGTAGTCACATGCTTCCTGTGGGAATGTGGGAGCCTTTTTTTTTTTTGCATGATCTTGCATTTATTGCTTGCACCTTAAGAAATACAGTAATGAAACCAAGTTTTTAAACAGAAATATGCCCACTTCAGACTTCCTGTGTTTTGTTTTGGCAATTTCCTTATTTTCCTTATTTTCTCCTTGAGTTTTCTGTCACATACAACTGCGATAAACATCAGCTTGGAGATGTTTGATAACGCAGAGGTTTGCTTACTGGATGTCTTGCGTCTTTCAATCCTCTCATTCTGTCTCCCTGTAGGTATACCTGCTGGCAGGGTATTACTACACAGCGACAGAGGAGTATGACATCATGTGGACTATGCCTCATTGTGTCCTCACACTCAAACTTGTTGGTGAGCACTCCTTACACTCCTCTGCTTGACAAACCTGCTTTTCATAGAAACAGATGTTTTCTCATTGTGTTTGATTTGATGTTTTCCTGTTGCTGTTGTTACTATCTCCCTCTGTACTCTAGTGAATGATTAACACACGGATAAACAGCTGACATGGCCTTTGCATGCTTTTAAGGTGTTCATTCAAATGATCATGACAGCATTAGTCATCCTAACATAGATTCTGACACCAGTTGCATTTTCTGATTACAGGTTTGACATTTGATTTCTATGACGGCGGGAAGGAACCAGTGAGTTGGTTGATCTCTCTTGCCTTTGCCTGCTTGATCATTCGTCAATAAGTTGATGTCGTCTGTCTTGGACTGTTCTATGTTTGATTTTTGCTCATAGTTTATCTCTGTTAGTTCCTGTTTGTCATTTGTTTCCTTTTTTTCATTCTGTCATGTGTGAAAGAGCGGTAGATGAGGTTTTTGATTGAAAGAGTATTCGGTAGTTTCTAACCCCAACGAGTAGATGAGCAAGAGCAAGAAGCTGAAACAGTCAGATACTAAATACAAACAAGTTACCTAAGAGTAAAGTCACCTGCGTAAATGAGTAGTGTAAATGTTGGGTCCTCAACACAATGACTCAAATAAAGACCATTCAAGAAAAGTGATCTTTGCACACCTGTAGATTATTTTAATTATTGATTAATCAGTCAGTTATTTTCTCAGTTAATCAATTCATTGTTTGGTCTATAAAAATAATGGAAAATAGTGAAAAGTGCTCATTACAATTTTCCTGTTTTGTCCGACCACTAGTTCAAAACTTAAAGATGCTAACTTTACTATCATAGAAAACAATCAGCAGCAAATCTTCACATTTGAGAAGCTGGAACCAGAGAACTTTGGCATTTTTGCTTGAAAAAAAAAAACTTAATTCGACCATTAACTAATCGATAAATACACTAATAATAATAATCAGCTCTACACACATATATTCAAACAGGTGTGTAGGAGAATAACTAAGTAGCTATGTTGGCGTGGAAACATAGCTATTACCATAAATGGATGGTCTGTGGGAGCAGACTTTTGTTATTTTAACTCAAACAGAGACCACAACATATTAGACGCCACCACAGAGTTACCCTGAACAATGTTTTATTGCAAAGCAAAAACTTTCAGCTCGGAAGAAGGTCGTCTGACACCCCAGGCAAGCTCAAAAGAAGGCTAAGAAGGATCTTCCCACTAAACTACTTTAAAATTGTGTGAAACCAAACCAACCACAAAAAAAAAAAAAACCCTGAAAACAGGACTACTAGCAACCCAAAGCAATAGTGAAACAACTGCAACATAACAGAAGGGCTTTGTGCTGTTGAGGAGCTGGTCTGACTCTTGACTCTGCCTCCTCTCCTTTTATGTGTAGCCTCAGTCAGCTCAGGCGCTCTCTTTTCGCCTATTAAAGGCTCCGTGGAGGAGGAGACGATGATATAGAACAGAGGGAAAAACAGAACAATAATGTAATAATGTATCGCAACATCAGTATATATTATGATGCAGTTAAGTTGTGTGGCAATTCAATTGAGAAACTGTAACCAGATACAGTATGAGTGACTATTTTTGGCTGATCTAATACTGTACTCCTAAAAATTATGTTACTATATCACACAGATGCAAAAATCTTGGAAATCCAATATTACCATTAAACAGTCCAACTCATTGATTTGCAGCAAATATGATCGAATAAATGATCAAACAAATGTGCCATCAAATATATTAACAAATAAGCCCCAGCCCCATTTAAGGTGTATGTCAATCATTGTTGTGTCCCTGGCTTCCCTTTACCAGTTTAAAGCTCATCTACAGTGTGCTTAGTTCCTTTCTAGTACAGCTAGTATATCTGTATCTGTTCCCTTCTGCTGCTTTATTTAGTTTTTTATTCGAATGAGTGTTTATGCTGTGCTTTTCATTCTGTTTCATCTTTTTGTCTGTTTAAAAATGTATGAATCTGCTCTCATCTGGTTAATATTACCGCCATCTCCTAAGTGTTTCAAATGAATGCCAAGGGTCACTCTTCCGTACACAGATTACAGCCTGTAGTTAATTGCCAGTATTATGTGCAGTCATATTGAGTTTGTGGTCAAATTCTAAACGAATCCTTTGTAACTAGATGCGTCCTGAGCTCGTCAGCCTGCTATTATAATGACTTCTCTGTCCTTTTCTGTTCTCTTCCTCCACTCCCTTCACCCCTCTTTCCTATCGCTCTTCTTCTCTCTTTATTTCTCATGATCTTCCTCTTCTCATATCCTTTAACTCCAGTCCCAGCTGAGTTCAGAACAGAAGAAAGCAGCCCTGTCATCTGTGCCCTCTCTGCTCGAGGTGTGCGGCTTCTCCTACTTCTATGGAGGCTTCCTGGTGGGGCCCCAGTTTACAATGCGCAGCTACCAGAGGCTGGTGGCAGGGGAGCTCACCGACTGCCCCGGAAACCCTCCGAACAGGTAAAAGAGAAAGAAAATGATGTGTGATGAAAAGGCAAATCAGCTGAAAGACTATCTTTATTATATCTCTGTCAAATAAGCCAACTGTGCAGTGTAACAGCCCTGCAGTTAACATTATTACCTTCCCTTCTCCCATCCCCATCTTGTTTCTTTCTCTTCCAGTGTTATACCGGCTTTGAAGAGGTTTGCTCTGGGTTTTCTCTGCTTAGTGATATATGCAACATTTAGTCCCTATTACCCAGACAGCTACTACTTAACAGATGAATATGAGGTGAGAATGACAATATTTTCAAAAATAATCAATGTATGCTTAGGTTTTTCAATGTTTCAGGATATCTTTTTCATTGTCTAAAATGTAAAACTATGTCCTTTCCACAGGCTCAGCCTTTCTGGTATCGCTGTGTGTTTATACTGCTGTGGGCCAAAGTCATTTTGTATAAATATGTCAGCTGTTGGGTTATAGCGGTAAGTAGCCTCTTGATCTGCAAATGTGTGTGTGAAAAGTAGAGTTGTGCCTTGATGGCAAAATAACAGCCTACTGATTTTATTCTTAAAATAAACCTCATTTGTATGAATCTGTATTTACACACAGTACCTAGCTTAACACCTGCTGTGAGAGAGCATTAACAGTAAAACACCACCCTCTACATAGCTTTGCATGCACTCGTACATGCATGGATACATTTCTTTATGACGCACCCTGATCAGCCCAGAGTAATACAGGGTTCCCACGGTCATGAAATTCCTGTTTTCCAGGCCTGGAAATTGTTTGGAGATTCTTTTTTTGAAAAGTTTTTAATTTACATTGTTTTTGCTATTGTTTAAAATATGTTCATAAAAATCCCAAAACATAATGTTGTGCGAAATACTTACCTTGTATTACTAATTTAAAATCTAGTGCTGCGCTGCATGACTGTTGAAACATTACTAGTATCACATGATACACATTGGCGTCTGCAGCTAGTTGGCGGTGGGAATCTCTGAAGTTAGCAAGCGCTAGCAGCTTGCTTATCCACAAATGCCTATGGAAAAGTTATGAAAATGTATTGGTAAAAATGGGTGGGAACCCTGGTAATAGGTACAGTGCCGGTTTATCAGGTTCATGTGCTTCATGGTGTGATGCAAATGATAAAAATGATGTGTGTTTTGTGTGTTACAGGAGGGTGTATGTATATTATCTGGACTAGGCTACAATGGTGTAGTGGATGGCAAGCACCAGTGGGACGCCTGTGCCAATATGAAGGTGTGGGTCTTTGAAACCACGCCACTTTTTGGAGGAACCATATCTTCCTTCAACATCAACACAAACGCCTGGGCTGCCAGGTCAGTGTCCAGCCTGAAATCTGTGACGTTCTCAAGCTAGTATTTAAAGTGGTGGTGTAAAAAGTTAATTATTTACTTAGATGATAACAGAGGGGATAACTGTTCAATCCAATATGCTGATGTGGCAATGGGGGAGGGGGAGGGGGGGGGATTCAGACAATTAAAGACAGTATTGCAGCAGGAGCATGTGGCGTCACTTGATGATGACCACAGTGAGCAAAGCAATTTATTAAACATACAGTTTATTACATGGCCCATTTCAGCTGAATGCATTAGCTACCTAAACTTACTTTTACTTTCTATTATCCAAACGGCATCAGACGGAGAGAGTGGAGGAGGGGGAGTGACACCTTTCCAAAGTGGCAATAAAATCATCTCAAGAAACTAATAAGCTATTAGAACATCACTTATAGGTGAGATTATAGCTGGTCGATGGAGAGCTTTTCATGCCCACTGAGATAAAATACAGACTTGACACTTAAAATGCTGTCATTGTTTGACCTACAAAGAAAAGTCTATTTATAGTCACCTATGCGCCACTTCCGAGTTATGATTCTCTCAGCACACACTTAAGCAGTTTAATGGGTTGAGTTTGATATTATGTTTTTTAAGCCTTCTTCCATTGGAAGACTAGTGGCTGGATAGAATTATTAACCTGCAAGCTTTTTGTGAGGCATTTAAATTCATAAGACTTACAGTACCAGTGTGAATCGGCGAGGCTTGACTAATTGGTATGAGGAGGACAATGTTTGATATATGGAGAAGCTCCTTAAGGGGTTAGTATGCTTCAAACAAACTACTTTGTATTAACTGCCATCTGAAATACAGTTTATAGCTGTTCCAAATGGCCACATTCAAAGGCAGGGTGACAAGTCAGGTGTCGTAGTGAGGGGCGATACGCAAATTGCGAATGAAAGGCAATAGGTTGTGCACGCCAAAATTGGCAGAGGTAGTTGGGAGCTTGAGAGAGACGTTCAAATCCTGCGTACACCTCTGCACCTGGCCAGTTGCTGCGTTAAGAGAGCGTGCTTGTCAGATTTTCAGTTTGCCATGAGCAAGGCTTTTAAGTAGTAGTACGTCATGTACTCTGACGCTGCTCTCTCCAACTAATACTGCAGCTTGTCACCAGTGTGCTGTAAGAAAAACACAGGTTTGGAGATTGAAAACATAATATGTGTGCACTTGTCTAAGGTATTGTAACACAGAGTCTGGGCCAGCCTTGAATTGACGAGTACCCTTGTAGAGCAAGCAAAGTTGTTGAAATGTTTTAATATAACCTCAGTTGCTATGCAACGACAACTTCCAGGTAAGTGAGTGCTTGCCATAGAGGCAGTGATGGCTGGTGCTTTAAGCATTTCTGACTGCCCTTATCCAGATTGTTAGTCAAAAAGAGATGATCCATAACTCTTGACTTGATTTTTTCTCTTTTCTTTTTTAAGACATGTCTTCAAGCGGTTGAAGTTCCTGGGCAACAAGACCCTCTCTCATGTGACCACACTCCTCTTTCTGACGATTTGGCATGGTCTTCACTCCGGATACATCTTGTGTTTCTCCATGGAGTTCTTCATCATCACTGTAGAGAGACAGGTATACTACAGATACAGGGCAGAATGCGGAGATGGGTAACCTAATAATAGATAACTGCAGGAAGCTCAAACCATCTAAGTATTTATTTCAGAAGGTAGTAAATTTGTTGTTGCATCATATTAACCAACTGTTCACTTTTTAACAGTCTCTTCTTTTTAAATAGCATTACACTATTGATCAAATGCTGCTGAATGTACTTAATTAAATATTGACAACAGGCACAATTTGGCATCAGTTTATTATATAACCGTTCTTTTATTGTATTACTATAACCATTGTGGAAAATCTGTGTGTGTGTGTGTGTGTGTGAGACAGGCCCTGGCACTGGTGAGGGACAGTCCCTTGTTGACGAGGCTGGCCAACAGCGCGCTCTACCCTCTCATCTATGTAGTCCAGCAGTTTATCCACTGGCTCTTCATGGGCTACCCCCTAGTGCCATTCTGCCTCTTTGCCTATGACAAATGGCTCAAGGTAACTCACAACTCTGAGACCACACCGGTCGTACGATAAATACGTTTGCTCTTACTTGTAACATTAAGCTTTGGGTATTATAGTTACAGTAATACCAAGGGGTGGGGGCGTGTTGAAATACAATCCAGTGGATTTGATTTGCAATATGAGATCATTGCCTTCTCTCTCATTTTGACACGTTTAACTAATCCAAACAAACACCATACTAGCTACCCACACAAGAACCCTTTAGGAATCACAAATGTATCTGCAGTTTGCGAGCAACAATCATTTGTGAAACAGGATGTTGCCACCATTTGTGATCTGTGTGTAAGTAGTCTCGTTTCAGTGAAACAGGCCCCAGGAAGGCTGGTTTGAGTAATAGATCCCTGAGTTTGAAGGCTGTTTATGATATTATAATACTATTATAATATATCACAACAGATCAAGTCAATTTTATTTATCCAAAATCACAAATTTGCCTTGGGGCTTTACGGTCTGTACAGCACACCCTCTATCTTTAGACCCTCGATTCGAATGCAGAAAAACTCCCAAAAAATGGAAGAAGCCCTAGTAAGAGTAACAGAGGAGGGATCCCTCTTCCAGACATGCATTAATGTTGTGTGCACAGAATAAACAGCAACATTAAAATTATTACTTTTACTACTAAATTACTATGCCGCATTTTGGCAGGGACAGTAAACAGCAGAAATACGGCATTCATGTTACTGTAATTTACCAGGAATGAGCACTTGTGAGATTGGACAATGCAGTGCTTTACTACATGACGTCACATTGTCAGGCAAGGAAGTCGGTGAGAAGAATGAAGGGTGCATTTTTTTTCACGCAAAGCTGTTGTTTATGAACATGGCCTTAAAAGCAGTTTACTGGAAACAGTCAGCAACGAGAAGGGAGTCCTAAACATGGGGGAAAGATAATGAGCAGGTTTTCAGGAACTGGAAGGAATGATATGTCAGGTGAGATGCTTAGATGATCTGGACACTGGGTGTGGGGAAAGTGGCTGGTATTTATACATGGGGCTTGGTGAAGGACTGCAGAGAGTAGCAGGGTCAGGTGATTGACAGGCAGGAAACTCTGATGGCAGCTGGTGGGGTGGAGACGGAGCAGATGTAATCATAACTTTGGGAAGTGTAAATGAGGATTTTAATTTGACTGTTCTTTCACTTTTGTTTTTCAGGTGTATTCGTCTGTCTATTTCTGCGGTCACGTATTCTTCCTCGTAGCCTTTTTAATCATGCCATACCTCCGTAAGGCGCTGGTGCCTAAGAAAGAACGGAGCCAGATAAAGCAGGACTAAAACTCGGTACTAGGACTCGGCATGGTAAGCAAGTGCAGGCTTTATGTTTTGCCATTTTGTTTCAGTCAGTAATGTTGTTGTGAGTAAATGTTTTAGTGTTAAAACATCTGTGTTTCCTTCCAGGTCCATCTAAGGCTAAATATCCACTGAAGGGAACTGTGACTTTCGAGGAGCAGAATGGAAAATATTTTCAGGCCTTTAGTTATATATATATATATATATATATATATATATATATATATATATATATATATATATAAATGTGTCCATGTAAAAATAAATTTCTATATATTTTTGTGTTTTAAATGGGAGGGTGTTTTTATAAACATTTGGAGAAATGTTTACAGGAAATGACCATCGTGCCACATGGGGTAATTGTGAGCCAATCGGGCGATTTCCTGTTTTTTTGGAGGGGTTTTTTTGTGTCTTTTTTTAAAGAAATGTGGGACTTGTGGAACTTGAGAGACTTACATGCTGTCGACACAGAATTGCACTCACGAGTCACGGGTTCAGAGTCTGTCACTGGCTCTGATGAGTTTCTTTTTTGTTTCATTTCTCTCTCACGTCTAGCACCCACATTGAGCAGCAGCAAGTCTTCACAGGACGTTAAAGCACAGCGCCAGCGTACGTGGCACTTTCTAATGTAATAATACAAAAAGCATACAGCTTTCTGCAAAAGACATGATGATGATAAAAATAATCAGGGGGGTTATTTCTTGAAAATGGCTGCCAGTGGTTATACAAGCACTGTAAATCACACACTGAACACTAACCCCCATTTCAAAATGGCCTTGTATTAATGAATGTTTTACTACATTTGGTTTTAATTTGATTTGTGATGAGAAAAAAAAGACTTGATTTTATAGAGTTTTAACAGCTTTTATGAAAAAGAACATTTTGTAGCTTTGGATAAGTTTTCATGAAAAGAATTTGCATTGTTCAGCCCTTCCTCGTTGGGTGTGTCTGGTTTTTTTCTTCTTCTTGCCGTGTGTCCTCTTCTCCCTCTGTTCAGTCTACGCCACTCCTCTGTCTGCCTTGAGTCAAGCCCGGCCCTCAGCTCTGAAATACACAGATGTGAAAGTGAATAATTTCAGAAGGAGACTTGCACACTGCCCACCCAACCGTACACTCACTACAGTTCTTCATCAGTTTGGTTCATCCTATATTCACTCTGATCTCCATAAATAGGGGGCATAGGCTGTTTTTGAACTGAGTAATTGTCTCATTTTCAACTGGAAGTAAAACACAAAAAAAATCCACTTTTGTGTTTCACCTGTGGTCTGTTCTTCTGTTTCTAACAGCAGGTGGTGATTAAAAAGAGTGGTAGAAGCATCCAATCCCACTGTGGTGGATGCCTCTTTATTTTGTTTTAATTTTACTTTTTTTGGGGGGGTGGGGGGGCTGGATTGTCTGGTCCATGGCATGCTGGAGGAAGACCCAGCACTGCTGCTAGCACTGCTGCTGCCACTGCTGCTGATGCTAACACACACACATGAGATGTCCAGGAGAGGACGAACCTCACTGTAGCAACAGCCCAGATTTTAGTAATACTTATACATGACATGGTGATTATTAATTGATGTGAATTGCTATTTCAAGAGACTACTTTTTTGCCTTATTCCTACCAAATGTACAAAGGAAAGTAAAACTTGGGATGGAGGAGGGAGGGGGGGTGATTTTCAAATACAATTTTATAATGTTCATTAAAATGCTGCATTTCAAGCAAGGACTCTAGTTATTTGTGTCTCTGTGTGTGTGTGTGTGTGGATGTCCCATTGCCTTCATCTGTCTGACAGGAGCACAGGGCAAAGAAAAGGGGTGATATGACGTCATTTTGCGGTCTGGTTTTGGGGAAGCTTGAGCAGTGGGAGATGATGGGAAATGATTACTTTTTTTTTTTCAAAGCGGAGTGGGGTTGGGGGTCAAGTGTGACACCCATCCAGCAGGACCGGAGCTGAAAAGTACCGTGATGAGATGAATTGCTGTGTTGGAGTCTGAGTCACTCTCAATGTGCGTTCAACAGCAAAAAACAGCCAGAGCAGCAGTCTGGTTCAGAGTTGGTGGGGGCCGGAGAGGGAGGGAAGGAGAGAGGGAGAAGGACGCAGTGTGGGCGGGTTAAGAAACGCCGAGAGGGAGGGGACGCCAGCGTAATATTCCCACCGTTTTTTCTCCTTTTCCTCCGTAGAGCCGAAAAAACAAGGGCATCCATCGGTCTCTCCATCTTCTTCACACAGCGCCGAGTCTTAACGTCAGGCTGACATCCATCGTTTCTCGAGCCGCTGTGTTAAGAGCATCTAGCGTGTCCTCTCCACCTGGAGGTTTGTTTTCAGCCTGCGGGGGATTGCCGAGCCGAGCGGCAGGGGCGTGAGAGGCGGATGCTGCGAGAGTAGAGGCTGGGTACCAACCAGGAGCATCAGCGCACTCACCACGGTAATGTCAAATCGGCAGGTTTCTGCTTCAGCTAACCTTCATTTCTGCGACATTTTCTCTAGTATAAGATCTCAACATGGCTACAGGCAGCCGTGGAGCCCAAGCTGGTAATGTGTGTCAATACCAGCTTGTAATGTAAAACGGCTGATTATTGTCGCATAGCATGTTTCTCTGCTCTTGGATGTATGTGTAGCCTGAACAACCTGTGCACATATGGAGTCTCCTGTTACATATTTCCTCTTTTTAATCTACAGTATTTGTCCTGTAGCCTATCAAGGACTGCAGCAATGGAAACACGTAGGCTAGAAGCTTGTTATGTCAATGAGAACTGAAAAAAAATCCCCCAAGGACTCATTTTTCAGTTGTGGCCACTGCCACAAGACAGCAGCTGCATTTTTCTTTTACCCAACAAAACCAAATTAAAACATGGGAAAAACACCCACACAGCCACACGCAAAACCTTTTCTAGTGACACACACATGCACACTCGCGACCAGGTATGTGCTGCTCCATAGGCTGTTCCAGGCTCTGCAACTGCAAAGTCTGATTTTGAGGAAAGCCAGAAATCAGCATTTTGTGGAAACAAGTATGGATTATTGGTTTATTCATGCTGATTCAATCTGCAGCTCCAAACTGAGATCATTATGTAGGGTCTCTCTCACCTATGCAGGCCACCCAAGGTACATACATGACACATGAGTAGTTGCACAAACACAGCCAGGTAAAAACCTCTGTGCACCATCTGATAGGCCTGATCTGTTTCTGTCTCTCTCTCTGTGTCTTGTTACTGTACCTGTCTCTTCCAGTGCTGATCAGTTGTTGATGCATGTACTCTAGTCCTCCCCCCTTCCTCACCCCACCCTGTTGCCCCCTCTACCTTTCCTTTCCTTTCCTTTCCTCCCTCAGATGGACAGAATGAATTTTCTCTCCTTCTTCCTCCTTTGCTTGACTTCGGTTGCCAATGGCAACAAAGGTCAGTTCCTCCTCCTTTTGACTGTTAATTGTGAAGTGCTGAGATGATGGTTTAGATTGTCATGGGAGCACGCAGACCTGTCAAGGTGCTCAGGCAGGGCCATGGCTGTTTTGCCCTGAAATGCTCCTGATGACTTTATTGCTATCCCTCATACGTGTAATTATTAGATATAGCTTCAGCATTTGAAACTGCATTCACATGTGTTTATACATTTGTGTTTCGTGTCCATGACCCAGTGTGCATGTGCCTGTATCGCCAGTGCCGTGACTCTGAGAAGATGATAAATCTGTTTCCTCCTCTGTAGCAGATTTATCATCCTGGATAGCCATGACTCTGATTCAACATCATTGTTCCAATGATTATCATGCTGGGGGAAGGCGAATGAAACAGACGGCGTGGAGGGAGAATGTCAGAGAAGGAGGCAGAGGAGAGTGATGCAGGGAATACGAGGCGATTGAAGGAGAGATGGAGTGTCAGAGAAACACGGAGCAGAGAGAGAGAGAGACAGGGGAGATGTTAGGAGAGAGAGGGGAAGGAGCTGTGACAGGAGAGGACGTGGCCGAAAAGACGCATGCCGATAAGGAGGAGGAAGGAGGAGGAGGAGGAGGTGGTGGTGGTGGAGAGAGGTGGTATGTGAGATCAGGTGACACAAGGGAGAGATACTGGAGTGTTTGTGTGTGTGTGTGTGTGTGTGTGTGTGTGTGTGTGTGTGTGTGTGTGTGTGTGAGAGAGACAGACAGACGAGGAGGGGTGGGTGAGTGTTGTGGTGCGATAGAGTGACAGAGAGAGGAAGAGTGCCAGGAGAGACAGAGAGAGATGGAATAGGATGCCTCTCAATCTGTAATCCCGGATGTAATCCACAGGCCTGATGCTCAGATAAATGCTATATAGCAGAGCAGAGGAGGGAGGGAGGGAGGGGATCAGCTGAGGGGACAAGAGGGCGGGAGATAAATGACCAAAAGAGAGACATGGCAGAGGACTGTGGAAATAGAGGAGGAGGAGGAGACTGTGTCTGGCTGGACCTTGAGAGGAGAGGATGAATACCTTTGATTAGGGCCGAGTATTGAACCTCAATACTTTTTTTGATACCGACCAAAATATGTCCGAAAAACACAGAGTATCAAAAACCGTCTGGCGTGCAAAGCTTGGTCAGATTTGTGCTCTTTACTTATTCTGAGATCAGATATTTCCTTATTTAAATAACTTCAGACTCTTTTATTCAGGCTTCTTCTCAAGTTCTTGTACAGCTGCTTGTGTTTGGACATTCATGGACATCTAAAAAAAAGTCAGAAAATAGTGAAAAATGCCCGTTACAGTTTTGTAGAGCTAATGTTAATGTCCTCAGATTGTTCATTTTGTACGACCAGCACTACAAAACCCACAGATGTTCACTTTATTATCACATAAGATGAAGGAAAGCAGCAAATCCTAGGGAATGACATGTAATGGTATTTTTGCTTGAAAAATTACTCAATTATCAAAATAGTCACTGATTTTGAATTTGTTTTTTTGTCGATCGGCTCGATTAATCGTCTTATCGTTAAAAGTAGCAATACCTCAATGTAATAACACCAAAGTAGAAGTCCTGCATTCAAAATTTTACTCATCAGCAAAATGTGCTTAAAGAGCAGCTTAACACCCCATTTTAGCTTGACATAGTTCTCATTAGGCAGCAGAATGGCCTCTTTCAGAGTGGTATATTACATTTTTGGGTTATTATTACTGATTGTTTGTGTAAGCAGCATTTTAATGTAGCTGGTTGAGGTTGAGCTAATTTTAACTAGGAACTAGCTATATCTGTCAAAAAAAAATGGAAATACCCAAGTAAAGTCCCTCCAAATTGTACTTAAATACAGTACTTGAGTAATTGTACTTAGTTACATTACACCACTGAGAAAAACATTAATATTCTCCAGTACGGTATCAAACAAAGTATTGTATTGTACTGGCTCTGTAATCTAAAACATTTCAAAAGATACTCAATCCTCTTCAGTCTTTGAAGACAGAGAAGTTTGATCAGATTCAGAACCGGCAACATTTTCCTCTGTTGACTCTCCTCTCACAGACGAGATGGCAAAATTAGTTCGTCAGATTTCTTGGAAAATTCACTGTGTAGACAACAAAGCAACTGCTAAACACAAGACTTGTGCCTCTGTCTGATTTCAGACTCTGTAGCTTCAGCGCTCAGAGATTGAGGACAACAGAGGGGAGGCACTCCGGCTTTTTGTTTTTGCTCTTTGCTGGAGTGTAAAATCGTCATCCTTCTGGCTCATTAACTTGCCCTTTGATCATTCAGCATAGAACGTTCAGCACAGGGTTGAATAATTAATTCGCAATTAAAGGTTAAATTCATTGTAAACCTCAGGCATTTGATTTTGACTCGGCTGTTTTTTAGTGCATTATTGTGCAGCGCCCGTGGCAGGCCAGTTTGGCTGATTGATATGAGCAATATACCTCTCAGTGTGTGATAAGGTGAAATCTGACTGGCTTTAATTATACTGCCAACCAGGGAGGTGTGCGGAGTGGCGCTTGATGTGAACAAGAGAAGGTCTATGTGGTGAAAGGAAGAAAGAGGGGAAATCTGTGAGGGTCTTTGTGGTCGCACACACGCATACATTGTGTATTTTTCCACTCATGCACACTCTCGCCATGTCCTTGCCCATAATGGAGTGTTAAAAATAGACACTTTGGTTCCTTCTAATTGCTCCATTTAACCCAAAGCCTCTTTGGTCTCTTCTCTGTGCCGTTCAGCCAATAAGCACAAGCCATGGATCGAGACAGAGTACCAGGGGATAGTCATGGAGAACGACAACACCGTGCTGCTCAATCCTCCTCTCTTTGCCCTGGATAAAGATGCTCCACTACACTACGCTGGTAACACCACCAAGAAACAAACAGAACGAAAGGATGTAGGATGAGAGAAAAAAAAAAAGTTCAAAAATATTTGAACTATTCCATGTATTTGCTTGAACATCCACAGAACTGGCAACAGAGAAAAATAGGTCAAACCAAGTGCTCGCCCAGCCATATTGAAAATTATCTCACCCGGCCTGGCTTGAGCTTTAATAGTAAACATTTTTACAGAGAGAAGTTTGGAGCTATCAGACTGCTGCCATTTCCAGCCATATTTCCCAAAAGACAGTCGAAATATTAAAGTCAACGTATTCAGTCACAGAGTCCACTATTTTTAGACTATCATAGTGTAATTCAACCCTTCATCTCAGGAGCAGTCGGCAGTGCTCTGCCGCTGCAGCCTGATGAAATAAGGTTATCGTGTTTGCACTTGGAGTCCTGGAAATAACCGTGTTCAGTCAAATTATAATAGATCAACTAGAATTACTCGAGCGCTCCCTGAAATTTATTGGGCTCATGTCAAGAAGGAAGAGAAAATTAGCTCTTTGAGCAAGAACCTTCCCTACCTTCAACTTATGTCAGCCAGGGGAGATCAGCTGCTTTATTAAGGGTTTTATTTTGAGTCTCAGCTGCAGTCTATTTTATTCTGTTCTTATAATTATTGCTTGTTTAAGTGCCACTTAAAGGAAACCTCCAGATATCTGCACTCTTCTGATATTCTGAAAGGGATAGTATGACTCTAAATCTACTGAATATTAAGATAAATTGAAACGATTATTAAACAATTATAGATGCAATGATAAGTATTTTTGTAATACATCAGTGCCTGATATTTCCCTTCAAATGGCGGCTCACTTCTGATTTATTTGTCCCAATTAATATAATACGACCACAACAACTTAGATTGTGGACATTTGGACTGGACTGTGGGCTGATTCATTGATTGAATTTCTGGTTGTATGTCACTGGTTATTGTAGCTGTTATAATAATGATGATAACCTTTATTTGTATAGCACTTTTCGAATCAAAATTGCAAACAGCTTCACCGAAAAACGGGGGAACAAACATCAAAATAACACAAAAGATTGGGACAATAAAAAGAGGAAGTGGCAGGGCACAGAACCTGTTTAAAAAGTTAATTATATAATCTCTCTTATTTGTTCTAATTAAGAGTTAAGGCTGCAGCGTTCTGTATAAACTGAGCAGCTTTTGCCAGTCAAGCAGGTAAAAGTGAGAGTTACAATAATCAATTCAAATGAAAATGAAAGCATAAATAACTTTATATTATTATACCAGATTTTTCAGACAATTTATTAAAAATTACAATATGAGTAAACTTGGGGTCATAGTGTCTATAATTTGATGCATTTTTCCTCCCTCACACTGTCCCTCTCCCTTCTCCCAGGTGAAATCTGTGGCTTCCGGGTTCATAATGGCCCCTCGGGATCAGGTTCGGTCCAGTTTGAAGCGGTGGTTCTGGACCGCTCCACTGGCGAGGGTCTGGTCCGGTCCAAGGAGCCGCTGGACTGTGAGAGCCAGCGGGAGCACAGCTTCACCATCCAGGCCTACGACTGCGGAGAGGGACCTGATGGAGTCAACAGCAAGAAATCCCACAAGTTAGTCCACCCTCCTCCTCCTCCTCCTCCTCCTCCTCCTCCTCCTCCTCCTCCCAATTTAAACACAAAATATTTAATGTTTTTAACAGTAATTACAGTCTCTATCTGGGGTTCCTCTGGCTGTGCACTGTAAAGACCATCCAGCCATTTCTGCTTCCTGTTGTTACAATAATCCATCTCTCTCTGCTTGTGTTTTGCTTCCCACTCCTCCTTCCCTCAGGGCCACCGTGCATGTGCGTGTAAACGACGTCAATGAGTTCTCCCCCGTGTTCGTTGAGCGTCGCTACGAGGCTTCAGTCCCAGAAGGGCGTCTGTTTGACCGAATCGTGCGTGTGGAGGCTCTGGATGCCGACTGCTCCCCGCAGTACAGCCAGATTTGCTTCTATGACATCATCACTCCCAATGTGCCCTTCGCTATTGACAACGATGGTGAGATATGTTTTATCTTGTAGCAGTAACTCACAGGCCTATTAATATGTGTCTTTCTCTGCTACAGAAACAGAATATCCCCACCAGCTGCCGTATCATTTCCCTTTCATGCTGTCTGTGCTCTCTGCTCTGTGTGGCTTTCATTGCAAGTAGAATCACTAAATTCAATATTCAGTTCAGTATTCAACTCCTAAACTCTGGATGTCCTCAATAAATGAAAAACACACACCAGACACTGCTGAGATTTTGACGCCTGCATAGCGACTGAGTGAAAAGAATTGCAGGTACTTAATTCCTCTCACAGGTAAAAAGATGTGAAAATAGACTTTGTGTGGGCGGACTATTGTTCTGTCTCTGCATAAACATTGCAGCCGCTGTTCGGTTTAATATAGCATCCTCTTGTTCCCGGCTGCTCGTAGAGTCCCTAAATTCTCATTTGTCGTTATCGTATCCGTCGACTGCTTGGGTGGGAGATCAATTGTAATGTGACACAGCAGCTGAGGAGGACCCTGTTTTAGTATGACTCTGCAGAATTGTCCCGGACTTGGAGGGTTTCGCGGAGGATGAGCAGCTCCTTTCTTTTTTGGGTCAGACTGGTACAGCAGCACAGAGACCTTTTGTTCCGACCTTGTTCAGAAGCTGTAGGCTTGTCATTGTCTATTTTCTTTTTTTCCTTGCTTTGTGTTTTCTGTTGCTACCACTATCTCTTTCATCCCTCTCGCCATGCCACAGCATCTTCTGTCTTACCTATTGTTTGACAGCTGGCATGCTGAGCGCCGTCAGCCTTTCACAGTTACTCGCTGTTGCATTTATCTCTTAAAACAGGAAAAACCCTTCAGTTTTCTGTTCTTTGCAATTTGTCTTCCTCTTCTCTTGCTTTCTCTTTCTATTCCTGAATATAGTGCACTGAACAGGATAGCGGCTCTGTTAATGTGTATGTGCAGTGATAGAAGCTTTATCAACGAGTGTTCATTCCTGCTGCGCTTTCAATTACGCAAGCTTGTTGTTGATGACTAACCCCTCTATTTCTGTTTCCCTTTTATTCTATGTTTCATTATTTCTTGCTCTTTCTTTCTTTGTGTCTCTCCATCTCCTAGGTAACATTAAAAACACAGAGCCATTGGATTCGAAGCATCAGCGCGTTCACACCTTCTGGGTGACCGCCTTCGACTGTGGAAAGAACCGTGCTCAGGCTGACGCCCAGGTTGTTGTCACAGTCAAGCCGTCCTGCAAACCCGGCTGGATCGGTAATCAATGTCACAGATCGCTCTCTTTCTGTCCCGGTTATCATCTGAGGATGACTCTCGCAGGGCTTCAGAGAAGTGTTTTTAGTTATTTAATCTGTTCCTTTTTGGTTGAAATGATCACTTTTAGCTGGAGTGTGTGTGGGCTGCCGTTTGGATGAATCACCTTTGCATGTTTATATCAAGAGCTGAGTTTTAAAGAGGTAGTGCTGATATCAAGAGACGGCAATTAACTAAACGGTGACAATACATTTACAGAATCATACATAGTGCTACTACACCTGCACTGACATTCCTCTACAGGATGAGCAGGCACAGTTTATTGACAGCCTCTCTGGTTTGTGGATCTGCCGTGTTTAATTTAGTACAAGTTCAATACAATTTCACATTTTAATGTCATTTTCCAGCTGCCTTACATAAAAGATATATATACTTGGGAAAAAAGTAACCAGATAAATTGAATAACACAGAGACCTCAATTGAGAATTGTATGCATGTTGAGGGGGAGGGAAAATTAAGTGTCAGTTATTAGAGAATGTATGAATGTATGGCAGGTGAATAGTTTGAGAACCTTATTTCATTAGCAGGACTCCACCTCTTTAGAAATTTGGGCTTTTGCAGCCTTAGTGCACGTTATTTGCTCCATCTCATGAAGTTCCCACATTTTTTGAATTTAGATGTTGTATGACAGAGGGTCAGGTTGTGACTGGCAAGTCTTACTACATTTTTGTCAGGATGGACCAAGCGTGTAGAGTACACGCCCGGGTCAGGCAGCATCCCCCTGTTCCCCAGCCTGCATCTGGAGACCTGCGAAGAGACCGTGTGGAACATCCAGGCCACCGTAGAGCTCCAGACTGGCCACATTGGGAAGGGCTGCGACAGAGACAGCTATTCTGACAGATCTGTGCGACGGCTGTGTGGTGAGTTCTGGTTTACACCTCAAAACACGTGAATAATCAGGAGGGCAAGATCCCTTTTTATATTTATATCCTCTCTCTCTTTGCTTCATCAGGTGCTGTCAGGGGTGAAGTAGACCTCCTCCCACCTCCATCTCCTGCTGCCAACTGGACCTCAGCTCTGCCCACTCTCCCCTCTTCTGATTCATCTCTGGTCTTCTCCTTCAACGGATCCAACCACGTCGCCGTGGTGCCGGATTCGGTTGTCTCGGCATTATCGGGCGACCACTTCACCCTGCAGCTGTGGATGCGAAGGGGTGGCGCCAACATCCAGGCCGCGACCACTCAGACCAGAGGAAATCGCAAGGAGGAGGAGACTATTGTGTGCAGCACCGTCAAGAACGGTGCGTTATATCATAGAGTCATGGCTTTAGTAGCTTTTGAAGGAGTTTTTTCAAATGTGTGGAGAATACAGTGGCCAGTTTTGGTAAGGAAAGATTAAAAAAAAAAAAGTCTTTACTTTTTCATTCACACATCAGACATCAAACCCAGAGAAGGTTACCCACTCAAATCCCCAGGACTGCAGGGAAAATCAAAAAAAAAAAAAAAAAAGTAAAGCTGTTTATAGCTTCAACAACTACTATCAAGGTGCTCTTGAGAGAGACACTTAAACCCAGCTGCTCCACTTGAGCAGCCAAGTGGACAGCAGAGGAACAGTAAAACACTGTAATTGTGCCAGGCAGAATATTGTGTGTATCAGGTGAATATTTTCAATTGTATGACTTTGTAGGTTGCAGTGCTTAAAAGCAGCACGTTCAGCAAACCTTGCCTCGGTAAAAACAGCAATAAAATTCACAATTGAGAAAGATAAAACAGATCAAAATCTATAATAAACTCATTGCACATTTGTATTTCTTTCTGTGGTTATTCTCTGAAGAAATGCCTGGGAACATTAAGACGGTTTGACAACACCGCACTGACCCACCAATTATTTTCTGTTCCTCTGCTCTACAGATGACTCCTTCTCCCACTTTTCTCTCTCCGTCCACGGCTGCCGCCTCTCTCTCTTCTACTGGCCCGACGTCTCCGCTGCACGGCCCGTCAAGTTCTTGTGGAAACTGGAGCAGGTACTGGGGGAACTGTGACTCGTAGCTTTGATGTTCTCGCTTGCACTATTTCTTTTGTATTTGTACCTTGAAATTAAACTGAAATGGAGGAAATGCGATAGTTAAAGACGCCGCTATTTCACAAAACACATCCACCCTCTGAAAATACACACAAAAACAAAAGAACAAAAAAAAAATAGCCTCAGTTGCAGCATTATAAGTACTTCTATGTACTTTCAAATGACATATTTATGTGGAGAAATTTCACATGAACTGTACACTGAAAAGAATGCTACAAGCCTTATCCTTTTCTCTCATCTCAAGTTTTCTTCAAGTAACTGTCTACTTTAAATGTTTCAGTGTGAACAGCCAACTCAGTCTTTGTGCATCATCCATATTCACAAAATCAATTTCTGTTTTTAACTTACTAAGTTAAGTTTTGTGTAGTTCCCAGTAAGACGCACAGTAGGAAACAAAATCTAAAACTAATCTTCTGTATCATTCAGACAGCACATTCAGCGTTTCTTCTTCCTGTTTCTTCTTCCTGTTTCAACATTAAGTGTTAAAATATCAGATCTCAGCTGGGCACCAAAAGATCTTCGCTTCTTGAATTATATACAACACGATTCTCAGCATCATATTCATATTTTATCATCTGAAACGTTCAGTGGTGCATGAATCAGAATACATGAAAAAGAGAAAAGTTACATGTTACATACCTGCATGCATGTGAGTGTGTGTGGTTTGGCGTGGGGGGTATTGGGGGGGGTTTGTTTTGACTGAAGCCACTGGTCCCAGACAGATTGAAGCAGCGTGGATTAAAGGATGCTGAGCTGATACAGAGAAGATTTGTGAAATCCTTCTGTCTGAACCACGATATCTTATTACCCCTGTCTTTCTTTCTTTTCTGACCCTCTGTCCTTATAATTCTCTCGTCTTTCTTCTTTGTATTCCTTCTCATGTCACCATATCTACAGAGAAAGTTAAACAAATGTACATATTAAATCTTAGCTTGTGGTGGAATGTAACTAAGTACATTTACTCGTTTACTTAAGTACAATTTTGAGGTACTTATGTTTTTCCATTTCCATTTCACAATATTTTATACTTCTACTCCACTACATTTCAGAGGATTATTATTATTATACTTTTTACTCCACTACATTTATCTGACAGCTATAGTTACATGTTACTTTTCAGATTTAGATTTTACATAAGAAACATGAGCAGTTTGTAAAATATAATACATTGTTAAAGATTAAACCAGCATCTCTGAACCTTTTTGGATGTGGCCCCCTTACAAAAAAGCAGTATCCAGTTGGCCCCCCTTGTCACGTTTCAGATGTCTGAGTTTGTTAACATTTCCACCAAAGAGACATTTCCCCTCTGAACTTCTCAGATGGTTCATTTAAATAACTGTTCAGGGCCCAAAGATGTAACATGATCCAATAACTCACAAAGAAAGCACAGATTAAGAAACATCCAAAAAAAGGAAAGGAAGAGTTATCTTACCCCGTTAATCATCTCACGACCTATCACATTTATCTTGTGACCCTTTGGAGGGGCGTCGACCCTTAGGTTGGGAACCACTGGACTAAACTACCTGAATGTACATAAAGTAGTTAAAACCAGCTCATCGACCAGCTACAACAATAACAACATTAACAATAATGTAATATATAATGAAACATCAGTCCCAGGAGCCATTTGCCAGAACAAGTTCTTTTGATACTTTAAGTCCATTTTACTGCTAACACCTCCGTACTTTTACTTAAGTAGGATAATAAATGCAGGACTTGTACTTCTTGTTCTTTTTTCACCACTGAGATTCATAAACCAGTACATGTCCAGACGTTATCCCCTGTAAGATACTTTAACTGTTTCCTTTGTTCAGGCTCACGTTGACTCTGTGTTATCTCTGTCCAACAGGTCTGTGACAGCGAGTGGCATCATCTTTCACTCAGCGTCCAGTTCCCCTCAGTGACCCTGTATGTCGACGGTGTGACCTTCGACCCCGCCCTCATCCATGACAACGGAGCCATCCCCAACCCTGCCCCCCACCAGAGGATGTTCATCGGCGCCTGCTGGGGTAAGACGCCGAAATTTATGCTCAGTGAATCCACAACTGACATATACTTCATTCCAGCTTAATGATGGATTTTGACAGAAATGAATGCAAGCAGAGAGCGAGGAATCCTGCTTTTCTTTTGCATAAATGCTATGAGCAGCAATTGTGCAGTTTGCCTCTTCCTTCCTTTCCATTCCTCCGTCACTGAAATGTCATTTAAATCACACATCACTGAAGATAGCAGGCTGCCATTTCTGGCATAAGCACCAGCAACTCACAAACCCTCAGACGGCATCTTAAGACAATGTGCCGAGACATTTTGCCTCGCGCCATTCACTCCATCATTTCACTCAGTTGTAATTTGGTTGATGCATTTTGTCTTCGAGGGCTAATAATATAACTGACTCATCAATTATTCAGGGCAGCAGAACAACACGAGGGCCAGACAGCTTTCAGCCACTTACACCCGAACCGCTGGTTAAACTGGGAAGCTCTGGCAGCCAATTAGCATGGAAATACACACACACACACACACACACACACACACACACATTCACAGTTTTACACTCTCATCCACAGTGGAAATCGCCGTGCTGCCTTCTTGGCAACAGCTGCTGCTAGATAATGAGGAGACGGTGCATTTTTGAATATCATCTACAGTTTTCTTGCTTGCATTTTCTCACTCGTGCCTGCTCGTGTATTTTTTTCATTCTTCCTGTCAATCTCTGGCACCTTCAGTCTTCCTCTCACTTTCTTTTCATACTTTACTACATTGAAGTGTCTCTCTCAGTGTGCCTTATTGTTTTCTCTTTTTCTATTCCCCTCTGCTCCTCGCTGGATTTCCCTGCAGAGCCCGAAGAGAAGCAGAAGGAGATACTAAACAACACCATCCCAGAGGGTAAAGACTCAGGTGACCTCCCTGTTTTCACACTGTTGTCAGCATGCGGGTGTGCAGGCTGTTATTTTGCTGGGTCATTGTTGGTGTATTATTATTTATGTGCATATTAGAATATAAATGTGGTGTTCATACTGGACTGCCTCTGGTCTTTAGTGAAGTATGTGGGCGGTTACCACGGCCTGTTGTCGGGGGTGACGGTGCGTCCCGGCAGCGTGGAGCCTCACAGTGTGGTGGAGTGTCTGTACGCCTGCAGGGAGGGCCTGGACTTCGGAGACCTGGAGACTCTGGGCTCCGGCATGAAGGTAATGCCCCAGAGAGCTGTAGACTGACACATAATAGAGAGAGATTAAGATCTGGAATGAACGTGTGCCTCAGAAACACACATTTGATAATTTTACATCCCCATTTGTAAAATTTTGAGTCTTTAACATTCAAAATGAAAACACTGCTCTTCTCCAGTACACAATGATTCATTCACCAAATGTTTTCAGCCATCTTGAAAACAACATAACCGTCATCTTTCTAGAATAAAATTGACAAAATATAGTCTTTGCTCTTAGGGGATAAATACATTTACAAGAGATATTATAGATATAAATCACCATAAAGACAAAACATACAATATTATAACCAACTTTTCAAAAATGCTCTTTACAAAATAGAATATTTCAATAACCTATTAATGGATAATTAAATTGAATCTCCATTTTTGAATCCAAAGCGGCAAATCCTGTACTATTTTAACATTTTCACTGTGTATTCAAATCTCTTTCATTTCACAATACTTATGGATAACCCTAACCAATTTCAAAGTCAATCTTTGGTTGATTTACCACATCCCTCATTTAGCTAAAATTCATATTGTTCTCAAATAATTCCTTTTTTTTAATATATATATATATATTTTAAGATTTCTGAGCTCTAGATCTATGCGTTCAGCTCTAGCTCTTCATTTAACCCTCTCAGGCTTAAAGTGCCTAAGTTAGAAATCCAAAACACCCCCCTATTAAGGAGAACCTCTGTAAATGCAAATCACATCATGACTTGTTCTATATCTGCAAGTAGCTTTACAGTCACCGTTTTTTTTTTGTTTGTTTGTCTTTTTATTTTGAAATTGAGGCATACCTACCCATTGCAATATGTTATGCATATGAGATATTAAGTTTTTTAAAGAACCTTTTCAGTTTGTATAAGAAGTACATAACACTTTTGCCAGAAGGGAAGTCATATCATCTTATTTGCCTTCAGTTTATTTAATTTGTATTCACATTCATTTATTTCTGTTTTCATACTTATGCTGTTTATGGGTTACAGATTAAAGAATAGTTTCACCATTTGTCAAGTCTGAACAGGAGGAATTATTACAGCAAGCAAAACCTGTTTCAACTACTGACTGTTGTTTTAAGACAGACTTGAAAAATGATTAACCTTTTCCTTTAATTGCAAACGCGACTGGTTATGTCGCCAAATGTGTTTCTAACCTAATCTAGTGGTGGTTTGGTGTGTTTGAGGCTTTTACACTTAAAATGTATACATTTCTGTTCTATGTTATTACTCAGGATGTATATTAATGCTGTGTGTAAAAGGGGTCAAAAAGTAATATGTCTGCTGATACTCTTAATTCTTTGCTATTGAATTAGATTCAAGAAGATGAACGCTTTTTAAAGTTTCCATTTTCTTTTTTATTCGTACGGGGTAGATTCGCAAAAAAACTGCAAGGTGTCCAGGTTCGTCTTGAGCCTGATGTCTTATGTTAATGAATGGGAACTTAGATTTTCAAGCTTCTCCTTTGACCTTGCAGGTTCATGTGAACCCCAGCCAGTCCGTGTTAGTGCTGGAGGGAGATGACATTGAGAGCTTTAACCGCGCGGTGCAGCAGGTCACCTACAGAAACTCTCTACGCTTCGCCACCCCTGGAGTCCGACCCCTCAAACTAACCACCTCGCTCAGGTACACACACACACACACACACACACACACACACACACACACACACACACACACACACATACAGAAATAGATAAGAGCCCTTTTCACAATTGTGGATGGACGTCAACAACCATACAGATAAAGTCATAGTAGAGGCGGAGATAGATTTCACCACCAACAGTGAATGGGCCAGAACGTAGTACAACTGCAAGACTGCAACCAAAAGCATGCCCCAATATTTGCAGACATCTTGGGTCCTTTGATTGAAAGTCATTCTGTGAAATGCAGGAAACTAACTATCAGTAGAAGATGAGGCAGTCTAAAGGAAAGTGACACCACAAATGTAAATTATCACGCTGTAAATCTCTGAATATCACAAATGATACATCAGACACTTGCTAACGGTTTTGCGATTATCTGAGAGTCAGTCTGTAGCAGTCAAATGAAGTGTCACTGTCTGGAGTCTGCCGCCGCTGCTTATTCCTTTGACATTGAACTCATCAAACATGGACCTTGCCTCGGCTGTGATAAGGACTGGTGTGGCGTGAAAGAGATGATTATACAGAAAATATCTCAAAGCAAGAGATAACAAGGAATATCTTATCTCTTTGTTCACTCAGCCACCAAGTAATGTTTGCTGTGACAGTAAACTGCTGGTGCAAATTCTTTCCGCCTGGTTTTATAGTAACTGACATGCCCGGACTGGCCATTGGGAGCCCCGGGAAAATTCCCCAGCTGATTGGCCCGGAGTGTCACACCATTGTTAAAAACACAAAATGAGATGGCATGAACTCTGCCTGTCATCAAAACGCGATTGGCTGCACACACTCGTACGCACCAACACAAAGTTCAGTCGTGGCCAAGCAGCGTGGAGCAAAAAGGGACAGCTCAGGAGAAAGAAAGAGCGAGAGAAAGAGAACAGGTGGAGCTGAGAGGGAGTGCATTTAAAGGAGAAAAGCCCGGGAGGAAAGTGCAGCTAAATTCTGCAAAATGACAGATATGTTCACAAGCAAGGGAGATAGTGCTTAAAAAAAGAAAACATGCTAGCAGGGCCACCCTCAGCAGGTCATAATATCACAACTACCCTTCCAGACTTGATTCTATGTTTCAAAAACTAATAAATGGTATCACTTAATCATGTTCTGTAGGAATGCAGGAAAATAAAGACCTAATACTCTGTTCTGTCATGTGAAAGTAATCCAGTTACTCAGAGCTACCAGAGCTTCTTAATTATGAAAGTGCAATTGACTAACTCTTGTTTTTAGCTATTGTGGATGTATTATGAAGCAGTTTTTGTGTGTAGTAATAAAACTAAAAAATATGTTATTGGGATAAACAGTAAACAGAGAAAATATTTCAACAAAACGTACAGTAGCTATACATGGTCTGTTATTAGTGTGTGGAGATTGGTCTGGGCTGACTTTGGATTCCCGGCCCGCCCCTGGTAACTGAGGTTGTTGAAGGATTCACTTCTTCGCTTCGACCGATTAAAAATAAAGAGCCATTCCTATCTGTCATCATCATGTTACTCACTTATTTTCACCTGAAAAGAACTATTCATACTGCCAGGATGTTTTTCTGTAGCCTTAATGTTGCCAGACCGACTGACAGCACAAGACCGAATCCCTGCTTCAGTGTGCATCACACCGAGTCAGCTGGCTGTGAAAATAAAAAGCACACAAGCTCTTGTTTCCGGGTCAGTGCCTCAAACATGCTTAACAACTGCCAACTGGCTCTCTGGCTTTAGCAGTCACTTTTAGCTGATGAAATATTAATTCACTTTGGGAAGTACAGTCCAGCACATATACGATGAGGTATATTGTGTATTTATACTTAAACTAGCTGCCTGCCGACAAAACAGATCTCATCAAACTCTCAGGCTGTGCAGATATTCTTATTACTGCCTTTTGGGGCTGTTTTTTTTTGTCGCATCTTTATAAGATTAAAATGATTGCCAGGCCACAAGTCGGTGCTGGAGGGCTTTTTTCCACAGACTGTTTTTAAGATCCCAACAGTTCAAGGTCATGGACAGATTTTTTTTTTCTTCCTTGGTTTCTGCTCAAGTGTACCAGAGGTTTTTTTTTCCTCCAGGGTGTTTTATTACGTGTGTGAAGATTAGACTGATTTGAGGCCAGGAGTTACCCAGATGGCTGAACAGCAGGCCCTTCTGGAGAGGCTGATAGAAGCAGCTGCTCACTCTGATATTGAAAATGTAACACACACACACACACACACACACACACACTGCTTAATCCCCTTTCAAATGTGATGCTGAATTATAGTGCAGATGAATAAATATATGTAAGCAGCCTGTCATCAATCTGATTTGCTCTCCCTTTCTGGCAGGAAAATTAAATTTGTAACAGCAGAGCAACTGTGGTTTGACATTTGCTATTTTCAGTGTCACAACGGACCAATGTTAACCAAAGTCACAGTGGAATTAGGGAACTAGATTGAGAAAACACTGCACTGGGTTTAGACCTTTTTGTACATGATCATCATGCCAGCTTTCTTAACATCACTCAGTCACAATGCTAGTGGTGCTTTGAGTTAAATGCTAACAACAGCATGCTAACATGCTCACAGTGGCAATGATGATGATGTTTAGCAGGTATAATGTTTACCTTGTTAACCATCTTGGTTCAATATGTCAGCATGCAACATTTGCTAATCAGCACTGAACACAAAGTGCAGCAGAGGCTGATGGGAATGTTATAAGGTTTGCTGGTATTTGATCATAAACCAAAATATTGGACATGTTTAAATTTTGACCTGATGATGGCGCTAGATTAAAAGTTAAAGAGGAACTGCGCCGATTTTACACATCAAAGTCTATTTACAGGTCTTGGGGATTACCACTGCATAAGTGAAAAAAGTTGTATGAAGCTTTTTTAATTATTGCTCCAGAGGGAGCTGTGGGAGGTCTGATAAACTGCCTCAAGTGAACTTGAGTCAGTGTCAGTTTGGTCTAAAAACTACAAGTTTGAAAGTGAAACAAATCTGGGGGTGTGGAGTTAGAAAGAAGAGAACTCACCAGACCTTTGCAGCCCTCTCCCCATCTCAGACTAAACTGTCTGGCGGTTGAGTTGCATTGTGGGTAATGTAGGCATCAGGTTTTGACAAGGAAGAAGAATGCGTGGAATAAAAACGACAATATCTCTGGGTTTGCTGCATCAATTTTGAGAATTATTTTAAACTGTCCATCGTGTGACCACCAATGTTATACAAGCGCAATGCTAAATCGGTGTAGTAATCTTTTAAGGGATCACCAAAGTTGTTTCAATTCAACGTGAGGGGGGAGTACTGAATCTCATGGCAATCCTTCCGATAGTTGTTGAGATATTTCACTAAAAAACTAAAATGTCAACCTGAAGGTGGCGCTAGAGGAAATTTTATGGGATCACCAAAGTCAGTAGGATTTATCGTCTGGGCACCATGAATGTCTATACAAAATTTCATGACAATCCATCCAGTAGTTGCAGAGATATTTTAGTCTGGACCAAAGTGGTGGACCAACCGACAGACTGACATTGCCATCAGACCCACAGCTGAGTTATCTAACCAATGACATTATTCACATCTTTTTTTTTTATCCCTCTTACTGACAACACACACCTCCTTCCTCCCTGCCAGATGTTTCAACGAGGAGAGCTGCCTGTCCCTCAAGCAGCTGGAGGGATACCTGGTGGTTCTCCAGCCTGACGCCCCTCAGATCTCTCTCTCCGGGGTCGGCCCTCATCTGGCCCGTCCTGCCCCTGAGTTTGAAGGTCCCCGTGGTGTCCCCCTTTTCCCTGAGCTCCGGATTGTCTGTTCCTTGTCTCACGCTGTCAACACGGCTGCACAGGGGATGGAGGGTGGAGGTGAGTCACACGTTAAGTAACCCCATTGCCTCATCAATGGACTAATTTGAGGAGTTTGTTTAGCACTTGCTTACCACTTGTCTATATCTGTATATGGAAATGAGTTGAAGAGACCATCTGTGGCCTGCATCCTTTGTTTCTTAAATTGGGGTAATGATGTTGTCATTTGTCTACTTTCTACCGCCTCTTAGCTCTGATGTCTGACGCCGTGGCTCACACTTTGGACGGCTGTGAGGTCCAACCACTGGGGGAGGAGCTAAACCCAGAGAGGGAGGAGCTTCTGGTGGACATGGATGTTGTGCGAGAGAGGGGACTGGAAATCATCAATACTACCGCCTACATTGCCATCACAGGTAAGGTGCATGAACATTTCAAAACTGTCATATAAAAACCTTTTTTTTCCCCTTTCCTGTCTGCTTTTAACTAGGATAGCATCACTGACATTAAAATGATCTTGTCCTGGCCAAGATAGGCAGCAAAACAATGAGTTACAGATAAACAATATGAAATAGATACCACAAAGAATGTGAGAAAATCTGAATTAAATAGTCTGTTTGTGTGTCTCTTTTTTAAAGCCCTTGATGTATTTCTCTATAACATCAAATATTCATGACTAAATGAACAACAAAGTTTAAGTTTGGGGGAAAAAAACATTGTTAGTTTTTTTTTAAGAGTTTCACAATCAAAAACGAATGTGTGGGTGTGGTTTTATCAGAATTGATTTAACAGACAGAAGCAGACAGCCCCACAACTGTCATCACATTTTGATTCAAATATTGCTAAATCCTGATTGGTGCACAGAAATACGTGACAAATCCAATGAGTCCTGCCCAGTTAAAAACAGTGAGAAAATCTCTCATTTTAAATGACCAAAACTGTGAAACTTTGGAAGAAAATGTTCATATAAGACAGTAAGACGCTGATTTAGAAAATAGGTTTTCAGGGCCTTTAAAACTTCAACCCTCAGTTCTTTGAAATTCAATACAATAGATTCCCAATGACCTAAAAATGAAAAGTCATTCATCCCATACAGCTATCCCCAGCTGTCAATAAGTAGCTGCAGACTGCTTTTCTCTCCTCCTCTTTCTCTCTACAGTTATTGTCTCAGTATTGACTCCCTGTCTTCTTTTTTCATTCCGTCCTCTTTTATTTCTGCGCTCCCTCCAGGTGCCGAATCCATCTCTGTGTACGAGGACGTCCTTCGCTCGGTCCGTTACCGACTGGCCAAAGGCTCAGCCCGCTTTGAGAGGAGGTTCCGCCTGTCCTGCTCTGAGATGAATGGCAGATACACCAGCAATGAATTGACTCTGGAGGTGAGAGGAAACATCATTCATATAACACCTCTGGTGCTGACATGAAGATAAACATATCCTTTAGATATGAGCATGGAAGTTCAGTCTACAGTGTATTTATGAAAGCTAGAAACTGGACTTTAGATTATTTGAATTATGTGAAAAGAGCCATGAGAATTGTTGTGAGGCACCAACACAGTTTAGCCACATAGCCAGTGAGGTCATTCTTTCTTCTTCTGTGTTTCTCTCCTCCTTCCTTCAGGTGAACTTCCTCCACTCTCTGGATAGTCTGTACCACCCATCCCACCTGCTGGCGTCCCAGCAGCAGTTTCTCCATCCATCCCATCACGCTGGAGAGCTGAGTGGACACACACTGCCCAATCCACACCGCAACTCAGGTGACATTTCCCTCTCATCAGCTTTTCCTGTCCTGTAACATTTATTACTAGAGCACCTTTGTAGATCAGATGTCACAAAGTGCTTCACGATAAAAGACAAAAGAAAGATATAAAATAAGAAGAATGGATGGTAGCCTAATGGTTGGGGCGTGTGCCACATGGCCACAGTGTCCGTGGTTTGATTACCGACCGGAGACCTTTGAGGTATGTCAGACCTCTAGTAGCGCTATGGAGCTGTTTTTCTATGAGTGGGTCACTGCACATAGGTGATGTGATACACAATCCTACCAATGCTGTCACACTATTCCACTGATCAACAGGTGGAGGTAATACGTTAAGAAGAAGAAGACTGCAAGCTAATATTGATAAATATTGACATAAATAATTCTGGATTTAAAATACTTGAAAAATCAGCTTTGCAAATGTTTTATGAGGAAGGAAACGCACTCAACACATTTGTTAGACCTCAAGGGTACACCCAATGAGTTTTGGAGAGTAACACTGAATGTAAACATAACTTTTGTTTGTTTACAAGAAAACTTCAAGTCCAAAGGGAGAGAATTTCAAAGTTTAGGAGCCACAACCGCAAAGACACAGGAACAACCAACACGCCCTAATCAAAAGACCCCAGAGACCTCTAATGCAGGCATGTGAACAACCATGCAGAGCTCTAAAAGACTCTTAAATTTTATTCTGAATTTGATGTGGAGCCAGTGTAAAAAACAGCCTGCACTGTGGGGCAGTGTAACCAATAATTGTGTAATGGTCTGCTACACCTCTGCTGTTTCATTTGCGCAGTAACTACAGCTACACAGCAGATTGGATTATCAAGTTGAATCATGTTGCCTTCACGGTCTAACACCCCAGCAAATGTTAGATTTTAAAGTTGCCTTTAAAGAGATGCTTAGTTTTGATAATTGCTCTATTTTTCATTCTTTCATACCCACAGTGCGGCAGATTGTTGAACAGAGCTTCTAATGAACTCATATGTATTCAGTAATTGGGTCAATGTGCCTTTAAACTTTACATAGAGAAGAAAAGAGGTGTGTTAACTCTGGATGTGAAGAAAAATTAGGGAGAATTTCACAGAATTTCATTTATTCATGCTGAAGACGTATATCCTAAAAACTGGTCACAAATATATAGTTTCATTAAAAAAAACTAAAAAAAACAGGACTAAATAGTGCATTTTTTTGGGGACTGTTTTTCAACCGTGGATTAGTACAGATTTGGTCCTCTAGTGGGAATTTCCGACAATAGGATGGTGTATATAGGATTGGCTGAAATAAACTACAGTGCCCACATTCGTCACAGTGAAGGAACATGTCGGCCACTGCAACGGCGAGGCTCTCTCATGTGTTTTTGATAGTTGTTGGACAACAATGGCGCTCTATGGCACAGAGGAATAAGCTATATCAGGCTTTGGCTACACAGACAATACTTGTTAGTAGAATCAATTCATAGTTGGTTTTGTTATTTTAATGGAATTTGTCAACAATAAGAACAAAATCAAATATCACCAGACTTATTGCACATAATCATCACTGTGTTTTGCTTTGTTTTTTTTACAGTGGTGCCAGGAGCAGCCACCGTCATCATAATGGTGTGTGTGGGTTTCTTGGTTGTTATGGTGATCCTCGGTGTGTTCCGAATTCGCTCCATCCATCGCCGTGGTGAAGGTGCCAGGGGCGGGGCTAAGGAGGGTAGCAACCAATGGGACGACTCTGCCCTCACCATCATCGTCAACCCTATGGAGGTAAAAACCAGAGAAGTTATTGATGTTGAATTATCTGATCGTAATAAATGACCACGTCTATGAAGCGCCTGTTTTTATCCACACGTCGCTCTTTCCCTCAGTCCTATGAGTCCCGTATGGGCATCTCTGCTGACACGGAGGGGGAGGGGGAGGGGGAGGAGGAGGAGGAGGTAGTGGAGTCACCTGACGACGCCAGCGACGACCAGCGAATCATCATCAAGAAGGAGGGGAGGGACGGCAACGCCCGTCGCTACTAAGCCACATGTGTCTCTGCACCAGTTCTCATGGAAACCACAAACCGGCTCACCAGTCACACACTCCAACACTTTTAATATCAACGACTGCTGACACCACTAGTATAAGGAATGTATGCTTACAAACACGACGCACAACACAGTCACTGTAATACTCTTGACACTCAACGCCATATGTGACCTATAGCTAACAACAGGCAGTTGTTCTCCACTTAAATGTTCAATGGCACAATGTATACAGTTAATGTAATTTAACCGCCTGAGCAAACCCCACCAAAATTGTATGTGGTGCACCAGTTCTAAATCACA
The DNA here is from genome assembly GCA_005408345.1 of Macquaria australasica. Classification (NCBI taxonomy): domain Eukaryota; kingdom Metazoa; phylum Chordata; class Actinopteri; order Centrarchiformes; family Percichthyidae; genus Macquaria; species Macquaria australasica. The sequence goes on from SEMN01000124.1 coordinate 355,373, forward strand.
AGATGGCAATGTGTCTGTATAGTGTAATACTGGTTGAATGAGACTACCTTTGCTTAAAAAAAAAAACAGATTGTATTCTATCTTTTGTTATTGAACACAGAATGAAATCTTTATAAAATGAAAACTGGAACAATCCGCAACATGCCGGCCTTGAATAGATCTGTAGGCAAAGACACAAAGCCTTGATCCTGACATGTCTCTGCACTCCCTTATTAGACTGACTCGAGGAGTCTGTGCACAAGCTCTTTTCTCCCTCTTTGCATCCTCTCTCGACACATTCCTCGACCGCCGTTAACCGCAGAGTGAAGACAGTGAGGTCAGACATCACGGTCACTCTCCAACTTATTCATAAAAACTTTAAAAAACCCACTACACTTGCAGGTATTTTTCTTTTGGTATTGTGACTACTTTAGTGCTTCAGCTCCCGACTATATCTTATGAGGTGCTGATGATAAGATGAGAAGATTTGAGGACTATCAACCGTAAACCTCATCCTTTACACAAGTTGGTAGTTTCAGCTTGTGCCACTAAATGACAAAACGTTGCCATCTACAATAAACGTGGTGCAACCTGACCTCTGACCCCTCCCCTTCACAGTGACCGCTGGAATGTCTCTAACTCACTCACTCACTGCACACTGCTCTTACAATAACTGCAAGACGTCACATGCAATCACACACAAAAACACACATACACACTCCATAACGCTACCCCTGCTGTTTCCAGAATGTCAGCTCAGCTTGGGCAGTTTTGATTGTATTGATTGTAATGAATTTTCTGTACATACAATGATGAATATTATGATATTATTGTTATTACTATTATTATTGCAGCCACTCTTTTTCTGCACACTTTGAGAAGGAGCAGATTATTAATTTACTTTATTTTTTCTCCATTTGAATAATCACCTTTACAGCATCAGAAAACAGTATAATAATAATAATAGTAGTAGTGATAAGGATGATAATCCCTGGCTTGATGAGTGTCTCTTAATTTGTGTGTAATATTGTTGTAATTTAAGAACTTGTCAATATCTGAATCACAGAAAAAGGAGGGCACATTGTTGTGATACTTAGATACGTCTCACTCGTTTCATCTTTCACACTTTCAGGTAATTTTTTCACATTTCAAAACCTTTTTTTTCCCCTTCTTTTTTTTCCACACTCCATGCAATATATTTGGTTCAATGAATGTACAACCGTGTGCTTCTCCTCACCTTCCCCCCTGCTCCCCCTGCCTTTATCCTTCACCTCTCCCTCTGTGTCTCTTGCTGTCTGTCTGTGTAGCCTATCAATGTGCAGTGCTAAACCTGTCAGTAAATAAAGCCTGTCGTTTTTGAGTGTGATATTAAGAAGGAATAAACATTGCATTGATTAATAACTTATATTATTACTATGTTACTATTGGAACATTACCTGTAATTATTGATACAATGATGACATGGATTATGCTGACTAATTGTTATTGAGAACTGTCAGAAAACATTACAAAATTCATAATAAAAACACTATATGACGTCTCCACGAGAGAGCTTTCTTGTTACAGTGGCGTTCTCACTGAAATAACGCTGGAATATTGTAAAACAGTATTTTAAAAGTGAGGTCATATATGAAAAGTAACCTAGAAGAGTCATTTTTTACATGTACGATATTCTGATATTTTCTTATGATTAGGGCTACAAATGTCATACAACATTACAACCATACTGTCTATGCTTGTCTATTACAACATACATGTACTTACACAGTATATGGAGTACCAAACTACCCTTATCCTTATTTACTCACTTACTGCACCTAAGTAAAACTTTACTTGAGTATTCCATTTTATTCTACTTTATACTTTTACTTACATTTCAGTAGGATATATTGTACTTTTTACTCCACTACATTTATCTGACAGATGGAGTAACTTATTTAAGATACAAAACATAACATTCTTAAAAAATATAAAGCCCTGTTTTGGATTAAACTAACCCAACAGTGTATATAAAGTAGTTAAAACAAACTCCACCTCCACCAGCTTCAACAATAAAATGCTACTTCCACAGGACACAGTGCACCCTTAATCCAATATTACAATATATAATCAGTGGTGGAAGTAGTATTCAGATCTTTAAGTAGAAGTAACAGTACTACGTTATAAAAATACTCCTTTACAAGTAAACATAGTGCATTCTCAAAATGTACTTAATTAAAAGTACAAAAGTATTATCAGCAGTATGTACTCAAAGTATCAAAAGTATAAGCAATCATTATGCAGAACGGTCTATAGCAGGTTTATATTACTCTAATTGATTAATGATGCATCTGTAAGTAGCATTATAATGTTGCAGCTGGTCAAAATGAAGTTAATTCTAGCAACTTTTTATACTGTTGGGCATTTTCAATCATATTATTGCATCATATATTATAAGATGATGATTTTATTAGGGAAATTTTCTAATCTGTAAAGTTACTTGTTCTCAAATGTAGTGATGTCGATGTAGTGGAGTAGAATTATGAGGTAGAATAAAATTAATTACTCGTAAGTACAAATACCTCAAAAGTGTACTTAAGTACAGAACTTGGGTAAATGTAGTTATTTAACACCACTGCATATAATAAATATAAAACTCTGAAAGATGCCATTTTGCATGAGTAATTCCTACACTTGATAAGTACGTGTGCTAATGTTACTTCCAAACTTTTATTTAGGTAAAAATGTGCATGCAGGAATTTTACTTGTTATTTAACATTTTTTTACAGTGCTGGTTGCTGCTTTAACTAAAAGTATCTGAATAATCCTTCCACCACTGTATCATTATAGCGACGGTATAGTGACCATTTTCATGTAGGGCAAAGATACACACACACACACACACACACACACACACACACACACCCGGTATGAGAAAGTATAGAAATTCCACATTTTACTTTTTTTTTCTTCGATAAAAACGTGTGTTTTTGCACCTGGCCACTACGCTCCTGATTTGCTGGACTTTGATATCGTACGCGATATATTTTTAAAAAAAATTTTACGTAAAACCTTTAAACTGTAGGAATTCACTCTCCGTCCGTTTCACTAACTTACGTTCTATTGTTTTGTTTTTTTCCCCCCAAGCCCTGACGTCTTCTTACGTAACGCCGTTTGAGAGTACGAAACCAGCGTAACGTTACGAGACACTCCAAGCGATCGGTGAGGGGTTTTGTGGGTCATGGAGGAGGAAGGTAAATAAAAGAGGAGCGCTGATCACACTCAGTGGCTGATTTCAGACGGTTACCGGGAGGTTGGACGCTGCGGCAGCTTTTGTTCTGATACGGTACTAAAAGCAGACGGAGAGGACCTACCGGAGAGGAGGGACTGTCGCTTCGGCTTCAGCAGCAGCTCTCGGCGGTGAGATGAACATCATGCTACCCGTCTGTTGATGCCTCTCTGGCCGCACACAGCAGGACCGATCTCTGGCCCTACAGTAGCTTAGCTGGTGCCATTAGCCGACGCCAGCTACACTAGCCATTGTTGAAAGCCAAACGGGTCGTTAATTGTTGAAATCTTCCTCGTTTGACTTGCTTTTTAATGAGCAGCGTGTTGAGTTGCGTTTACCGAGCTAATGTTGCTGTTTTCTGGCAGAACCCCCAGTTAGCTTCGTGCAAAAGGGTGCTATCAGTGCTCCCGGTCAGGTCACTGATTTGACACATGACAGCAGGTGGGCAGTTAAAGCACCTGAATGCTGGCAGTACGCTGCTTTCAGGTGTGCACAGGTGAATATTTTTCTATGACTGAAATAATTTAACCACAATAAAAGTGGAATGTGTGTGTGTGTGTGTGTGTGTGTGTGTGTGTGTGTGTGTGTGTGTGCAGGACTAAAACACAACCTTCTTCCACAGTTAATGTACCCAGTAGGATTTGTGGTGTGTAACAGTTATGTGAGCAAGTAAACAGGTGTCACAGTGTCCCTATCTGTGATAGTGTGTGTATTAATATCTTTGTCTAATCCTCTTACTTTGACCCTAATCATCATACAGCAGCTGTTTGAACCAGTAGGAATGAAATATCCTTAAATCTATTGTCTAGACCATAAGAGTGATGGGCTGTCTACCTGTAGAACTTGTGTAATATTTTCTATAGTGTTTTTAGGGGAACACCGCTATAGTATAACAGAGTTGAGTGGAGCAGACAGGGAATTAAATTTCTATTCCTGACGGTTCATTATGGAAATTGTAACCATTACGTATCCCTCCAGGGGGGTTAGAGAAGTTGAGTAGGCCAGCATGTACAACAGTTTGTCAGCTGTTCATCCCTGGGCCTGGATATATAGGTCAGTGAGTTGAGCTGCAGAGTTTCCTCATGGACCACAGTTATTTTCAGTTTTTGGGGGACTAAATCATTGTCATAAGGATTTTTCTTTTATCATTGTTTTGCTTTTGGAGGATCAGGTAAGTGATCATCAGATAAATGAGGACCAAGTAGGACCTAATATTAATATAGTATTGATGCTGTGACGTGATACCAGGTCTGGACTCTGAGTATCATTTAAATTTTTTTTTTTTATACTAGTCCCGATACGATACCCAGAGTTTTGGTACTGATACCAAAACCCTTCATCTCATGTAACAAGATAAGCCACATTTCTCAAATGGTAAATGTTGTCTCGACAAAAGTGCAAAAGAATCTTGCCTAAATAAATAGTCTGAAATTGTCAACATTTGTATTTAAATCAGGAAATAGCTCATCAAAGAATAACTTAACAAGATGACCAGACTTTTGATTGCAGCTTTTTGATATTCGGTACCATGGACATATTTTGTTAGTCGTACAATACCCAGCCCTATATGGTACTAATTATAGTATGTGATTTTGGTAAGAGCAGTATGGTGAGTAAATGCTGTCTTTTTATCACTGTAAAGACTTTAAGGCAGTTAAAAGCTAAAATACTCTGAATTTACCAGACTAGCTGAGTGAAATATGCAGTGATGTGGCCTGTGCCTGCCGGGCCATCGTACCCACATTATTAATGGTTCACTTTAAGCCATGAAATGACACAGAAAACAGCAGATGGAGCTTGAATTTGGTTACGTGACATGAGACTGACTGTGCAGTTTGGACACCCTCAAGAGTTCACCTTGCTTGGCTTGTCAGCCCTTAAAAGGGGTCAGAAAGAAATGTTGTTGGGGTGTTTTAGATGGTACACAACAGTAATAAGGATTACCTGCACCAATAAGTGTGTATAATATTTTTGGATGCTGAATTTAAGCATGCTCAGTTTTTCAAAGTTGAATATTTAAAGTAGGCGATTGTCACTGGATGTCTTGTATCTTGCATTTTGTTTTCAACTTCTGAAGATAAAAACCCAAACTTTTCATGTTGACAGGGCAATTCTACAGAGGTGACTTTATCTGTGCAGAATGCTTCATTTTGTTTTTGTATCATTTGTAGTTGGGCGCCTGAACTGCTGGCATCTTTATTTGGGATTTAAACCTAATACCATGCAGTTTATCGTTTGGATTTTCTTGAATTTATCACCACACTATTGAGTGATTCAATGCTGTGCTTCAGTGTGACTGTGAATAGACAAAATATGATGCCATTAACTTTCTTGAGCACAGACTGACTTCTGCACAATTCTCCAAAACAAAAATTGAGTAATGCATCTATTCACTCTCTTCTCAGTTCTCAGGTGGTCTGATTGGGTTTGCCTCGTCCTTGTGTTGCCATGGCGATGCGGGAGTTGGTGGAGGCAGAATGTGGGGGAGCCAATCCCCTCATGAAGTTGACCGGTCACATGACCAAGGAAGGGGGGGCATGGCGGCACCGCTCAACACCTACAGTGAGTAATGTGTAGATATCTATTAGTAGTTCAAATAGCTGAATTTATCAGCTAAATAATTTCCTACAAAGTCTACATGCATACATTTCAGTCTTATCATGAATTTGCTGCTTGGCAACAGACATGGCACTAGTTGTTCTGTTACCTCATTTTTTTCCTTATTTTTTCTCAGATTCCCCCCACTGCCATTGAAATTGCAACTGAAGAAGAGGTCAGTGCTTATGTTCCTTTCCATATTCAGCATATTGTGTTGACTGTGATACTGTTAAACAAAAGCTGCCCACGCTAAAGCAATTTCTGTAGCTCTGTGTATACTGGGTGACATTTCTTAATATAGTCTCTAAAAAGTAGAATAATCTTTATTAGCTGTAGTAACATGTTTTTCTTTTCGCTCCAGCTGGTGAATGAGTTCCTTCAGGCGCCCCCACGACCGCCACACACATTTGACATGGGCCAGCTGTTGGAGGAAATGCAGCAGATTGACCAGCAGAGTTACAGACAAGCTCCACAGAGAGGTACACTACTTCATTATTATCTATTTTACAGTCCACTTTCAGTTTTTTTTTTTTAGTGTTTGTATGACTTAGGCTTAAGTCTGCACACGAACTGTTTTCAGCATTTTAAGCACAACATATTTCCATGTCACAGCTCCAGATGTGGCAGCGTTGGCCCTCTCGGGTGACTGGGCAGCTGAGTTCCTCTCAGGCCCTGACTCTGCCTCAGCACCGGGTCTCACCGCTCTTGGTGATGCAGCAGATGCTGATTGGACGAGAGAATTTATCGCTGAGGCTGCAGGTAGCTTGAGTTGCTCTTTCTTGATGTGCACTTCATCTTGATGTGCACTTCATCTTTCTGGAGTTATCATCAGTCATATGTCATCAATTTTTACTGACATCAGAGCAAACTTGCCTTGGATAAATCCTTTTATTATTGCATTGTATGTAATTTTTACAATGTGCTTACCTGCATTGTTTTTTCCATTTTTTTTTCTCTGCTCCAGATCCTGGACGCTGGGCCGAGGAGTATCTGGAGCAGTCGGAGGAGAAGTTGTGGCTGGGAGACCTGGGAGACAAGGAGAACGAATGGTTAGAACAATGGGGGGCATGGATTGAGAGCGTTGAAAGTATGCAGATGCAAAATGGCGTATATAAACGCTGTTGAATGTCCTTGTCTAGCCTTGTCTGATGTCTGTTGAGCTCATTCAAAGAAAAGCCCTGTCAAAAGGCAATGAAGCATCTGAGGAGGAAGTGAAAGCTGATGTATAGAATATCAGCCTTACAGATGTCATATCACCACCATACTGTAGTGCACTGACCTCAATAAAATTCACTTGTACAACAATGGAAAGTACAGCCATCGGCTTCAATTGATTTGTTCCAGCCTAAAAATACAACTGTTTCTTCTTATCTTATACTACTTACAGTATAATATTAACAGTTCTTTGTTGTTAATCTGACAGGACAAAGGAGTATCAACCAGGAGAGGAGCTGAGGCAGACAGCCAATGAGCTCGTCTCAAAGGTTGATGACCCCAAGTTACAAAACACAGAGGTGAGCAACGACTTAATCTGTACGTGACAGCAATTGGATCCTTTTTTGGATACCATGTGTCATTCCTTTTTACATATCTATCACCATATCCTTTCTCTTTTTCTTCAACATTTTTGTAAAGTAGTTCTTTGGGAGCATTGGTAATGTTGATGACTTAAGTTTTATTGTAGTTTTTCAAGGTTATTGTCTTAGTTTGGAAAGAAAGTTGTTGGTTTGGAAAGAAACTAGAATTATATTAGTATAAACCTGACCAATGAGTAATGGTAATGGTAAATGCTTTTTTGTTGTCATTTTTATTTATTTTTTTGTTGTTGTTGTGTAGTTCCTGCAATTCATTAGGCAGATTGGCGAGGGCAGTGTGACAGTGGAGAGCAGAACAGACAAACAGCTCACAGATAAAGCTCAGGCCGAGGAGGCTCAGAACTGGGCCTCCAACCTCAACCAGGTACGAGTCACTGCCCACTGAGGAGGGGATGGTTGCAACTGGGAATACATTGGGGAAGCACATTGGTTCACTTTTGCACAGTATAGGCTATGCCTTGTGACTCATCACCACAGTATCTGATGCAGAGTAACATTTTCCACAAATGTAACCAAAAGCAGCCACTAAACTCCCTGTAATATGAAGCTCAAGGCTGCGCAGCATTGCAGATGGAATTTGTTCAGCAAAGAGAGGACTCTTATGACTATCTGCTTCTCTTCTTATGCATATAGTTTTTAATGTGTACATGGTTATTCCCATGTTGACTCAGTTTTCCATCAGTTCTTGATTTTGGGGTTGTAAGTGATTACTTTGACTTCATTCAGAAAAAGACTGATGCCAGATTTTGGATTTTAACTAGATTTTCCCCTAAAATCACAATCCTATAGAAGCCCATTTCCTCCAAGAAAAGAAAAAATAGATGAAGTTAGATATGAAAAAAATAAAAACAATAAGTCAATATTCTGTCATAAGTCAAAAGTCAAAATTGTGACTCACTATTTCATAATCTTATCTCATAATTTTGACTTAGTAACTCAAAATTTTTACTTATCTATGAAAGTCAATATTTTGAGATGGTAAGTCTACACTTTTAATATAGGTCAAAATTTTGACTTATGAGTACTTTTTTAGTTTTATCATGCCTAACTTTTCATCTTTTTTTTTTTCTTATCCTGTCAGTAATGGGCTTCCATATTATAATGTTATATATATTATATTATAATGTGTAGCTCTCAGTCCTGTTTTTGATGAATATATGTTCACCATGGCTTCATTGTACTTAATTGCCCTCTAACTTTGACTTGTACTTTTCCCATTTTTTGACCTGCCTTCGATCTCTCGGCTTGCCATTCCCTCAATTAATAACCACCATTCATCTTCTCCTCCTACTACTTAAAATTACTCCTACTCCGCCCAACCCTCCAAAAAAAAACCTCCTCACCAACCGCTCCCTACTCAAAACATTGCCCCATTCCCCACCGCCACCCCTCCTCGCCTCCCGCCGTAGTTTCTGACGGAGACGCAGGGAGGGAGTCTTCCCTTGGAACCCCCAGAGAGGAATGAGAAGATTGAGAAAGTTAAAGCTAAACAAGCAGAGCAGTGGGCCAAGGTCGTCAGGCAGGTAGGACCTCTGTGGTCTTGGCAGTGATAGGTGTTTTATTTTTAGCTGCAGTTATTGCTATATTTAAGTTTTGCTACTAGTGTTGTACTTGAGTTTTGTCCTACACATAAACGGTAAGATACACTCAGCATTTAATTATTTTGCTGCAGTTGAGTGCATTTTCTATCTTATTAAAAAATCAGGAGTTAATCAGGAAGAAATGTAAGAAAGGAGTAGGAGAAAATTTGCTTTTTCTGTGTTGTTTCTTCTTTCATCTTTTTCTCCTTTCCATTCACTTCCCTCTATATTTTTCCTGTTTTAATGTCCCCATCATCCTCAGCTTCAATAACAATTTTCATAGCCAGCCCGTGATGACTCAAGTCAACCACTGTCATTGCTGTTCAGGTGTCAGAGGAGTCGGCTGAGGCCTGGGTAGATCAGTTCACCGCATCAGGACCGGATTTCCAAGAAGCTAAAGCTGCGGTGGAGGTGAGACGAGAATCAATGAGCTGAAGCTAAAGTATATTAATTGGGATAACGTAGAGGTGAAAGCACACTGTGTCCTGGAAGATTGTGGTTGGAAAATGGTAACTGAATAGGCAGGGAAACTTGCCTAAACAATTAGCATCAATATGCCCTTGATAAAGTAACTTAGTCCTGTTTGAGAAAAAAAAAACACTGTCTACAAAACACCATCAATACACTCATCTGCCCATGAAAAAAGCAAAGGTCAGAAATGTCTAAAACACAGGATGATTTATGATGTGAGGAGACTGTGAAGTAATGATGTGTGTCTGTCATTTTGTCAGAGTGATGTGGATTTCTGGGAGAAGCTGCAGCAGGAGTGGGAGGAGATGGCTAAGAGGGATGCTGAGAGCCATCCCTGGCTGTCTGACTTCGATCAGCTACTTAGCAGTTCTTATGACAAGGTAGCTGTCAACCTGCTCAGAACAGGCATCTGCTGAGAAATACTATCTTTACATGTTTGAGGATTTCAGCATTTTTGCACATGCAGCTCTACTTGATGTCTAAAAGTACATGACAGTACTGATTTTCATGTATCTGCTTCTGCATGGTCCACCACATAGAAATACTCTGAGCAGCCTCCATGTTTTCCTTGTGTTTGTCACAGGGGTATCAGTTTGAAGAGGACAACCCCTACTTATCCCACCCGGATCCTCTGTCAGAGGGAGTGAAGAGGATGGAGGCAGGGGACATCCCGGGTGCCGTACGGTTCTTTGAAAGTGCTGTACAGAGAGAACCAGACAACCAGCTGGTGAGACTCTTCCAGCATGTGGTTTCATTTTCATTTCTTTCAGTCTCCAATTCTTTGATCACCCACTTATTAATAAATGTAAAAACAGTCCAAAAAGTCTCCTTACTACTTGTAATTTTACTCATGTTTGTTTCCCCACAGTAGGCAGTTGTAATGATGCTGTGGTGTGTGTACATCTCTTTTCATTAAATTGCAGGCTTGGCAATATCTGGGAACCTGTCAGGCAGAGAATGAGCAAGAATTTGCTGCCATCAGCGCCCTCCACAGGTCGGGAATCAGAATTGCAAAATGCTAGAATAAACCCTCACTTAAGATACAAAACAGATGCACTGTATTTAATAACACTTCTTTGTAGACATTGTTTGGAAAATGTAAATGTTATGATACTCTATATTATTATCTATGGAATTAGTTCTGATTCACTTGTTTGTAGCTTAATAATGAGCTCAATGGCTGTAGGATTAAGCTCCTTTTCTACTGCTTCTTTTTAGTAAACGTCCATGACAAAATTCAAGTAGTTGCATAAAAAGCACCTTTTATCTTATTAATATGAGTCTATAGCGATCTCCCAGCTCAGGTTTTTGTGTCTGTAGCCACCATTTTTCCAGATCTAAATAAATTGTAAAGTTTGACACCATTTATTTGACAATTTGTAACATCTTAACTAAAAAAGCACGTAATTGTTTAAAGACAAGATAATGTTATTCCTTCTAACTTTTTTCCTCTTCCCAATGCCTCTCTTCTTTCATTAGATGTATAGAGCTGAAGAATGACAACCTGACTGCTCTGATGGCGTTGGCTGTCAGTTTCACTAACGAATCACTGCACAGGCAGGCCTGTGAGACTCTTCGTGATTGGCTAAAGCACAATCCAAAATACCGTTCTGTGTGGGAGCAGAATGAGCGTGAACGCCAACAGGATGGTGCCAGAGAAAGGGAGAAGGAGAGGGAGAGGTTCGGTTCACTGCTGCCAGAGTGAGTATTGCACACGTGGGATTCAGAATAAATTCAGGTTTAAAACAGAACATGATCCGGCATCCAGTAAGTCTAAAAGGTTTGTAATATAGTGTATCAACTTCTTCTTCTGACTCTCTTTTCTTTTTGTTTTTCCTGCACAGATCTTTATTTACTGATGTCCAGTCCCTGTTCCTGCATGCAGCTAACTCTGACCCCGCCCAAGTGGACCCCCAGCTGCAGTGTGGTCTGGGAGTTCTCTTCAACCTCAGCGGGGAGTACGACAAGGCGGTGGACTGTTTCAGCGCTGCTCTCTCTGTCACACCACAGGTTAGTGTAGAAGCCAGTGCTGAGATCTGTCTTCACACTCGTTGCTCTGTATGTTTCTAAACTCTCTGTTTTTTTCCTTTCGTCTCCATCAGGATTACCTGCTGTGGAATAAGTTGGGTGCCACACTCGCCAATGGAAGCCGCTCAGAGGAGGCAGTGGCCGCCTACAGGAGAGCTCTGGAGCTGCAGCCCGGTTTCGTCCGCAGTCGCTACAACTTGGGAATCAGCTGTGTCAACCTGGGAGCACACAGGTGAGGGAGGAATTCTGTGGTTTGTTGATGTGAATTTTGTTTGGAGAAAAAAAAAAGTGTCAGTGTTTAGCTTTAAAAAGGATATTTCTTTGGTTGCAGTTACCGTGTTTGCATGAACTGCTTACTGTTGCATTAGACTGATTCCATGAATGATTTACACTTCTTACAGACCAACACAAAACATTGGATTGAATATATGACACTACTCTGCTATGGTATGAAAGTGTGAACACACATTTCTGTAATAATTATAGATTTACTGTGTGGACCAGCAAACTAAAAACGTAAATGGAAGATTGTCCCAAACATGAGCTAATATAAATCTTTGTGTAAAATGGGTGAAATTAATATTAAGTGTGCCCAATGCAAGCTGTCAGACTAAAGGTTTTGAAGTCGGTTTGATTATTTGATAAAAGATGTAGTTGTTTTGTTCAGGAATTTCTTTATACAGGCTGCAACACAGAGTGTTAAAGAAAAGAAATCACTCTACTTTTCAGGTTTAACAAAATCTTGCTTGCTTTACTAGAAAAAAAACACAATCGTGTTTGTCTTGTGTTAGTTTAAAATTCAGTACCAGTAAATTATCTTTGTTGACTTGATTGTGCTTTCTTGTTGTATCTTTCATCAGCTGTAATATTATAACCTAACAACCCTGATGCAATGCAATAGCTTTTACTTCCACTAGATGGCAACAGCAGTTTTCCAAAATACACTCAGTTGCCAGTTTCTTAGGTACACCTAGCTAAAAACAATGCTGTTTAATACAAGAGCAATAAATCCCAACATAATAAATCCTGCCTTTTTATAAAGGTTAAGCTGTTCAGCTTTTGTTGAAAATGTTTCAGAGAGGTGATGATTTAACGTTATGGACATTTTGGAAGCTGCAGTTTGTGGTGCTTTTGAATTGTATTGCATTATACGGAGTGGTGGTGTTTCTAATATTTTGTCCACCCCATTTATACATCAGAGGGTAGATAAAAAAACACGTCAAGGTAATTAGAAAAAGCTGTATTAATTTATTTTGATTAATATCAGAAAGTCATATAAATGTAGTCACGGTTAATCTAGCTAAAATTAACTGTTGTCCTGTCGTGCTTTCTTTCTCCTTTATCCTCAGAGAGGCAGTGGAGCACTTCCTCGAAGCTCTGTCTCTACAGCGCCAGGCCGCTGGGGACGGAGCGAGAGCTGCGAGGGGGCCTGGAGGTGCCGCAGCCACCATGATGTCTGACAACATCTGGTCCACCCTACGCATGGCTCTCAGCATGATGGGCGAGAGCTCTTTGTACACTGCTGCTGACCGTCGGGACTTGGACACGTTGCTGGCTCACTTCTGCCAGAGAGAGGTGGACGGTGGGACTGAATGAAGACCAGCCAGGGGGGGGCTTATTGAGTGTGAGTGCGTTTCGCAGGGAGGTAAATGTTTGGGTGACTGAATGAAGCGGAGAGGAATCAGAGTGGTAACGTTTTCAGAGAAATGGAGGAGGAAGACACTGTGAATTATCCACCATCCTAGAGACATCATCTTGTGGTCATGTGCGCTTAAATGACTTGTATCAGATATTGCAGTATTTGTCTCTACCTGGAAGATACAGCCAGCAGTAATACAGTCCCGTCACTGTAATTTACATGTTTGACGGTCCTCACATTTTCCTCCTACTCTGTTGATCTGGAGAACTGTGTTTAATGAAATATCACTTTTGTTCATTTTAAATTAGTTCTCAATGAAGAAAGTAAATGAATACGAATGAGTGAATCCATTCTGTATTCAGTAAGCAGCAATGTGGACGGTTGCGTTTATCATGACACTCAGTGCTCTCACAGTCTTTCTTGTGAGCAGGTTATAGGTTGAACTGTATACTTACTAAGGACATGTTGATTAAAATGTACAATATTGCTGTGACATTGAAAAGAGTACTGCTTTTTGTCAAAAGGATTAGGCCTGTCCAGGGTACAAACACTAATCAGAAGTACTACAGCGGCTTGTTTTTTTTAACTTAATTGATTACAAAAAAATGAAATAATCAGCCAGGATAATGAACTGACAACCAGCGGGACTGTTACTATTATGATAAGGGGTATGTGCGTGTGTGTGTGTGTGCGCGTGTGTGTGTGTGTCAGGTTGGGTGGGGGACATTAATCATGCATCGGATAATTGTAATATCATTGAGAATGATTTCTCTGGGCTCCTCCCTCTCTTGCTCTTTTTCATATCGTTCTTGTAAAACAATTTGCTTCATTGTAAAATAATGCTATATGCCATATTGTGTATTGTAACATAATTGTTGCACTATAATTGTTTTCAGGCTAGTTAAATCCTGACTGCAATGTTTAATATAATATTCAGCAATAAAGCTTTGATTCCAAACATCTGTTGGTGATTTTGTTTTTTTTTCTGAATCAATGAACAAAATTACTTGGCTCCTGTAGCAAAAAAAGTATGGAGAGCTGAAAAGAGACTTATTTAACAAACCTGATGACAAATAACAGATGGCAGTATGAATTGCAAAGTTGGAAATGCTTGCACTAAAAATGTAAATCTCAATTATTTTCTGCTATGAATAATGACAATAATACAAGAAAATAGACTTGTGATTAAGTATTTGTATTGGAGTTTTAATTACAGCTATATGTTTTTACTTAAATATAAAGAGAATATACCTGTTTAAAGTCATTCTTTTTAGTTAGCATGGTAATTTATGTATGGAGCCTGGAGTGTGCAACCACATAATTTGTAGAGTTTAATTAGAATAAATCATTTTTTAAATAGCTTTTACTTTTTTAATTCTAGTTCCTGTTGCTGCTTGATGGGTTGAACTTTAGTTGGACACACTGCTTACAAGAGAGAGACATCTTTAAAGTTAAGTGATCATAAAACGTAAACTGTAAATCCAGGAAACAGGAAACAAATTAATTGTGAGATGAAGATAAGTAAATAGTATAACAAAAAGTAAAAAAAGAAAATAAATGCATTTTTGAAACTAATTTTGTGATTACATTTTAAAATTCTGTTCTTTTATCCTTTGTTCACTTTTACTTTATTAATGCATCATTTTTATGCAAATGTAATTAATCACTTCATATTAGTTTTTGAAAATGTGTTATGATTATAACTAAACATTGTGCAGTAAAAGTCTATAATTATTCCAGTGGCACGCTCCAGCCTCCATATATAAGTCTGTTAAAAAAGTAAAATTGCATCTTTTTCAAGATGCATTTCCACAGATAATGTAGAAATGAATGATATATTCTTGTGCTTGTGATGTTTCTAAAAAGTATCACTTTATTACATCCGACTGCTCCAACGCAACACTTAATTTTTCTCCCCCGACGTGAAAAACAAAGCGTGCATTTATTTCAACTTTCAAACGTGTCATCGGCAGAACACCACGCCCAGTTCTAGAGCGCCGTGCTCTAAGCCAATCGGCACCGAGGAGAGGGAGAGGCCGCACACACTGATTGGTTCATTTAAAAGTAACATGCGCGCAGCCCCGCCATTTAAATGTTTTAAAAGACGTGCGTTTCCCCTGTTTGTTTCAAGTGTGGAGTAAGTGGAAAGAGGTTTAGCCGCACGCCTGATCGACTGTCTTCGTCTCATACAAGGTAAGCCAGAGAATATATTTGAAACTGCACACCTCGGTTGATCTTAGTTAAAGTAGTCTGCGCTCTGTCGGGCTTATTGCGGTCAACGTTTACTATCAAAACGTTACTTCGCCTAACTTTAAGAGTGAAATGGGGAACTGACCTGAGCTGAGCTAGCTTCTCGTTAACTTGCCAGCCAATTCTTTAATTTTCAGCTAACTGTTAATAAAAAGTTTTGTTTTTAATCGCTGCATAGACGTAGCAAATATGTAAACATGTTACGTTAACTTGAACGCATGTTATGTATCAGTGTACGGTTAAATTCATTTTAAAGTTAGTTCTGTATCGTAATATAGTTATAGGCACTAATTTAGGAAATTAAAAAAAAAACGAGCTACAAATCTCGCTCCACAGTATTTTGTTTTACTATTTCATGTTTTGTTTTAATTTGTTTAAACGTTACTGTATGTAACATCGTGTGTGATAGTAACTACACGTTGACTAGAGAGCAGCCAGATGGGCGAGTTTCTCATTGTATGTTAATGCTGGTGACATTATATAATACATTTTATTATACATTTTTAAGTATCTTATCTGTATTTTTTTTATTTTTTTTTATTTTTTTTACTAGTGTACTTAAATTTTATGCTTGGAATGTTGTTTTGTTACCATATTTGTTCTGTATGTTTTGTGTTCTTGTGTTGGTTTTATTATTTTGCTCTGGCAGAAAACAGTATATTCTGTTCTATTTACCTGTGAGCCAGTTCACCTTAAATAAGAGTCATGGGATCCAGTGAGAGCAAGATGGGTGTGTCTGCACCAACAAAATCAGAACCAGCCATCAAAAACAGTCGAGTCAGTCATCTGATAGATCCACGTTCTCCTTCAACAGGAATCGACCGTACACCCATTCAGGTAGGTTACCTGGCTGACTACCAGACATTCTGTAAGCTGTGGGAGGGACATTTAAAAACAAGTTAATCGTATCAAATATTTTTCCTAGTTCGGTGGGCTTGTGTCCAAAGCTGTTGCTGAGGTGAAAAGTGCATGTCCACTGGCATTCACTGATCCCCGCTCACCCACTGTCGGCATTACCCGCACCCCTACTAGAGAAGTCATGAGAGGTAACTATTTGGTAAAGTATAATGTTCAGCTTGGGTTTTCTCACCTGCAAAATGCCCTGTAACACGATGTTCTTCCATTTGTTCCTACAGCGACAGTTGGGTCCTTTGCTCGTCGCCTGGGCTTGCTTTTCCACAATGAGACTGAAGGCAAAGTCCCTGAAGCCCCTCAGAAACACTTCAATGATGCGGAGGACGAGGCCTTTAAGGGTGAAGAGCTGGCTTCCACTGAGCCCCTCCTGACAACTCAGCCCTCAAACACCTTTGGCTCCATGGCTGAGCACGCTAACCTCCTGGCCACCCCTGTGCCCCCCCCTCTCCAAAGTGTGGGTGACTCTAGCCCCTCTTTGCATTTTGAGAAGCCCCAAGTAGAGGTGGAAATAGAAACTGAGACAGACATCAGCCTGGAGGAGGCTGAAGAAGCAAGAGAGTCTCCTCTTCACAAGAGACTGAGCATGAGTCTGATAACTTGCCATGAGGGAACAACCTCATCCCAGATCTTTGCTGAGGTGCACTGTGCCAGTACTTCATCCCCAGTGCCTAATGTGGAAGTGGAGCCACTCAGGGATGGTGTGGATCACTCTTATGCCCTTCCTTCCATCACTGTTGAACCAGAGTCCCCTGTTGAGCCTTCCCTACCCACCGATTCAGAGGATTCCCCAGCTCAGGTGTCCCCTGCACAGTCAGAGGAAGCATCTTCTGAGGAAACGGAGGAGCTTGTTGAAGACTTGTCTATGCCTCCTGCATCCGCTCCACCAGAGCCACCAACTGTCCCCAGCCCAGAGCAGCCACAGCTCTGCACTGGCATCCGCTGCCCCACCTTTGACTCAAAGAGCCCCAGTCAGGTAGTGTTCAAGCCGCAGTGGTTGGGGAAAGGTTTTGGCGCCACTGGGCTAAGAGCTAGAGGAGTGAAGGGGCACGGTGGAAAAGGAGGCTCCTCTCCTCTTGCTGTCCGCGTGGTCATGAATAAAGTAACCAATGAAAACAAGGGACAGTCTGGAAAACTGAAGCAGAAAGGTGTGTGTGGAAGGTTTGTGGCTTCTCGTTATCTATGATAACAAGATGTTGTTGCTTGACGTTTCCTTTCTTTTCAAGGTACTGAAGGCCGCTCCCCGCTGCAGATCCTTAAGGAGACCAACTCACCCAGGGACCAACGTCCTCAGGTATTGTATACACACATGTATTCACTGCTAGTAATAGCTACCAACTCTTCTTATTACTGAAACTTAATTTGAACCTATATAGGATTTTTATTTTTATTTTTTTTAGGTGATGTTTAGTATTGAGTGAATTCCAACACAGAAAGTATATCGACTGCTGAAGTAATGTCCTCCTCACTTTCCAGATGAAGGTGTCCACCCCAGATAAGCAGAGGCTTGGACAGGTGGACCGCAGAGTGCTTGCAGTGTCTCTGGATAAGGAGAATAGATGATTCCCTGCAGCAATGTGTACAGAATCGTGCCACTTTTATATCTCTTAAAACAAGCTTTTATGTGTACAGCTTTCCTAAACTGATTTTGTCCTGTGTATATTACTTTAACTGCCACTTCATGCAGTTTTCCATACTGTTTTGTCCTCTTGTAAATATAAATAAACTTATTTGCATTCATACTTAAGGTTTAAATCTTTGTATTGGTTGTAAACTAGTTCTGTTTTCCTTGTGGATTTTTTTTTTTTTTTTTTCTGAGATACATTTTTATAACATCATTTTCTCCAACACCTAAACTGTAAAATTTCTAGTCTTTACTTCTGTATAAACTCAAGCTCAACGCTAAATATTTGTTCATTTCCTTCCACTACCATTTGAATCACACCACTCTGGTTTTGACACTATTGTTCATGCCTCTTCTTCCTCATTTTTAGTTGACAGTTTGTAATGAAGTTCCAGTAATAAACACTAGAGGGAGCCTGTAAATGAACAATGACATCTTAAGTTTATCCATTTAAAGGGGAAAAAAAAAGCCATGTTTGTATGCTTTTATGCAAACATCTAAATTACTTCATGGACTGAAAGTACTGAGGATTTTACCATAGTGAAAAAAAGTAGTGCTTCAGCAGTGTTTGTGCCATATTTTATGCCTCACTCCATATCCAGTGGGATTTAAATATGGACACGTTATAAACAAAATCATAACTGAAGTCAGCATTTTAGAAATGGACACTAAAGACTTGTGTAATGCAGAATCCCACATTTATTAGACAATCTTTAAGAAAGGTAGGTAGTATTGCTTTACTTTGCACAGTGTGTATCCAGTGTTGGAAAAGAGGCAGTCCAAATTCTAGTCAGAACTTAGAGATTTTTTTTTCTGTTTGTACATAAACTGTCCTTCAAGTTTATCTTGTACCATGCAGAGGAAAAGGTAAGCGGTCATATACAGATTCAGATGTATTGCTCATATACACACAATAGACGCTATCATCCATATAATCACTCATACAAAAAGTCCTCCTGTCCTGAGACAAATGGGTCATCTTTTTTTGTAAGTGCTTAGTGAACCATGAAAACCATTTTATTATCCCATCTGTCAGTTAAACAGTTTACCCAAAGCACTTTTAAGGTCTAGCTAGCGGGGGCATTAGGCCAAATGATGAGACCCCAAATCCTGGTAAATATTGCCCATCAATCACATACAAAACAACTCAAACACTAATGTAGACATCTGCAAACTATAACTCCATTTTAATTAAAATTAGAAAATGAAAAGAAAGTAAAAGTAAGCATCTAGGGAATCTACCAAAACTAAGAACAAACGACAGTCTGAAACAAAAAACGCAAATGCTCATATTATTCATATGACATAACTTATGCTTTGTTATAAAACACAGCATATTATAGCTAGTGTGAACCTACACAGGCTGTAACTGGACTCTATTCAATTCTATCCCATCCAGTGTGCTACCATTTCCATTTGGCAACTGTTCTCATTGGGCGATTCTCTGAATTCCTGCTATAAATGTGCATATGTTATCGATTTGAACCGCAATATAATAAACTATTATAGGAGGAATGATCTTTTGAGACCCCGACCCCTTGTCCCACCCCAAATTCCCCCATAACGTGAGAAGAAAAGTGAGAGCGCGATGTGACAGAGAGAGGAGAAAATCTTCACATTCACAACCCCTCTCCGACATTAGAAAGGACTTGGCACAATTAAAATACCCTCTTCTCACCCTATGCGGCTCCTCGTCCCTCATCCCTCCCTCAAACTCCAATTTCTTTTTTTATCTTCTTCACTTTCTCCCAGGCAGATGTTAACTGCTCTCTTTCTGCTCGCTGGTGAGGAACAGCCTCAGTTCCATATCTTGAGGAAGCTGTCCCAGGATCCTGTGCAACACGCCATCCCATCTGAGGACACTCCGATACAGCTCACTCTGTTGTCGTGACCAGCCAGCACTCCTGGACCACGGCCACAAGAAAAAAACATGATGTAAGCTGAGAAAAGCACCACTGAAATTGCTCAGAACACTCGATCCCACATCAGGAGTTAAACACTTTAGGTGCTTTAAATTCACTTTATCATCTTTATTTTCCACCTGTACTTACCCACTCTCTCAGATTTAAGTGTGTCCCAGATGTTGACGTTGAAGTCATCGTAGCCAGCCAGTAACAGGCGTCCAGACAGGGACGGGGCCAGGGAGGTCACCCCGCACATGATGCTGGAGTCCTGGTAGGTAATGAGCTCCTGGTCGGCTCGCAGATCGTACAGCTTACAGGTGGCATCATCCGACCCTGTTATCACTGCGTTACCATTGGGGAAGAACTGGAAGAAAGAGAAGTGATTAGAAACAAGCAAAATGTAGCAAAAAAAGTCAGAGCTCTGATACAGAGGTGAAGTGGAAAACCTCCTCATTCTCACCCCAATTGCGTTGATGTCACTCTCGTGGCCTCCAAAGGTCTGTCTGCAGGTGGCCTCCCTGATGTCCCACAGCTTGGCTGTGAAGTCACATGCCCCCGAGATGAAAAACTTGAAGTCTGGGGACACGGCCAGGGACATGCAGTCTCCCTGGTGTCCAGCAAAGACTGTCTTTTGGGTCCCTGTCTCAATGTCCCATAGTACGCTAGAAGGAGACGGACCAAAGACAATATTTATTTCCATTTTAACTACAGAGAGGGAAGTAGAATATACTTTTTAGTTAAGTTCATACTATATTCTTACCAAGTACAGTCTCCAGAGCTGGTGATGATCTCAGTGTCACTGAGGAAACGACAGCAGGACAGGTAACCTGGGCAACCAAAGAGATACCATATGAGGAACCTCAAGACTCAGTTTAAGTGAATAAAAGGAAATCCAAGGAGGACTCAGTCAACTCCAATCGTATGAGCATCAGTGGCTTCAAGAGATTTAATTTCCAAGCTGTGTCATCCTACCTGTGTGTGCCGCCAGCTCACGCATGACCTTGACGTTCCCGTCCTTGCCCTTGAGGTTGTAGATGGAGCACATGTTGTCCAGACCGCCACAAGCCACTAGGTTCCCCGAAGGTGCATAGGCACAAGTCATCACCCACGATGACTTGAGAGGGATGGCATTCACCTGGGGACACACAGAAGACAGGTGAAACGCTTGTCTTTAACCAATGACACCAAATGGACTTCAATCTCTGAATCTGAAGCCACAAACACTTAAAGACCCTGAAAACGTATTTTCTCAATCATCTTCTTAGTATAAGCGATGGAGAAAAATCTGGTTATATAACATTAGAGATTTATGTTTTTCCTGTTTTTTCTCTGTGGGGGGCGGGACTTTAGAAAAAGATGATGTCACGTACTTCCGTGCACCAATCAGGATTTAGCTACATTTGAATCAGAATCTGATGACAGTGGATGGGTTGTTTGGTAACTGTCAATCAAATCTGATCAAACCACATCCACACAGTCCTGAAGAAGCAGATTAATATAGTTAATGAGTGCTAAAACCTTTAATAAGTAATACAATTAAAAATGTCTCTGGAAACATTGTTTGTTGCTTATTTAGTGATTTATATTTAATGTTTTAGAGAAATTCTTAAGTTTTCAGGGACTATAGGAAGTGAGGTGATGTGTGTACATGTGTAATTTGATGTATTTTTCAGTTTTAGCTGTAAAAGCAAATTCATGGATTCATATGGTGTATCATCTACCGTTACTGTAATTATGATACACCTCTCCTTTGCTCCTTCCTTCCTACCTTGTTGGTTGTAATGCTGTCCCACACTATGAGTTTTCCATCTTGTGAGGCACTGACACACAGCCTGGTGGTGTAACAACAGCAGAGACAGAGGGACAGAGAAAGGAGGAGACATGTGAGCCGTAGGTGTCACCTGAAAAATTAAGGCATAAGCCATGTTCCTTTAATTAATTCATCCAGTTAAAAGTAAAGCGTACTTCACAAATCTAATTCACCAATTAGAATTCCCTCTTGCATTTATTGGCTATCCTCTCTCTAATCTTGTGCTAAATTTAATAGAAACCTATCAGATCTTGGCTGTGAAATAAACATTAGGTAGGTGTTCTTTCAATTTGTGTACAATATGCTGTGTATTTACGTGGAGTCAGTGCCCCAGTGCATAGCGTAGATCTTGGCAAGGTGACCCCTTAGTGTTTTCCTGGTCTTCAACTGGACACGACCCACCACGGTGATCCCAGCTGCCGCTTCTTGCAGTGTGGTGTCCTGCACGGCCTTACGAGCTGCCTGGGGAGCAGACACAAACACGGGTAGTCAGGTTACTGAGTACAAGCCAGTATAAATCTAAGATGTGGTTTTCAATAATAATAGATATTTGGAGAGAGGAAAACATTTCAGATATGTCTTCAGGTCATTGTGAATAGCAAAGTCACATAAGGTCAGTGATAAATACTGCGAACAGCCAAATTGTTTATTAAAGATGATATGGATGGGTCTACTGACAGTGATCTGGTCTTTGAGACTGTCCGCCTCCTTTCGCAATTGCTCCATTTCACCCATGGCGATGGTTGTTAGGCACTGTCACCAATGGAGACAGGGAGAGATGGCAGGAAAGCTGATAATCCTGAAATAAAGAAGAAGAAGAAGAAGAAGAAGAAGAAGAAGAAGAAGAAGAAGAAGAAGATGATGATGATCAAGAAGAAGAAGAAGAAGATGATGATGATGAAGAAGAAGAGAGGTGGGGAGACAACAAAAACAGAATTTAGTTACCATTCGTATGCTTATTGTCGAGAAACAGCATTCCCTGTACAAATACTTTATCCTGAAATTTTACCTGCACCTACCTGAGCAATTTTTAATCCTCCCAAGCTCCAGTCTCCAAGTAAGTGCTATTTTGCAAGTCAAACTGGCCCTCGTCTACTTTGCAAACTTTCATGAACTCGCAGGAGCACATACGCAAACCCACAGAACACACCTACGCATGCATTCATGTACGCGTGCACACGCACACACACACGCACACACACACAAAAACACGCAGACTGTATGAATATTCAAACATGACATTAACAGCAAATATATTTGTTCTTCAGAAGATGTGACACTTGTTGAGAGCACACATCCTCACCCTGAATGTACACACAAACCAGTATGTCCTGTAATAATGTCATCAGTGTATCAGCTCTCAGTCACCTCTCACTCCTCAACAAATTCACAACAGTCTTGTGCCATTTAACACTCCAGCGAGCTCTCGCCTAATGTTGATGGCTATTGAATTTGGTAATGTCGTGATTAAATGAGCAATGTTTAGCAGTAAACCAATCACCTAATGGACAAACTCATACAGTGTGACAAATGTAATCAAGGTACAAGTGAAAAGGCAGAGTCACGATCTCGAGTTGATTCTACAGAAACAGAGTAGTTAAAAGAGACACGACACATGACCCTAACTTCATAGTGAAGCAGCACAATATAACCAACCTCAACAACACCACCCTCCTCCTTCTATGGTACATGTGCAGATGTTACAAATGACTTTTCTTTCCTGCGAAGAACCAATTGTCATGATGCTATTTCCTTTATCTTACCTTGAAAACGGATAGGAGGGGATACTTTTGTTGATCTTATCGTATGCGTCCCTGCAGCAATCTCTCTCTCTCTTTCCCTCTTTCTCTCTTTCACTATTTGAATGAGTGTCCCTGTCAAAACACATGACCAAGTGTGGATTTGCCTCTAATTTGTTTGAAGTGAAAAGAAGAGGAAGGGAGTGAAGGAGGGAGTGACTCTGTAAAAGAAAGAGATTTGCTTTAATTGTTTACCACTGGGCTCTATCCTTTAACCATCTGTAATGCTTAAAATGAATGGAAGATGACTTTAAAATTAAATTAGAGTTCTGATTTATGGCCTTTATAGCAGTGCAGTGCTCCAAACACCTCAGCAGCTACAGTATGGGTGTCCTGCTTTAAACTGCTGATGACTACATTGCCCCTGAAGTGTGTAACAGGGGATTTTAGGCCTTTGTTCCAGATGGGAAATTGCTTTGATAATGAGTGTTGTGATGAATGCTTGAGTGTTTTAGTCGTGCTATTACCCTTTTGCCATTCTGTTCCTGGGACCCTGCCATTGTTCCATGTGATTAAATGACTGCTAGGTGCTGCTGGGTGGTGAAGTGCATTAACACAGACAGAGAGAAGAAGGAGGGAGGGGAGAAAGGGAGGAGGTGGGGGGTTGAACAGTAAGAGGCGAGGCAGGAGAGTGAGTTTTAAATCCTACTGGCTGAGATTTTAAGGGAATCCTTTTGAATCAAATCTGCTCTCATCCGATTACTGACTGCTCTTTGCATCTGGATAAGAGATGGAGAAAGGGATGGGTTGGGGGGCAGATAGCGGGATGAGAATGAGGGAGGGGGCAGATGGAGGAGGTGGAACGGGACGCAGAGAGAGTTGTGAGAGTGGGAGCCTGTGAAAGGTGGAGTGTTTTCGGTGGGACTGGGCCCTAGAACTTGAGTCTGACCAGCGACTGTGGTGCTCTGCAGTTTGCATTTCCACCTCAGCTGAAAGTTCGTGATCGGTTACAACTGATAGTCTTGCATTTGTGGTCCAACTTGCAAAATGTGATCTAAGAATATGGCTCTTGTTTATTTGATTAAAATGTCTGTAGGGTGATGCCTTTTGTGTTGTAGCTCCTTCTATGTCCTGTATTCCTCATAGCCAGTTAACACAACATACTGCGTCTGTACTAGAGTTGGGCGATATGACGATACATACTGTGAGACAAAAGAAATGTGTCTACCAACAGAGATTTTGCCACATTGTTTATACTGCGATAGATAACCGTTTAGTATCTCTGGGTGTGTAAGGCGGTTGTGGGCGATGTTGTAAATCAATGACCAGGATTGATTTATGTGATTTTTGCATTAAATGTCATTAATGTACCTTTTATTTGTCAGGTATTTAAATCACTGGATTAGCCAAAAACAGACATACCTGTCCTGTTATTTAACCCATGAAATGTGACTATATCACAGCATCTATCAATATAAAATTACATACATATATAATGTAATGGAGGATTTTGTCCATATGGTCCAAGCTGAGTCTAAACTGACAAGCGCTTTTCTTTCTTTCTAAAAGTGTAGTCTGTAATTTCAAAATAAAATGTTACCACTTTGAATCTAAATTTTACACCACACATGATACAGCCACATAAACAACTTAACATAGTTTATCATGCATATTATATTTGACATTATTAAGAATCAGACAACAAAAGCAATTTGTTTTTTATCAGATCATCAATCCACATGATAAAACCAGCATTGTATGCTGTTCCCATGTAAATTCTGTGTGTATATGTGTGTCAATATCATTTTGAATGGCATCTCCATATTTGATATCTAGATATATTTTGTAACATACATCTTGTAAGATCAAGTATCAAGTATATGATATTGTAAGCGTAAGCGTATTGTAAACTTGTTAATTCAGGAACGAACACGTTTTGGTATTTAAGGATTTATCATCGTGACAGTTAGTCAAAGGATTTTGATTTTCTTCAGGATTATTAAAGATGCTGGTGATAAATGTCTTTTTAGCCTTGAACCCAATTTTTATCTGACCCCTTGAATCTGATACATCATCTGAGCGGCTTGGCACAACTTCACAACTACCAAGAACAAAATATGTAAAGCGACATATGACCATCCACTCACCAATTAGGAGACTCCTCTCAAGGTGTTTTGGTGGATCTTGAATCAGTCTTCCTCCAGCGGTCTCCCTCTGGTCGTTGTCATAAGTTCAGCCCGCCTGTTACCACACTTTCTCCCGCTCATTCACTTTTGGTATCACACACAGTGGGATATTCCTCCGTCACTCACTCTCTCCACTGCTCCTATGAGGAACAGATGAGGATTGGAGGGATGAAGGGAGATCAGTGATGAGGGAATTAAACCCTGGGATGGACAGAAAGAGGGGTGGAGGGGCGGGGGAGTGGTGTGCGGTGGGGGTAAAAGAGACAGAAAGGGAGAAGAGACAGTAGGGGAAACCAAACAAGGTGCAGAGCGTGGTTATGGGGTCACAAGACATGAGCTGGGGTGAATCCGAATCAAAAACTAAGAGATGGAAATCATGGAGGGGAGGGGAAAGAGGATAAATAGAGGACCTGGGAACATGGCTTTTTATGGTGCTGAGGTAGTCTTTAAAAGATCTATGACTGGCAGGAGGGTTTGTGTTTTGTAAACCCGAGGTGAAGCTAATATTAGAAAGTTTATGGGCAGACAGGGAGAATGGCAGAGCATAGATCAGACAGGGCGGTGATATAGAGAATGAAAGCAGGAGAGAGGTCTTTCTGGTTCATTCTTACTATGCAAACAGTACCGCCAGGCATGGACATATACTTACAGGATACAAGATATGTGCTACTATAACTATCTATAGCACTACAGTCTCTGTCCTCTTTGTTCTGAGTGTCAAAAAAAAGAATTATTTTCTCTCTTTTTCGACCAAATACCCTTAGTACAAATAAACCCATAAACTTAGAGGTTCCTCCTTTAATTCCTGCCCTTGCCTGTTAGAGAGTGCGCCTCACTGCTGTTGCACATTATCTAACAGTAAATCACCTGTATTAGTTATGAAACAGCACAGCTTGCACTCCCTATCATGAGGTAGCACTTTCAGGCCACATTTCACCCAAAAGGCCTGCAATAAAGCTCCTTGAATCAGCTACTGCAGTGGCCTTGAGTAAGATACTGAAACACCTTTTTTTCATTACTAAGTTTGGCTTTCCTTTCACGGAATCCTGGCTCCTTTATTAAAGGATGTGCCCATCGGCTTCTCCCTAAAGTTTTCACATTGGTCCTTTGACAGTAAGGAGAGTCTGTTTACTTATTGTATAATGTGCATTGTGTCTAGAATACACTGTATTAGTTTGCTATGAACAAACATGGTGAAATAAGCTATGATTATGTTAATAATGTTAACACATTTGCCCCTTTAGTGATATGTAAGTATATAGTTTACAAAATATAAGTAACATGTATTGTTTTGCATATTGCTGATAACTGTAGTTGTTTGGTATGCTGGAGTTCATTTTGCTTTCCAAGTGGACGCATGTGACACAGATGCTATGTAGAAAACAGAGTAAAACACATTTAAATGAGATGAAACAGGGTCTGAATTCTCACTAGTGCCCAGGATGCTGCTTTAGCTGATTGTGACCTTTGACCTCCCTGTAGGAGGGGGGCAAAAGTAAAGGAAAGTATCACATTATTACTTTTTGTTCAAGCCCTTAAGGAAAAAGATTCAGATGATTAAACAGCATCATTGTGACTCTTACACAGTGTGGACTTCTTCTGTTCGTGTGTTTGCATGCTTGAATCAACACACACTGCAAAAGGGTTGTGTTGTGTGTGTATGTGTGTGTGTTGCATACCTGGATTTATTCAGTTCTGTAGTTTTAAAGTGTTGACCTTTGCACGCTCAAGCACGGTGATGACAGAAGCAGACTGACTGAGCTGGCTGAGCTGACCCTGGATTTGGTATAAATGGAGTTGGGGCACCGCGAGCTGTGAGATGGAGCGTGAAACTGAGAGAAAACCAAAACGAGGGGAAAAAAAGAATTTGTTTGCAGACACACAGACACACGCCAGGATAAATACAGAGAGAGAGAGAGTGTTATTTTGGGTTACTATTTAAAGACCAATGATGTCTTGATCTTGCATTATCCCTACTATAACAGCTTTTAGTTTACTATTTGTAGCTTAGATTATAACTAGCATTGCTTTAGTTCTTCTGGCATTTTTAAAGTCATATGAAGTTCGTACCAACATTAACTCATTGTTAGGAGAGTAGATTTTGTTTTTCAGTCTATAAATCCCATCAAGGGCCACTGAACCTTTAGCCTTGTTTTGAATAAATGGGAGTAAGTGGGTGGAGTGGGGAGGGGTGACTGGATTAAATGACACATTAGTCACAAACAACTATTGTGACATTGAATGTAAGATAGATTCATGAATTTTGATCCTCATTACTCCTACTGAATCTCATGTTGTGATTACACTTTAAAGTTATCAGACAGTTGTATGGGTCACAAATAGTAGGACAGCTAATGCCTGGAAGTGCAAGATAAGGGGTGAGCGATCATGTCAACTACTCACCACACACAGCACTCAGTTATAATGACAACAGGATGCGCTGGGTTTTCAGTTTTATAACTACGCTGTTAGGCCTTACATAATTTCTACTAATCATATAAAATATGGAAAGATGACATCACACAGCTGAAAATGTCATGCTTTTTCTGCCAAGTGTGTAATTAGAACAGTAGACAGCCATGGTGCTTAGTGTGAGGATATCTAAGATGCATTATATAGACATAACACCTACTTAAGAGAAGATTAATGCAGACCTTTAGGGTACTGCATGGTTTCAGCGTGTGAGGGAGGGAAAAGGTTAAACCCAAGGCTCCATTAAACAGGCCTGCCGACCCAATTCTTCAGTGGCGGGGGATTATAACACGGGGGGAGTGAGAGTGTTAATATGGGCCATAAACAGTGCTTGACTCAGTACATAATGCACTAGATAAAAGCAGAGGAGGGGGGTGAAAGGAGACACTGGTGGTACTGAGGAGGATAAGATGGAAGTGGGTGCTTGAGTGTCACTCAGCTGAATGTGAATGATTAAATGATCTCTCGCTGGATTACTATTCCATATTCTAAATGGGAGATTTTTTAAGCTTCATAAACAAATGCACTCATTTATGAGGGATTAACAGTAATCTCTCTATTTCTATCCTTTTTTTCCTCCTGTGCACCTCTCTCTCTCTCTGTGCTCCCTCTTACTGCCTCGAACTGTAGTTTCTGGTGTACTGCGCTAATGTAACTACTTTCACAGTTTCCTACTGCTGTGCTGCTGTCTAATCGCGTATCTTATCACATGCTTCTACTCTTAACAGACAGGAACAGACTAAGTAAAGTATTAACTCTCTAGTTTTTATTTTTAATCAGCAGGCAGCCACAGACGGTGTGAGATAATCACTTAATAGATTACACAACCTTGCTTTAACTGTTCTCCCCCTTTTTGTGCTCTCTTTGCCTCTCTTATAGTCCTTCACATGTGTGGATATGGTATATAATACTCATGCGAAAGACATTTATTTCTTATTTTAATCTCTTCATTTTTAAAGGGAGTGATATCGGTCATTAAAGCTGCAAAAACAAAAGTACAGACTGACATTGGAGAGAGAAAATAACAGTGTTTCCCTCATTTATCTTCATCATATACAGTATAAATACAGTATATACAAACATGCAAGCAGCTTTATATAAAAGGGCAGTAAGATGTCTGGGTAAAAACTGAAAAATCAAAACAGAGAAGTGTTCATGGTTGGTGGAATGGTCCTGTTAAGGGATGGTGGACTGGTCCACTAGAGTGGACACAGATGAAAATGTTTTCCAGTTTGGGGGATTCAGTCTGTCAGGTTTGCTCTGGCTCTCACAGCTCATCTCTGCCACCCGTCACCCTGCCTCTCCCTCTGCTCCTCTCCTTCGGTGCTGGGCTCCGAGCGTTGCGGGCGGCGCTGCCGTCCTTCTCCTCCTTGTCCTTTTTCACCACACTCTGTCCATCTGCAGCCCACATGGCCTCTGCCTGCTCTCGCTCCTGAGGCAGAGAAACAAAAGCATAGAGATGACAGATAAAATACTGATTACCAGTGGCCACTATGACATGAAAAGCAAGTTTGGAAGTGACTGATTACATTTATTCCTGTTAAGAGTAATCATAATTTATAGCCTTGTACTTTCTGGACAAATATTCTGAGACCAGTTATTTTAAATTCTCTTTTTTCTTCTGTGGTAAGTGATATTAGTGAGAAGGCTCTGCCAACACAAAGTAGTTCTCCTCTATTAAAGTGGGATTATGTAGCTTTTGCTAAACAGCAGGCACTGGCAACTGTAGGATAATGGTAATATTAAAACATATGGTAACGGTATTACAAGTAGAAGACTACTAAAGTCAGAAAACTGACTCAGTAATGTTAGTTACACAGCAATATCTACCCAAACTTATCTAACATTAGCCACCATAAGCTACTGATCATACCAGACCACATAAGGCTGTAGCAGCAAAACATCTACTATACAAAGCAAGTGTGATTTATTGCTTGTGAATTCAACTTTTCATTTTTTAGAAGAAGAATGTGTTATTATCTGTTAAAAGTTACACAGTCTCAGTTAGACAGTCTGCATGATGCTAAATGTTAGCCAGCATTGAACTGGGTAAGCTGCTGTACTCTTTAGAGGAGCTCCTGGTATTTCTGTTATTTTTTACAAATGGAGACACAACCGTTTTTGTTCAAAAAAATTTGATGCCTACAAAATGATTGAAATATACCAAATTATAATTCTTAAACATCCTTAGTTCACAAAATGATATTATTACTGAATTATTCATCTTTTCCCAATATGACTGTATGATAAACCTAAAGGACACTGACATGGTATGATCACAGGCCAGGCATTGTGAATGCCTAAACATGAAAGCAGCCATCAGATTTGCATTGTACTCCAGCTGGTCTGGTTATCCAACACCGGTGTCACGACATCAACAGCCACATGACTGCAGGAGGCAGGTCCGGCCTGAGGAGAAAGTCAGCGCTGTGTGTCGTCATAATGCTCACCATGTCCCTGTAGAGCTTCTCCTTTGTAAACCAGAGGGCCAGTGCGCACCGCCGGCCACTGGTCACTGCAGTAACACCATGTGGATTTACTGCACCGGAGGAGAAACCCACCAGTCGACCGCAGCTGGGTTTTACTCGTGCCTGGAGACATGGAGAAGGACGGAAAAGGTCACCAGGTACAGCAAATATTGTGAAGCAGGTTTAAAAATCACTAAATGAAGTGACCTCAGATAGAACCTGGGAATAAGGTGACTTACTGTTACTGTCTTGGCATCCCTGTTAGTGAAGAACAACTCTCCGCCATCAAAGTTGTCATTCAGGTAGAGAATGGCACTGTGAGAGAAATAGGTCATTCAGCCATAAAAACAACCTAATGGTCTATGCCAGTTAAGCTGTGAATTGAACTGAATTCTGAAGCAAATAAAATAAACATGTTTTTCAGACTTGATCTTAAAATATTTTATTTCCATTTTGTTAATATAGCTTTACATGGCATTACTAATACAATTTCTCTTTTTGGCTGCTGTTTTTGCCCTGCTCTTTCCCTTACTGATTGAGATTATTTTTGTGTACCTGAGGTCTCTGTGTATGAATGCTGGCGGTTCCCTCCAACACTGCTTGGTCTCCGGCTCAAGGAGACAGTTGTCAACATGGACAGGGTGAGACAGGTCCAGCCTGCCCTCCTGGTCACCTAAGGGCACAGAAAATCAAACAATTGTATTTACCAAAAGAGCACATTCAAGTTCACGGCATAAAAGTCAGAACTCTGTGAAACCCTGTAGTTGTAGTTCCACATGGTCAGCCCTTTTCCATTTCTTACAGCAAGTAATAATGATTGATTTGATGAGATATGGATAATGTTGGTATTACCTGCAATAGCACTGCGGCAGACCAGGTGTGTGAAAGAGACAAACAGTCCTGAGGGGCTCCTGAAGTAGGAGTGCAGCAGGACTCTCACTCTCTCGCCCAGCTCATGTAACAGCCTGGCATCTGATTGGTTCACCAGGCCATCCTGAGCCAACTGCGAATGAAGTTAAGATTATAAACTTTATAAATTATATTCAAGCACGAGAGAGTAGGTTATTCAGGTTCACTCAAAAATACGTAATGTTTCTGCTTCCATTATCGCCTGTTCACCCAACCTTTACAGCCCTGAGGACAGTCAGGCCCTCAAACGTCTCATGAGGTGTGTGTGGAGACCGTCGTCCGCGGTAACCATCTCCAGCAGATGCTGCAGCCTATCAGAGACGAGATGTGATGATAGGTGAGAGTGTTGCTGTTTCTATCTGAGAAGGCCTGACACTTTGACAATATGAACTTACTGTTGCTAACTGCAGTACTCTGTCACACTCCTTCTCAGTCATAACTCCGTCGAGTACGACGCGATTGGTCCCGTTCAGAACCTCATCGTCCATGGTGATGGTCACACCCACCTGAGGGACTGAACCACCTGGAGAGAGCACAGATAAGTTAGGATGAGAGAGGAAACTCAATTCTTAACTCCTACAGACTGAAACAAGAGGGCGAACTGATCTTACCTGCAAAAAATCCACTGTCATCCACTTCTTCCTGCTGCTCTACCTCTTTCATTTTCTCATTCATTTTCTCTTTTTCAGCTCTGAAAGAGAAACACAAACAATACTGAGTTGACTTCACATGAACTTTTACTAAAGCTCTTTAGTAAACTGATGGATTTCCTTATGTCTTTCTCACCTCCAGGTATCCCTCAGTGATTCAGGTACGACATCTTCTGGAGTCCAAAGATCCTAAATGGAAAGAAATCATTCAATTTGTGGATGTAGTTTTGTGGATCAAAAGAGTGTATATTTGCCTCAGTACTTACTGGGTCGATGAAACTGAAGTCAAGGTTCTCCATACCAAAATACAGTAGCTTCTTCTCCTGCAAAGAGCGACTAATGTATCTGACAATCTCCTGTATGACAAATAAACACAAAAGCAGCATAAACAAAAGTAATGAAATAGAAATTTTTCTGAGACTGAAATCTGAAATTACTTAAATGACTAGACAGTGATTCCTCACCTCTTATTTATTAAGTAAAAAAAATAAAACGAACTTGGATCATTACCACCATAGTAGTGATTTTAATGCAATGGCCATTAAGTGGTACCTGAGCAGGCTGTGTGCCCTGTGACTCTGTGTCTCCTCCTAGTGTCTCATAGTAGAGCTGCAGGTTGTCTAAGGAGTCCTTGTCAGAGGGGTAAAACAGGAGAAGAGAGCGAAGTGTTTGCACTGCTTCGCTAATCTCACCGGCTGTGGGGAAGCAGGGATGCAAAATAAGGAGAAGTGGCACTTAAGGGTTCAAAATGATTGCGGTGTGATACTGAGGTAAAGAAAATTCAGAGGAAGACACACATACACTGTATCATAACATTGAATGATCTTGAATAATCTTCGGTTTGACCTCTGAACCCTGACCTTTAAACTGTGCAATATGCAGATGCTCCAGCTGTGAGGGCAGGAAGTCCTCCTGAGCAGAAACCCTTCCAGGTCTTGTGGCTATCTGAGTCACACAGGACTGCCGACACGAGAGCAGGGAGAGGGAAAGAGCTAGACGGAAAAGAAAAATAGTGACAATGGGTACTTTCTGTTCTCTTTCTGCAGAATATCCAAGCTTCAGCTTCAGGGCCTTCGTTTTTTTCTTACCTGCAGCCTTCTCGAACACGCCATCAACGCTGTCCACTCCCCTGTTCTCGGGCAGCCGCTGGGAGGCCACTTCACACTGCACCCTGCACTCCTCGGTCTGCCGCAGTGTTTCATTCACACATGCTTTCCATTTCTCTGCTGCTTGCACCCAGTCAGAGGAGGCCTCATACTGAACTGCAGAAAGATATAGAACCTAGGATTGATGGTCCGTAGAGAGAGAATAATATAGTTAGATTAAAGAAGGAGATGCTGCTAGACCAGCTTCTCCTATAAGAATATAAAAAAAGGGGGTGGACACATTTTGAGACATGAATGCATGCCATTACACGGGCCATTTAAGCCTACTCCAGACAAGCCTAATCATGTTATAACAAGTGTGCCTGAATAGACAAAATAAGCTGTTCAGGCAGAGGTCTTCAGTTAGTACAACCAGGTTTGAATTACATGGCTGGATAAGAGAAAGTGAAAGTGAGAGAGGGGAATTCAGTCCCTCAGGCCATGGCTGTCTTTCCACACTCACATCTCCAAAATATTTCTCTTGTGTGCTTACATAAAACTGTATTATATATTGGACCAGCAACAGAGAAGCCTGTCCCATCCCTACTATTGATGTCGACCTGATAGATCAGTCCTGTTCACCCAAATAAATAGGTAAAACTCTGAGCCCACAGAATGTGATGAAATGAAAGGTAAAATTGAAATATTAAACATTTTCCTTTACAAATAATATGTCTATGGAAAGCTGGGCTCTTTACCATTGTATACTCTGTCTCTGTCTTCCCTTTAGTATTATTTTGCATATGAATAGGCGCACCGTTGCAATTTATGGACATTACACCACATTATTTCTGGGCATGGAAATGTAAGCATTGCAATTACCTATTGCAGCAGTCAATGTACAAAATACCTACTGCAACTTCATTCCCCTCTCTTTTACAAAGACGTCATCCCTCCCTCCTCACCCAGTGTTTCTCATTCTCAATCTCTCTGTCCTGGAAGGCCTCCTCGGTCACTCCTTCCATCCGTCTGTACTTCTCAATGTTATTCCTCATCTCCAGGTGACTGGGGTTGGCCACAAAGTAGGTATGAGCTGCTGATGCCGCCTTCTGCAACTTTTCCAACTGATGTGCAGGAAGAGGAGCGTGTGAATGAAGTTTGTCATACACAGACAGGAGTGTTGCTATAAAATACAGTTGTGACCTGAATCATAATTAGGGTTAGAGAATCACAGCATAGACATTAAGCTGTTTACCTCTAAATGCCACTTAAGATAATATTTAAGTCTATCAGCAGTAATGAGAAGTTAATAATTATTAGTATGTCACAGACCTTTATGGCTGCCTGAAGAATAGCTTACCTTGTAGTATGTGACCTGCAGAAAGTTGTAAGGGTTGCGACTGCTGAATTCATACTCAATGTCGGTAGAAACAGGGAGCTGTCCTGCAGGTGTGACAGAGCGTCCAATACAGAACCTCAAACATTCAGCCCTCTTCTGCACCCAGTCCAAGACCCAGAGGTCCCACATACTCCCCTCTTCAGAGTCTGTCAATACAGAAAACATAAATTATTGTGAGTGAAATATACCATCAAACATTCTCCATCATTTATGCAAAAGATAATAACATCTCAATAATAAACACCTTTTGGAGTATATATGGAGCCTCTTGTGTTTGAAATCTACAAACTATACATTAATAATAAGATTTTAATTGATACATTAATACTATGCTTTATAAAGGAGTCATATTTATTTTTTCTACTCCTTTTTGATTTTGCAATGTGCATGTCTTCTGCTCTTGAGGTCATACTCATATCTGAGCTGCACAGTGCCAGTGACTTCAAAGTAATCTAGTTTCCCACCAGTAATTATCTTGGAACCAAAATAGTTAGTTTGACTAAGGCCTAATGCAGCTGTGCTGACAACTGATGTACACGCTAAGGTTATAATATAAGGAGTCACAAGTAAACATGACTTCATTTATAGGGGGTCACAAGACAAAAAGGCTGGGAACCGCAGGCATGGCGAGGTGATAAAAGTTAAGTATTACATTTAATCAACATGTTACTGACTGTGTGTGAGCTGTTGTTGTAATTCATTTACACATTACAAATAAATAACTACTGAACAAGACCATAACAATAAATCTGGCACATCACTGACTCCATGTAAGAACACCCAATCACTCACACACACACACTCACACACAATATTTGATAAATCATAACTTACCCAGTTTATTGAGTGCGTCTCTCCCTGCTGCCACACAGTCATCATGACACTGCCTTCGGACTCCGAATAGTGATTCCTTGGTCACGACGGACTTCTCCAGCAGCTCCGCAGCCTTCCCCCACTCCTCACCAAAATATGCACGTACTCCACTGTAGTACAAAAAATCATACGGCTGCAGAAGTGACAAAACACTGGAGCTGCCGCTACTCGGGGTTGCTATGGTAAAACTGAGCAATGCTATAATAACAAAATAAGACGCCACGTATACAGTGAAACGCTCAGACTGCAGCGCCATGGTCCGAGACACAAACCAACCCTGTGGAGGAGACGGAATTGGGAGGAGAGGAGGGACTATGGAAATTTAGGGAACGAAGGAGAGTGGAATCCAGAAAGTTTCCTCCCGTGCTATCATTTCATATGATGTATGAACTACTACACCCCGTTAACGTCTCCGACTGGTAATTTCGTTTGTTTTAATCAAGCTTAATGTGATTTATTTACTTGTTTTGAGCTAATTAATGCTAGACTGCGTGTTTAACGGTTTATTACCCAGCAAGTCAAGTTGCAGTACTTCTATGTAGCCACGAGAGGAAGCCGTTGGTTGAGTTCAACGGACGTTACCGTAAATATACAAATAAAACAGGTTGAGCTGAAATGAAGAGTCATCCATTGTCTTGTGAACACGTAAATCGGTGACTAATCTATCAATTCATCGATCCCCCACATGTAGCCACGATTGTACGCAGTGACTTAGCTTTGGTAGATGAGACGTGAATATAAATTCACTGTATTACAAAATCACGCCGGGTGCCGATATCCTACAGGTTACGGTAACGAGCCGCAGCCCCTCGGCGTGCGGGCAGCTGGGTTCGTTCGGCCTCCGCTCGACACACGGCGGCGTCTCATGATTCATTCAGCCGAACACAGGCAGCAGAAGACGGGCTAGACAACGGACACTCTTCCGAGCCGGGGAATAAGAGGCTGGGGGTCCAAACTCAAAGGTGCAAGTGTCCCACTGAAAGGCGGAACTAGCTAGCTTGTCATGGCGGATGTTGGTGAGGTTTTGATGTCGGTTTTGTCCACAATTCGGGTTCCGAAGCCCGGGGACCGTGTCCACAAAGACGAATGCGCCTTGTCATTTTCCTCGCCGGTAAGCCATTTTCCCTTTTACAAATCAAAACGTCAGCCAAAAAAGCGGTGTTGTTTAATTTCTCGCCCTCTTCCACTCCCTCTTGTTTTTGTCTATTGTAACATTTTGTCATTGCTGCCCTACTTTGACGCACTGGCTTCCTAGATTATCCTGTTTCAACTAACTAGCACGCTAGCGTCAAGCTAAGCTAATAATGCTCTGTAATGGAAACTTAGCTGCTCGAGCTTGTTAGCTAGCTATGTTGGTGTAATTGGGTATGCTGTCAAACTAGCTAGCAAGCTAACTTAGTCGTATTGTGGTCACAGCTGTGGCAGGACTGTTCATGCTTTACAACGCAACTTAGCCCATAATAGCTCATTCTTGAGATTGGAGTTTCTCGTGAACTTGGATAACATTAAAACGGTGTTGGGCTGAATTGCAACCGTTAGCAGGCTGACTGGAGACCTAACGTTATTTGGCTAACATAGAGTAGCTGGTAATGTGACATGGTTAAGACCCCCCACATTCCCTCCAACCATAACCTCCCAGCGTTGTGTCACGATGGAGAGAGATAAAGACCGGTTGTAACATTTAACATTGCCTGTGTCTTCTTTACAGGAGAGTGAAGGAGGCCTGTATGTGTGCATGAACAGTTTCCTGGGTTTTGGGAGTCAGTATGTGGATAGACACCATGCTCGGACTGGCCAGAGGGCTTACTTTCACATCACCCGGACTCGCAAGGCTAAGGTGGACACTTTATTCTACTTCATGATTTATTTTCCTTAGGACAGTCAAGACCGTCAATTCCACATGGACATATCTAAATTACGTTTGACACAATCAGCACCATCTTCTAACATGTCAGGTGAACTAATTTCAACACCCTCTGATATCCTATGTTATTCTCACAGAAGGAAGACGACAATAACTCTGGATCTGGACACCCGCCTAAGAAAAAGCCCACCAGATTGGCTATAGGTGAGTGCATGAGAGAGTATTTTAGCAAACACATGTTATTCAGGTGTCCTCTTTTGAGACTGACCCGTGTCTGCCTCCCCTCTTGTTTCTGCTCTTTCCAGGGATTGAAGGTGGTTTTGATGTGGAGCAGGAGCTATATGAGGAGGATGTAAAGGTGGTCATTTTACCTGACAGACAGGAAGTGACATCAGAGGACCTTGCCACCATGCCTGACGTTGTGAGAGAGCGGGTGAGATATCTTGTGTGTTTTCTGGGAAGAAAAATGTTATCATTCTGTTAAGGTTCTGTCAGGGTTGTCAAAGTGGCAATGTACTACCCTAAAATATTAGAATTGACACAGGTACAGTTTCACAGTACCAGATATCACATTGGCATAATATAAAAAAATGTAGTGATTTATATCATTAATACATGGACATGGTACAGAGGCTTGCTGTAAACATAGGCAGTCTTCACAGATTTTTGACAAGTTAGTCTTCATACAATATATTGTAGATATATTCCTTAATACAACATTTGGGCACATGCACATAGGGGTACACTACACGGAAATATGGAGAATACATTTTTTTACCTTCAGTGATCAAGTAGTTCAGAAGTTTCACCATGAGCTGTTAGTCGGGTCTAATTTGTTCCTGTCGATTCCTTTGCCATCCCTCAAGGTGTCCCTGTCAATGACGGGTATCATGGCAGCCGACTCAGTGTCTCATACCTTACAAGTTCAACAGTGGGATGGAGAGGTGAGACAGGAGTCAAGGCATGCCGCTGACCTTAAACAGCTTGACAACGGAGTCAAGATCCCTCCCAGGTGAGACATTAGGTCACAGCTGTCCCTTAAATAAATCTATCATGCAGTTCCTCACAGTTTAGTGACTTTTTGAACAAAGCTTCTCTTATATTCCACTCTAAATTGATGAAAGATTGTGCAAACTGCAAGTACAATAGCTGTCTCAACATACTACTAAACCTCTTTCAATTGCAGTGGTGTATTAATTTCAGTGAAGAAAATGACCAGGCAATAATGCTTTTGCATTTAGGATCCATTATTGCATTAGTCCATTAATACTGTTGTATCTCCAATAATAAAATTTAGAATAAAGATAGCTGTTCAGTTTTATTAGTCAAAGCCTACAAGATCTTCAAGGGCAGTGCAAGAATCAATCATTTATTTCAGAACGTGTGTATTGGGGAGTTTGTGTTACTTTTCTTTTCTACATCCTAGTGGCTGGCGATGTGATGTGTGTGGCCTCCAGGAGAATATTTGGATGAACCTGACGGACGGCAAAGTGCTGTGTGGTCGCAGGTATTTTGATGGCTCCGGGGGCAACAACCATGCCCTACTCCACTTCCAGGAGACAGGATACCCACTTGCTGTCAAACTTGGTACCATCACTCCTGATGGAGCAGGTAAGCAGATGACATGATGATTTTGATGATGTCCAACTGAAATTAAATTGCTTTAATGTTTTTTGGCTACGTAGACAGAGAACTTGTTTCCATACAGCCAATCAAATTGCGTTATCTAAAACTATGTTTGGATATAGCAGTATTGACAAAAAGTAGGAATTCTGATATTTCCCCAAAGAAATTTTTATATCGAGGACATATGTGTGCTATGGTTGATCTGTTATTAAAAATTGTTGAGTGTATACAGTATGTGCATTTGTCTGAAGCTAAGTGCTTCATTGCCATTAATTGCCACCACTGTTTTGTATGTCCAGATGTGTATTCCTATGATGAGGATGACATGGTGCTGGATTCCAAGTTACCAGAGCACCTAGCTCACTTTGGCATCGACATGATGACCATGGAGAAGGCAAGTTCTGTGCTTCTGCTGCTCTTTAGTGGAATATTTTTCTCTCATTGACAATTTCAAATAACAAATCTGCCCATTTTCCCCACTGGTTTACTATGTTCAACATTGGATCAAGTTCTTGTAGACAAAAGTATTGCTTGACCCTCTGCTTTACGATTGAAGTGTTACAAATTTAGTCAGAGATATTGGATTTTTTTCTTGTTGGCAGACATCCAGGCAGTTATGCTGGCTCTGCCTTACACAGCAGCCATTGATTACATGGTATTACTAAGAGGTCTAAAATTTAGCTGCAGTGTTGGCGAGCCAAAGAAAATTCATATTGTTGAACAATTGGCAAACTGTCTGGCTCTCCCTCTTGTTATATTTACACTGTTACCCATTACTTATGTATATGCTTATATAACATATTATTAAAGAATTATTATAGTATTATTACAGATGGACTATAATAATAGTCATCTCCCCTTGTGTGCTCTTACTTTCACTGCATACCCATTATCATATCAGCCTACTTTCCCCACAGTTTCAGATATTTTCCTCCACACCTGTTTCTTCCGATTCCCTGCTGCCATTCGTTTCTTTGCCACCTGCTCGTCTTCTTCTCGTCTAATGTAGAGTGCAGACTACACAGTTGTCAAAGCCTAAGATCTTTGTACCTCTCACTGTGTACTGTAATGTTGTTTCTTGTCTTGCTAATGTATTGCTGCACACACATAATGATGTTGCACAGACAGGGGGTGGAGGAATTGGCAGTGCAGCACTTAGTGCTATGATGATGTGTTTTGTCCGCCTGCTGTTATTACTACTTCATATTGGCTAAATTTGCTCATCATTCTCAAAACCTGCCTTTACATATGAAGGCTGCCGCATAGAATTTCATTTGCTTGTACCCCGCGTCCTTCATTCTCTTATCTCTTTTGACTTTTTTGCTCTCAGACCGAGCGGACGATGACAGAGCTGGAGATTGCTGTGAACCAGCGCGTTGGGGAGTGGGAGGTGATCCAGGAATCTGGGACCACCCTACGGCCTCTGTTTGGCCCCGGCTTGACTGGCATGAAGAACCTGGGCAACAGCTGCTACCTCAACTCTGTCATGCAAGTGCTCTTCACCGTTCCAGACTTCCAGAGCAAGTCAGTACCCTCTTTTACTCATAGCCCCATCCTCCTGTTCCTCTCAGTTGTTATGTTGACCATGTCACTTCCAGTGATAAAAGACCAAATTAATTCTTATGACAGACTGCAATGAAAATATTGCTATCAAGTTGATTATTACAGCTGCACAGGTGAAATAATTATTCCTGATTTCTTGAATATTCCTCTAAAAAGTCACACTCTTCACACTGCTTTACGTTATTACGGTAAGATACTGAATATAAAGAATTTGTTTCATATCCTTCTATTCATGCCTTCCAGGTACGTGTCTAACATCGACAAGATCATTGATGAAGCCCCAAGTGACCCCACCCAGGACTTCAAAACCCAAGTGTGAGTGTCCTCTCCTAATGTATGTTTTTTTTCTTGTATTACCATTCTCAGTGGTATGGCAGGAAAGCAAGGTGTTTGATAAAAATATTACAAATTCCAAAATGCTTTGTTTCTATGCTATGCTTCTCCCATAGCACAATTTTCACACACATGCATTCAAACAAACATCGTGCCCTCTTTCCCATTTTGTCTTGAAAATGTTGCCATCGTGCACAGTAGATGAAATAAACCATCCACATTAAATACGCACGAGCACACTTATCGTGTGTCAGCACAAAGCCGATTACAGACTCCTTTCCAGGCAGCTCCGTGTTTAAATGTGATTTTTGTTTTAACATGCTCCTCAATCAAAATGCTCTACTGATATCAGCAGGGTTTAGACAGACCTATATTGACACTTGGCCTCGCATCATTTTAGCTCTGTGCCATTGCAGGAAGAAAGAGCTTTGCTTCTACTGTGTCTCATTTAAACTGACAGAGCCTCTCATTGTGAAATCAAAAGTGAAACCTTAGTCTGGTATGGTCTACATAACTAGACACTCTTTCAGTGCAGTAACTTATTTTACACTATAATCTTTCCACTTAAAATTGAAATCTGCCAGATTTGATGTGTATGTCGCCTAATTCTAAACAATCCCTACTTTTGTTGCTGTACAAAAACTTTTTTATTCCCACCAGTTATGGGAAAATCTTCTCCCTGATTAGACTTTTTATCATGTTATTTGAATGCCAAAAATGCAGCTAGGCCTATCCAAATCCTCCTCCTGTGTGAGACGCTGGTATATTGTTGGATGTGCAGTGATGTCAGCTTTGTTTGTTTATCACAGAGCCAAGCTCGGCTACGGTCTGTTGTCGGGAGAGTATTCCAAACCAGCACCAGACCCTGGAGATGAAAATGGTGCATCTGAACCCAGGGTAAGAAGAAACAATCAGTCACAGTGGATTTGCAAGTCTTAGGTTTAGCAGATATCTGTGGCACATGTGGGATTTACTCTCAGAAATAAGTGAGAATGTGGTCTACCTAATATTAGCCCTCACTGTTAACGAAGCAGACTGTTCATGCTTTGTTTGCAGGGAGACCAAATTGGCATAGCACCACGAATGTTCAAAGCACTTGTTGGGCGGGGCCACCCAGAGTTCTCCACCAATCGACAACAGGATGCTCAGGAGTTTTTATTGCACTTCATAAACATGGTGGAGGTAAAGTAACACTCTCATTCTGCTTCTCTATTTGGTCCCCAGCTTTTCTCTTATGTTATTATTTCTTTTCACCCCCAGAGGAACTGTCGCTCTGGGTCCAACCCATCTGAAGCCTTTAGGTTCCTGGTGGAGGAGAGGATTGTGTGTCAGCAATCACAGAAAGCCAAGTACACGCAGCGTGTGGATTACATCGTCCAGCTGCCTGTGCCGATGGACCAGGCTACCAACACAGGTGAAGGGCTGACGGGATACAGCGTTCAACTCAATCTGCAATTTTACACATGGTCAACGGTGCTCATTGTGGGGTGCAAAGGTGTATTTCACCAACAGGTAGCAAAAAAGTACTGAGAAATTTGAAAAATAAAACGGTGAGCCCAGAAAAGGAAATTTGGGAATTACATATTCCAGTTTAACCCAAAAAAGGCACTGGCAGTTATAGTCTTGAGGAGAAGAAGATGGGTAAGAAACCAAATAGTGAGGTTTGGGTGCATGATACTTTTTCGTCTTTCTTGTTCATCAAGGGGTGCTTTTAAGTTACATTACAAAAAGCTGTCATGTCATTGGTTGCGCATTGAAAGGTCACGACAACTAAGGTCAAAGCTGAAACAGACTGAACTTTGTAAACTGATCTTCATGTGTAAAATGGGTGGAGTGCTGCTTTAAGGTGGTTAGATGAGGGCTCTGTACATGTCAGATGTGATCCTTTTTTAATTTTTTGAAATCATAAAAAGATGTTTCCCACCCCCATGCATGTTTTCCATGCTTTATATCCTGAGCTGTATTAATACTTTCTTGTCACACAGTGGTGTACAAGTTGTTGTTTCTCAACCATGTACATATTTCACTAACAGAAGAGCTTCAGGAGGCTGAGCGCCGGCGTGAGGAGGGGGACTCATCAGCCCCTACAGTGCGTGCACAAATCCCCTTCACAGCTTGCATGGCAGCCCTCAGCGAACCAGAGATCCTCACAGACTTCTGGAGCTCAGCTGTGCAGACCAAGACTACTGCTACCAAGTATGAAGAGAGATAGCCACA
This sequence comes from Macquaria australasica, assembly GCA_005408345.1. NCBI lineage: Eukaryota > Metazoa > Chordata > Actinopteri > Centrarchiformes > Percichthyidae > Macquaria > Macquaria australasica. Next base: position 398,415 of record SEMN01000124.1, read on the forward strand.
CATACTGAACGTGATTAGTTGAAACAAATCTTAAGATGTATTTTATTAATATCAGCTCTTGTCTCATTTGTCAGAACGACCCGCTTTGCCTCTTTCCCCGACCACCTAGTCATCCAGATTAAGAAGTTCACCTTTGGCCTTGACTGGGTTCCCAAGAAACTGGGTGAGCCAAGATATTATTAAATGTTTGTGTGGAAAAGGTAGATGTGTTTCTTACTGTACACTCAAGTGTGTATTCCTAACAGAGTTGGAAATCTGGTCACTGGGACACACTAGGCCATAGTATATTCTAAAGGATTTTGTATTAAAACACCTGATACAAATACAGAAATTCACGTTGTAGAGGCTCACTGTCGTTTGTCTTTTATACCATGGCCACAGGCAAAATACTTGTTCCTGATTGACTTGTCAGTGTCTGTTACTGCAAGTAATCACAGCAGCAGTACTGATGCTTAAAGCAACTGTTAAACTAAAATGAGCAACATTAGCCTTAAGAAGTTTAAGTCTGGTAAGTGAGAACGGTATTACCCCCAGTTAACACATACAGGCTCAAAGTGGCAGGCTCTATTGCCTCTCATAAGCCTAAAGCTTGTGGGTGTGTTGAGATGGTAATTTACATACTTGGCTCCAATTTCCTCCCGTTGTCACTACACTCGCGCACAACAAGTTAATTTCCTGAGTAAGGTGTTAACACACATCATTTTTCTTATTCAAGTCCCAGTAGCTCTTTAAAAGTTCAGTTGCAGAGATTTGGGAAGCAGTTGATGGCGATGATCAGCTTTTCCTCCATTTTGCTTAAAGTACTTTTATGTTGTTTGGTGGCGTAGAGAACAACTCTGTTTCCGTTTCATGGGGGAATCAAAATGAATGCGATTGTTTTTCTCCAGGTTGTCGCTTCTGCATGTGTTACGACTCCCAAGTTGGTCTTGGGGAGAACGGAGTATCGTAAGACTAGATGAAGACCATGAGGAGTCAGTTTGTTCCGTTTTTCAATCTTTTATTCACAAGTATAGAAGCTTAACTTTAACCGGCTCTGGCCAAAATGACAAACCAACTAGCCTTAAATAGAAATAAAACCACTATACTAAATAAACTACCCCAAAGAAACTCCCTATCAACACAAAAATAATAAACAGGAGAAAAGAGAATGGAACGAAAATGAGAGATTCCTGGAGAGGAGTTAAAGGTAGTAGTGAAGATACCAAAAAAACAACAACTTTTAATTCACTGATTAACTGAAGTTTGACAGTAGAATCACTACCTTTCTGACATTTACCTGACGACGACAACGACAACATATAAAAGAGCTATGGATTGAGTCCCGACAAAATAGATCACAATGCACACATTCTTGGGGAATTTAACAGCATGTTGAGGACATTTACAAGTTGAACTTTTCTCAACTTCCCCATGTCTGGCGACTTTTGAGTCTTTAAGCAATAGTGGATGGCGCTAGCATCTTTTTCAAGGTCCAACTCACAATGAAAGTCATCCTGTAACGTCTCCAGTTATTGAGTCTGCATGTGTGAACAGGGATACGTTTGATAGTGTTCTCTCAAATGTCCTGATACAGGAAAACAATGAACTTGGTATAGCAAACACCACTCCTCTTTGCCCTTCCTTGCTTATATATTGTGATACCTTGTTGTACATTATCATTTCTAAGAATACTGTCAACAATTTTAATATAATGTGTGTGGAAAACAAACATTTGGACTACAGTGTGTTATTTGAAATGAAAAGTAGTTTTGAATGCTGTATGATTTTTCTGCTGCGCAGACGTGAGCATCGACGTCCCTGATACTCTGGACCTGAGCGCACTGCATGCAACTGGCCAGCAGCCAGGGGAGGAGCTTCTACCAGAGGTGGCCCCGCCCCCACTCATGACCCCAGATGTGGAGGTTAAAGGTATCCTGGGTTCCCATGGCAACGAGGAGGACGACTCACTCTACTCCCCACTGCTGTGTTAGTCTGTCTGTCATTTCTGCTCTTTTCCTTCTTCCTCTGTGACGCTCTTATTTGTCCACCCTTGTTTCCTCCTTTTCTTCTTTTCTGCCTTTTCTGTTTCCTTGCGTCCTTCTGTTGCCTTTTTATTTGTTTACTTTTGCATAATGTGAAGTGATTTGAGTTGCATTTCATATTAAAGAAGCAATATCTTAATGGTTCTGTTTTTGGAGTATAGGAGTTGACGTTTCTATATATTATGTTTCATCATTTTGCCTTTTGTCAATTTTTTGAAGCTTTTATTAATGTTAAGTTAGTGTTCAAAATGGCTCAAAAACAGAATGATGTTTTTCCTTTTGCAAATAATCAGTGTTTCCTCAAAAAATGAAAACCAGCAATCAAACAATGTGAAGTAAGTACATCCACGTAATTCAACTTTTTCCTCTCAACACATTCTCAGCTCCAGTTCTTGATGACTCCACTGTGTCCCAGTTATGTGAGATGGGATTCCCACTGGAGGCTTGCAGGAAAGCAGTGTACTACACTGGGAACACTGGAATCGACGCTGCCATGAATTGGATCATGAGCCATATGGATGACCCAGGTGTGCAGAGCAGTGGGAATGTACAAGAAAGAAAATCACCAATCAGTCTGACCGCTCCCCTCACTCTTAATTTTCTTGTCTTTCTGATTGGCTGCAGACTTCGCTGCCCCACTGGTGTTGCCAGGCTGCAGCTCCGGACCCGGGACTACACCCACAGAGAGCCTCTCCGAGGAGCACCTGGCAACCATCGTCTCCATGGGCTTCAGCCGAGACCAGGCAACCAAAGCACTTCGAGCCACGGTTAGAATCCAACTCTGTCCAGTTAGAGATTGGGATTTGACTAATTTCACACGTCACTAGTCTACCATGTAAGGTTTTGCCTACTGAATGAAACAGCCAGAAATTAGTTTAAAAAAGAATTGAGTACAATGTGTCACAGGACAAAGCACCGCTGATGAACGAGAGTAGCAGACAAAACACAGAAAACCTAACTCAAAATTTCATTTTGGCTTTTAGTCTTTTACTGAAGCAGCTACAGAAAATGTTTAGGTGCAGTAATTTGTGGAAGTTTCATTTAGGTTAGTCTTTTTTCCAAAGTATGCGCAAGATCTACATTTATATAATGTTTTGCCAGTTATTTGTCAGTGGTTCACTTTTACACAAGTGAATTATTTAGGCAAAGAGCTTCAGGTACTGGTTTGAGTGACCCTCAAAGCTCCACCCCACATTATCAAGGCAAGCAAAGCTTTTTTTCTGTGTTGATGTCTTGTCATTAGCTACAGTATCAGTCTCATGTTGAGTCAGAGAAAATACTTTCGCAGCATGGCTCTGCTCTAGTACCCTGTTGACCACTGCTGTTTACAGTTATGACGAAAAAATGAGCACCATCCGTGTTTCTATAATGTGATGGCCGGCCGGCCTCTGAAGAAATTACATCAGCTGTCTTTGGCCGCCTGACTAGCCGTCTAACTATTGTAGCTTCTATTTGACCTAAAGCTCCATTTGTTGATATTCTCTACTAATGTCTCTTTTAACTGGTGTTTCTATCACAGAGTAATGTCGTGGACCGGGCTGTGGACTGGATCTTCTCCCACCTGGATGACCTAGAGTCCATGGATGTTTCTGAAGGCGGTCGCTCAGCCGCAGAGAGCGAGGGTGGCAGGGATCCTCCGCCTGGGCCTCGTGTCAGAGACGGACCAGGCAGTGAGTGAGAAGGAGAAGGACGAGAGAGGAGGCATTCAAAATGATCATTACCTCAGAATGTCTCCTCACACATTAGTTGTAGAGTTGTATTCAGAAACATGAAATATAGATAGCAGCAACATTACCATCTCCTATTACCATCATAATTTCAAATTTTCTAATATATATATATATAATGTTAGAAAATATGAAATTATTTTCTACATACATACATATATATGTATGTATGTATGTATTTATTCTAATTATATTTGAACTCATGGTTTCTCTCCTTTTATCCAGAGTATGAGCTGTTTGCGTTCATCAGTCACATGGGGACGAGCACGATGTGCGGTCACTACGTATGTCACATCAAGAAGGATCAGCAGTAAGTGTTTATCTGAACTTTTGTTTGTAACTTTGCTTGATGTTGCACTGTTTCGAAGCCTTAACGTGTCATTTAAAAGTCAGAGCAAGTCTCAGATCCTGAAAGAAAATTAATTTCATGCAGATTTTATCTTTTGAAAGAAACAAAGAAAAAAAAAACAATCAAACAAGTTCCAGTCTCGTAACTTTTATGCTTTCTGTTCTCTAACCAATAGTTCATTTATTCATTAAATGTCTTTAAAAATTGTATTCTAATGTACTGAAGTAGCTGGTTTTATGGTGCCTCAGTAGGGGGCACTATACTCCAGGTCTGAACAATAATAGCTGCTGATGTGAACACAGTGCAAAGTATTAACCTGTCATACAACTGAGGGTTAAATGGTTAATATCCACTAAGGAAGAAAACACCAGATTTATTTTAGATATATAGAAATGATCCCTTCTGTACTAGTGGATGCTTCTTTGAACACAGAACTTAAATGACCTAAGATTGCTCAAAAATTACCATTATGTGTTCTAATATTATGTTGTTGGTCATCTGGAAAAAGCAGGTGTAACTTTACTCCAAGGGGTGGATATTTTATTTTGAAATGAAACCTGTTCATTGAGAAAGCCACTCTATTGTGTATACATAATCAAATCCATAAACAGTCACTTATCAAGTCGCTCACTAAGTGATTTCTCCGTTTCACAGGTGGGTCATCTTCAACGATCAGAAGGTGTGTGCTTCAGAGAAACCTCCCAAAGACCTGGGATACCTCTACTTCTACCGGAGAGTGGCTGAATGAGACAAAGGAGCGTTACACGTGGGGTGAACACACAAGACAACATACATAGTCGCGCCCCACCAAGCTCTTAAAAATGCCCTGGCACGCTTCACAACTGACAAAAGTGTAAATAAATCTCTGATTGCATATATACACAGTTAAATAAATGGGTGCAGATGTACAGATAAGGTGTTGGGGGGAGGTTTTTCTTTTAGATCCACTGATTGCAAACCATGGGTCTGTTCAGAGAAGCAGATTCAGTTAGTTACCTGGACAACTATGCTGAGTAAAACTGAGAACCACCTGAAATCTGTTAAAACACCTGTTCCAAGTTTTACTCAGCAAACCTATCCAGATAATTCAGAAAACCTATTTCATGGAATAGGCTCCAGACATTACAGTGACTTTGTCGCTGAGTCCATTCACTCCTTATTAATAGGTATGCTTAGCTATCACCGTTAATCTGTGTCCTGACTATTGATTTCCACTGCCGTCAGTAGTCACTGCCCCTCCCCATCAAAATATGTTGCTTCCAGCTCCCTCTTCTTTTATTGGACGATTGCTGCTTGGTGTCACCTGTTCAGCCCGGCGGCAACTCCTTCTCCACCCGTTTCAATGAGGAAGTAAAAACAGTTCAACATCCACGATGAGAGGAAATGTCAGTAAATCAAACAAATAACAGAAATCAAAATGTGTGTTACAAAAAGGAAATAAAAAAAGGTCAAAACACCAAATCAACTTGTTTTTTTCTTAAAAGTTTGGTGAGGGTTATATCTGGGTGATTTTTGGTTTATTTTGTTTTTATTTTGCAAACAAATCCTTTGTTACTTCTGATGTGACAAATAAAAGAATTGTCTTTCTGTCATTCTGCCTTTTTTTCTTTCTGAATGATTCCTCATGGAGTTTGTTTTCAGCTTACTATCACTTCTCTAATTGTTTTCCTTCTATCGATTTCAGTATCATGATTCAAAGTGACACAATCCTACAAATTGTCAGTTTAACATATCATGGTTAATCCTTGTGTTCTTTTAAATAAGTGTTTTTAAGTCACTGTACAGAACTTTCCTCAGCTTCATGTAAAAACCGTGTACAAAATCCCAGGCCTAGTTTGCGAGAAAGCGCAGGCATGAAGAGCAAACCCACAAAGAGCTGGGGGTTGCATTGGCCTACTACTTTCCAAAGTGCAGGTTTCTTTTTAGATGTCTTCCGCCTTCTTAAGTGTTTGCATCCTTGCGCTCTTGTGTTCGATAAAGTGAAGCACAGAGGATGAGGAAAGATTTTGGCCTTCAATAACAGCACAAAAAGACACAGCACTGGCTCAAAATTAAGGTAAGATCTCAAACTAGATCATGAGATCAAGTTTTATATTGTAAAATGACATGTTTGGATTTAATGTGACCATTTTGAAACCATTTTTCTTTAGTTCCGTAATGTAGTTGAAACATAATGACGGATGCACCAATTCGATAACATATATTAAACATTTTGTAGGTTGCTATTGTCTCCTATATCTCTAATCATAAAATGTTTTAGAAACGTACGTGTAGGAGCCTAGAGTAAATGCTCTTAAACAAACGTGAAGAACAAAAATGTGCTTAACCATAGCTCCAAGCCTGAAGTGTGTATATCAAGGTCAATCGGATTTTAAAGGTTACAACTATTCAGTGAGATGAAATATATTGATAATATGTCAACTTCAGACTTTTTAGATGAAGTTTGATACAGTTATCTAAAGTGTTAATTATCTGGTCAGATTGTAATTGTTCGGGCTATCCAAAATAACTAAAATACAAAGATTATATTTGTGGCTTTAAAATTAGAAATAGTTCAAATAAATGAGTATTTTAGCTTGCTGCAATTAGATTATTAAACCTTTTGAAATCATGAAATATATCAAAAAGCACAGAGTGAGACAAAGAGTGATGAATAGCTTCTCAGGATTTTTATGAGAATTTCTTTGAATCAGTTGCCTTCTTAGAAACAAAACTGCACAACAAAATTATTGCTTTTTTCTTTTCTGTTTTTTTTTTTAACAAACTTCTCGTTTGTGACGTAGGATCAGATACATTTGGAACAGGCCCACAGCAAAGCATCTTAACATGCATTATTGAGCACGTTGATTAAATACAAAAGAGCCGAAACATATGCTGGAATTTTCCCAGTGACATTTGTTTCGGTTCAGTTTTACATTTTTAATACAAGAGATAGAGGAAGGAAGTAGAGAGCTAGCTTGGTGGTTAGGGATCACATGTTTCTTGGTGAAGTGCTCGTCTCAAACAGAAGCTGTGTGTGGTATCTCAAACCTGGAAATGCTCGCTTTCACACCCTGAACTACTGCATTCAATTTGTTTTTTTTAATCATTTTGTCTTGACAGAAATGTACATTTATGTCTGTTATTTTTTCCCCCCTAGATCCAATGATCAAAATGAAGACCATCATGTGGTTTGGGTTTGGTGAGTGAATATACTATTATTGTAAATAATCCTTTAAAAGAAAGAGTTGCCAGTAACCTAGATCCAAATATGGCCGTTTACATTTACAAGACTTTTTTTTATCTACCTGGGAAAATGGCTGCAGTTGTGTTTTATTCATCCCAGGTGCCTACAAACTCCCTAAATTCCACCTGAGAAATTGTCCTTTAACTTTAAATTCACTATGTCAGTCTCCAATGCAATAACATCAACTCTGTCTTTGTCTTAAAACACAGAGTATGTGGAATTCTCCTGTGACTATATCATACTAAATGAGCTTCATGAATGTGATCCTCTCTCTTCAGTGCTGGGTGCACTCTGTGCTGCAGGCAAAGTGATCATTACAAAACAAGGGCATAAGACCACGATCCAGTGTGAGGTCAGCAGCTTCAACAACCTGGTGTGGAATCATGGAAATAACCTTATTATTAAAGTTAATGGGAGGACTGGCTTCGTCGTCAAAGGTATAAACAGACAGACCGTACACATTACCTGGAGCAGAATATATTGTTTTAAAATATTCACTTGCTAATTACACTACATGTATTTTCTGCATTAGGGACAAGTGACATTACGGGAAGGTCAATGTTGAAGCAGGGGAAGAATCTGGAGATCTTGAGAGTGAAGGAAGAAGATGCTGGAGAGTACACTTGCGTGGCAGATGGGACATCTCAACAACATACACTTCTTGTGGTCTCAGGTAAGCAGAAGACCCAAGAAAAATGTATTGGTAAATAATTCTTAGCATCGCATGGAACACAGAGTGACTGGGGTTTATCTCATCATTACATTTAGGATTTTAATTTAGAGAAAAAGTAAGTGCATATTAAATACTATTAAATACACTTTGGTGATTCTCATTGCATTGTGTTAAATGAAAATACTCCCCATTTACACCTACAGCAATTAGATTAATAAAAGATTTTAAAATACACCAGTATTTGAAAAAAGTCGTTTGATGTGAATTTCAAGCAATTTCCTATCACAGGTCAGTTTTATAGACAAGAATAATTTACTTAATGATTAAAGTAACTTTTGAAGAATTTAATTAAAAAAAATAATTTTAGGCCTTTAATGCAAAAGATTAAAATATATTAAATACGAATCAACTGTTACATACACACACACACACACACACACACACACACACACTGCATACAGTAGATGCCTTAAAGGGGTATTCCAGTTTACTGTCGCATCTTTATAAAACGGGGATTCACAAGAGACATTTTTAAAAAATGGTCAAAATATCCTGATTCTTGTCCCTAGTATGCCTCAAGCTCCAAAATCACTAGATCCTATTTTTCCCAAAATTAAACTGGATAATGTCTTCTGGTAAACTTCCACATCTTTATCTTAACTCCCCTCCCACAGATTGTAAAATACAGGCCTCCTGTTCAAAATTTGTAGTCTCCAACCCTATTTTCACAAGCTGAGCACTACTTCTTGTGATGTAAAAACTGACCTCCATGTGTCTCCATTTGTCCATCAATAAGTACCATGATATATTTTCATCATGTCGAGGTTTGTCACGTTCCTAATGATCTGGATGAAGTCCCTTGTTCAGCATGGCCTCCCCTTCCTCTTTGTGATTCTCACTGTGTCCTCGCCCCCGTCTGTTGTCCCTCCCTGTGTCAGTCTCGGCCAGCCCCCCTAGTGATCTCCAGCTGGGTAGTGAGGCTACGCTCCAGTGTCAGGTAAAAGGTCTGGACCCTAGCTCCACGGTGCAGTGGATGAGGCCAGATGGAAGTCCACACGCAGGGTCACAGACAGTTCATCTCAAACCTGTGGCTCACTCAGATGCAGGGTCCTGGGAGTGTACGTTCTCCCTTGGCGGGGAGAGGTACAAAGAGAGTTTAGAAATCAAAGTTCAAGGTAGGACACTAGCTTCTACCACAGTCTTTGCATATGGTTCTTACCACAACAAAAGCTACCTATGTGGCTACTGGCAAAAGCAAGATGTGCTGTGTTTTTTCTTTCAGAGCCTAAAACATCTGCACCAGTCATTTCTCAAGACTCAAAGGACACCATTAAACCAACCTGCCCCAACTGTGCGTACTGCTTGTGTTTGTTTGTGTAAACCTTCTGACTGTGAGCACATATTGCCAGAAGTGATTCTTCACCGGATGTGTCATTGATTCATTATCTTCGCTTTCTGCCATGATCTGTTTTTGTGGCTCAACCAGGTGTCACTGCACCTCCATCCAATACTGCTCTGCTGCTGGAGCTCAGCTGGTGGGTGTGGGTTGCAATTGGAGTTGGCTGCCTGGTTGTGGTTCTCCTGATAGTCTTTGTCATTGTCTTGTGTCAGAGGATCAAAAGAAGGAAGGTAAGTAAAGAAAATCATCCAGGGAATCTTCATATGCTGCTTTGGAGATTGAAATTGGTAGGTGGGATGAAGGAGGACGGGTTACTGAAGCAAACCAAAAAATTCTAATGTGATTTTTCTTTTCTGCTATAGAGAAAATTGCAGAAGATGAAGTATGACCGCCAGCTACTGAAGTCCAAGCCGTACTGCCAGTGTAACTGGTAAATGTTCTTAACTTGCTTCTATCTAGTAAAAGAATTACTTTATCCCCTCTCCAGTAATCTCTGTTCACTTTACAGATGCTTTCTAATAGACTTTATTCACTTTATATTAATGACAGTTTGACCTTCATTTTCACTGTGCCTTTTACCAAGTACTTCATTATTGTGCCGTAATTAGTGTGAAAACTTCTCCTCTTCTCTCTCTTTATCACAGCCCAGCAGCTGGAGCAAAACCGCAGCAAGGACGCCGGAGAGAGAAGCCATCAGCCCTCCCTCTGCAACCCCTGCTAATGGAGTGACATGAAAGACAGATCGAAGAAAGGAGAGATAGACAAAAAGAAAGAGAGGGAGGGAGGGAGGGAGAGGAGGAGAAAGAGAGGAACAGATAGAGATAAAGAGAAAAAGAGAGAGCGAGTGAAAGAGAACCCCAGTGTGAATATGGCATGAATGTAAATGGGCTTTTGAATGCACTTGATGAAAATAAAAATCAAATGTAATGATGTGGGCACTTTGAGCTTTTTCACCAAATGTAACCAGTGAACTGAATGCAAATAGGCTCTCCCACTGCAAGAGAGAACAGCAACAGTCTGTACTTATGTTTTACATTTATGCAGCATATTAACATATTAAGCCTATCCTTACATACAGCCTTGTCAACTTCTAATGCACTGCCTTCCATCTTAAATTTGATCCTGCTTATCTACATATATTTTCTGTCTTGTGTTTCTGTGTATTTGATTTGATGTTTTTGTATACTTTATTTCTGTACCTGCTGAATGAAAAGATTAGAGTACTATATTGAAATTGTATGTCTTTTTCGCCTCAGTCAATAAACTATTAGTATACCTAACTGCAAACTTTGCTCAATTATTTCTATCCTCATATGACAGAATCACAAACAGTAAAGCTGAATGTGCATCGTTTCCTGTGAATCCCCTGTGCATTTTAGGTCATTTTAAAACTGCGGGAAAGATGGTCTCTGCCAATAACAATAAAAGCTACTTTATAGAGAGGTAATTACTGACAGGATACATTAAATGGCTATTTCAAGAAAAAATGCCAACCAAAAGTAGTATCAAAAAGGGGTTTAAACCAATAAAAATGTTGAGCATTATAACTTTTACCTTGTTCAGTATAATATCGAACACTGTCTTTACTCTTTTAGGCCATAATATGCTTTAAACTGTGCCTGCATTGGTTCAGAAGCTCTGAATTCCCCACAACTGGTGCAGTACAATGCAGGTGTTGACACCAGTGCAGCGCTGCATGTAATGAAACACACAGTAAACACCTGTTTCACACAGTAGCACAAGACCACCAACAACATACATACACACATACATACATACATACATACATACATACTTATTTGTATTTAAGAGTGAAAAAATAGTTTTTTCTTATATGATTCTTCATATTTTGTAACATGAACTGACTTTACAAAACTTCTACATGATGTGCATGTGTGTGTGTGTGTGTGTGTGTGTGTGTGTGTGTGAGAGAGAGAGATATCTGTAATCCATTTAGTACATAACAGAAGGATGGGATCATAGTGGTGTCTGACTTCCTCTGTGTGTGTGTGTCGTGTGTGTGAGAGTATGAAAGAGACGCCTACAGTGCAGCCTACCAAATGTCAGAGCTGAACTCATCGCTGCACTGAGAACATCACATGTGAGTACTCGTAAACATACTGTATATATATACTCAGTATTCTACTTGTTAATAGTTGATTTAAGGGATACTCTTACAGAGGGAAGATACATAAGTCAGGATAACAATATGTCTGTGTACGAGGGCGCAAATAGTTTCTAGTAATACTGACAAATCTCCCAGACGCTGCCTGAGATCCGCTCTCGTAGACAGAAGCAAAGGGTTCACCGAAGGGCAAGGCTGTAGTACTCAAATCTGGTCTCGTTCAAGGCCACATTTTTAAAACTCTTTGTCTTGTTCCACATGCTTATTGATTTGTCCTGGCCATGGTCTGGCTTCGTCTGTCTCGTTCGTATTTTGCCTCAGAAACTGACACAAATTATCTCAAATAGTCACAAAAAAATGATGAGCCAGAATATCTGCAGTGTTCTGGCTGAATGCCTTGTGATATTTGGATGATAAAAACACAGATGAATTGGATCAAGTCAAACAATGTTGAACGATTTCCTCTTTGTTTTATCACTAGCTTTAAATAATAATAATGATAATGCATCAGTCTCGATCTATGGATTTGACCTTCTATGGGGCTTGTTTCAGATTTTATTAGTCTTTGTGTTGTGCTGTTCCTCACGACAACCCTGAGAAGGATTTCAAAATCTCAAATCAGAAATACCTAAAATAGAATCCTCGGCTCCTCAGTTTCTTGAAGTGTAAAGTTCAAAACTTATGCAATAACGGCGTCAACATTTACTTGATTTTGCAATCGTTAGCATTGATGGGGTGCTATGCGCAAGCAGCACACAAACTAATTGTGTACTTACTTACTGTACTTAATCTCTGGAAATATAGGAAGTATGAAACCCAGGAGATTGTGAATCTTCCTCTTAAAGAGTCAGCTGTTGCTAAGGGACACTTTGTGGCCTGCAAACATGAAAACAATGACTGGTGCCGCTTTTTAACACCAGTGATATATATATATATATATATATATATATATATATATATATATATATATATATATCTAAAATAATTCGCTATTGTTCAGAAGCACTTGAAAATAACTTACTGACATACTAAGTCTTTCTTTTTGGAGGAACTACACTGTATTTACGTTATTATTATTAAGTTATTTGTTGCAAATAATGTATTATTCTAAAGAGCGCAGAGTAATCATTGAAATTTTAAACATTTTCACATAATGGCTGTTTGTCTCTAACTTGAAACAGCCTTACAGAGAAACCATCAAGAAAACTTGTTTTGTTTATGTATTTTGGGGCACTAATAGTGTCTGTAAAATATTTTTCATGTGTCAAACGAATGAGATCTACACTGTGCCTGAACTAACCCTTCACAGGTTCATGATACTGCTCATTATATGTTGAGTATCTGGAGAAATAGCTTTCATTGTGCTTTCAATAAGGCCTTAAGAATGCGGTATATACTATACCATGACGTGTGCGCATATGTGCTTGTCGCAGTCCACATGCTTTATGTGGCATACAGCGTATATAAACGTAACGTAACTCACGCACATGCATCACGTTGTAAAACATAGTTCTGCTTTTATCCAATCTAACACTAAAAGAAATGTGAAGAAAAACTAAAGCTTTAAAACAAATTTAGAGTCCATGTTTGGTTGTCGCTTACCGTGGCATATTGCCAAATGCTGTCATGTCTGGTTTGTCAAATAATCTGAACTAAAACAAATGAAAGATTTGGCATTATGAAATGTATTTTAAAAACAACTTATCACACTGCTAACTGATACTGTAATTCAGTCCCAAAGGTATGATGGAAAAGCCTAAAAATTTGGTGCAAATATCCCTGAACAAATCAGTCTGTATATTATCATGTTTTGTTTTTTACTTACCATAAACACAGGAAATGTAAAAAAAAAAAAAAAAATCAACATTAACATTATTCAGGACATAACAAAATGGCTGATCTAACATGGTTGCAGACGTACATATTATACTTCTACTGTATAAGTTGCGGACACAGGGATACCCCTGCCTGTGTAATATAGCCAGCAGCCATAAGACTTGTGAACCAGCGCGGGGCAAGAGATGATCAGTTTACGTTATGTATAGAGTGATAAATGCATTTTACACATTTTGACATAAAGTTCCTTTGTGGTGTTGTCTAGCTATTTATTGGCCATTGCCATTAACCCTGTGTATTTAAAGCTTTTTCTTTACATTAACATATTTTGTATTTTTGTATTGTTTTTATGTGAGTCGGTTAATTATTTGTGTGTATTTGTGTTTGTGAACCCGCTTGCCTGGAATTGCCCATTGAGAGACATATAAAGTATTTTGAATTGAATTGAACTGAATATAGTTAAAGCAAATACACTTCAGACTTTTTACACAGGTGCATTAATACTAATTGTTTTACAGCATTAATGGCCACAGGGGAGATCAGCTAACCTCTTCTGTGTTAGTCCATGCTGAGTTTAGAAGAAGTCACAGAAGAAGGCCTACATTATGTATGATTGTGCTGTCAGTACGGATGATATCTTGTTTGTGACTATTTTGTTTTGTATTACTAGTTTGTTTCAAAGAAGCTTGTTCATGGTCTCTTGCGAACCGACGGTGTAGTCGGAGTGGAAGGACAGGGATACATTTTTGTTGTGTTGGCTCGTTGTTACGGCACATTTGATTTGAAATTAAACAATGATATTAAAAAGTTGACGCTCTGCTTTAATTTTGCGAGTGTTAACTGTGCTCATCAACTGTACTGGATATGGAAAAGCAATATCTCTAACACACTTTTAGTGGACCCGAAATGACATTTTAAAAAACAACCTAAATAGAGTTTTCATATTCAGTATTTGGTTGCAGCTTTGTAGTTAATGATTGAAGCCTGCGACCAACAGATATCAGCAGGCACTTGGTATCTTATCTGGTGTCGCTCTGGCAGACCTGTACTGCAGCAATTTTCATGCCTTGCTTGTTTTGGGGGCTTTTACCACCAGCTTTATGGTCTTCTGTAAACAGCTGTATTGACTCCTGGTGACTGACTTGGCCGGTTAATAACATTATCATGTTTGACCATAGAAAACGACTTGTTTAAGACCATTGTTCTGCTGCATTGTCCTAAAATTCAGGGGACTACATAAAACAAACGGCTATAAGTTCTATACAGTTCGCCCAATGACATCGTCAAACACAGATGAAGCTCGAAGTCAGCACTTTAATCACAGTCGCTGTTTTATTTCAAATCCAGTGTGCTGAATACGGCGCTAAAGTAATGAAAAATGTGTTACTTGTGGACTACATCATAAATAGTAAAAGCAAAAACATCATGTATTCCTTTCTCCCTGTCAGAGTGGCGAGGAGCATGCCAACATTCATATTTAGAGGCTCAATGTGTATTTTTTTTTTGTCTTTTCTGTAGGCGATCACCAAGCTGTGTTTCCCTCTACTCTGTTATGAAAATATAATGTCTGTGTTGCACTGGGGGTGTTTTCATATGAGACAATAGGATTCCCTTTTCATGGCTATTACTCAGTTCTCTTTTTCATTGTCTGTCTTACACAAATGAAGACACACACACACACACACACACACACACACACACACTCAATCATTCAAAGTGAAACTGAAATTTCTGAACCAGTGTGTGTCCCTCCCTCTTGTATTTCCATCTGGGTTATCATTCCATCAGTGCAAAACATCAGGAGCCAAAGTCAGGTTAGAGAATGTAATGATATACAGTATATAAAGTTTACTTTTTGGGAACAGTAGTTAAACAAAGCCATGTAAACAGCTGAGACAAATTTGTAACGTAGCTGGTACAAATGTGTGTCATATTATATTGAATTTGTTGGCTGCAACAGGAGACGGCTAACAGAGCTCCAAACAGTCATCTGTGCTCCAACTGCAGGTGTAAGCTGCACACTATTAATATTTATATATATAATATTTTTTTAAACAATCCTTCAATTTAAAATGATCATCTGATGGGTGATTTCCCATTCTGTGAACTCCCCTCATGTGTAGCTTCAGTTCTACGCAGGTTTCAGTTGTGATGAGTGGAGTCGGCGTTTAAACAACCAAGGTACATTGTGATGGATCGCTGACCAACATCAGATTGAAATGATGCATTTTCTAGTTTGTCCTTTCCTTTGTCACGAGATGACAATTGAGCGATGCTCCGCCAGCGTTGCTAATGTGTGTAAGCTTTGCAACTTTAATGTTAAACTGCTAAACAAGAAGATGGTTCCCAGTAGGCCAAGGGTAACGTGCACTGAACCAGGAAATGAAACATAATGCTTCAACTGTTTTAAAGCTGTTGCAATGAGGTAGATGACAGTGGATGTGTGCACCTGCGTATGTCAGACACTGAACGTTACGCGATTGAATGAAATCCACTGCAAACTGTGTTTGTAACATTTTTGCTGTATATATGTGAATAGTAATGTGTGTTTTTTACCATTTATGAGCCACGGAGTATGCCTGTAATGTCAGACACATGTCAGGAAAATCTAATCTAATTCCTAATCTATGAATGTTGAAGCTACTGGATTGATTACGTACAGTTGTGGGATTTATTACATTTGCAAACAAACTATTGTCAGTAATAGGCTGCTGGCAGACAGCTAAGCTTCCCAGAGTGTAACATAACAGAAGAGCAGTCGTCTATGTCAAACTGAAATTAGTTTTGTCAACCACTGAACTGTAAATGTTCTACGTTTTTACCTTAAATGAAGTAGTAATGCAAATATTACTCTGAGCAAATACATTTTGTGGGTGTTTTTGCCTTTATTTGATAGTTGACAGTGTAGCGATAGACAGAAAATGCGGTACAGGTAACGAAGGTCCTCAGCTTGAATTGAACCGAGGACGTTGCGGTAATGTGATACGCCTTAACCATTAACCTGCTGGAGAGCAATTGCATTATAATGTCAAAACTTGCAAATAGGTTCATTTTAGAGTTATTTAACATTATACTGAACATACATTATAAAGTAGTGCTAAATGTACATATACTAAACCTGAATGTACTGTGGTGCATCGGTAAAGAAACGTTTATAGATGCTATAACACTGAAAATTGATTTTTACTGGAGGGAGTTTGCAGGGAAGCTATTTTATTGAGTGTATAGCTGACAGCAGGGTTTTCTTTTTAATCTGTATTTTGTATCTATGACACCACCCCACCTTCCACAGTCAATTCACTCCTTAGTAGATAAGTCTGATTCTGACAGTAATTTGGATGAGTGATATGGTCAAACTGATTATTTACAGGAATGTACTCACATCAACTACAGACTGTGGGCCTGTGCAGCAGTTTTTCCATTGTATAACCAACGTCATCATTAAACTCTGTAAGTCAGCTGTCTCCAGCTGAACGATGATGCAGTTTTCCTACGATAAAAATAATTCTGCTTCGTGTGTATTTCTTAGGAATAACACACAAACATGACATGCCATTTGCAACCTATTCTGACGTGACTGTCCTGCTTGTGTTTAAATCTAAGCTGACTGGAACAAAATACAAAAAATCTATTTTTCCATTCTGATGAAGTGATTATGCGGCAGCCTACAACCAGTACAGTAACACAAAAATAACTTAACCATCGATGTGTACGAATGATGGAGGTGCAGTGGTGAGTGGGAGAGACAGAAAAGAACTTTTCTTCATCTACTGTTTCACAACTATTGAGGTTTCAAAGAAGCTTGAATGAAGTTCCCCTCATAACAGACAAACAGTTTTCAGTCATTGTGCAGAATGTCACTTGTTTCTGATTCTCAACCTCTTTTCCACTGACATTTTGTTTATTTCTGAAACACCAGAAGAGTCACAGACGCTAACACATATGGTACAAACCCAGTACCTTCCTGTCTTCGCAGGGCTTCAGACATCCTCAAGTACTTTGGCTACCTGGCTCGGTTAAATCACACACCATTTGTCTAACTCGAAAGGCTTATAAAACAAACAAAAAAACAAGTCAGAGACAGAAAATAGAGGTTGCACGGTGAGGGAAACCCTCTGTAGGAGAGAATGGAGGATGAGGAAACAAGAGATGTATGTGAAAAAAGTGAATCACCCTTCTTTCTTGTTTGTGGCCCACACTTTTAGTTTTTTCTCTTTCAGTAATGACACGATGTGGCACACGCCCTCGTTAGGTGTGTGAGTTATGAGGGAGTCCTCACTTTCAGGTGTTTTCCATCAAAATCAAAGCTCAAAAACAGACATGTGTCCACTGAGAAAGAAAAACGTGTCAAATTTGGATCTATTCTTTTACGACAGATTGATATCCAGATGTTCTTTAAGAGAATATTCATTTACACTAGGCCTAGAAGTAAATGCGTAAATGCTGTGCGGTAGCCATAACTTGAAGGGCTTGTTCTAAGGAGCAAACAAAAGGCTTGTTTCATTTCGAGCTCAGAGGGAACAGGAGCAGGTGTGAGCCCTTCATGAAGGCAGTACAGAGGCAAGCTGACAAACCTCAGAGAGACACATGAGACGTGTGCGAGATGCTTGTTTTGTCCTTGTTGTGGTTCATGTATCTAAACCACCTCGGCAGTGTGTTTCTGCAGTTCTAGTCCCTTAACTGATCCCTGTAGCTGTCATTAGTTTGCTAGGGACAAGCTGGCTTCAGGCACATCATCTCATGATTGTATGTAGAAGAATTTCTATTTTGTTATGATGCCTAAACACTAATGTCTGGTTCAAGAAAAGATTATACTCAAATGAACCTTAAACCTTCACAAATTCAAGCTAGCTGTATTTTAAAGCCTTTTTTTTCTACTTCTGATCCACTGAAGCCTGCAATTCAACAAAAGTGCCTTATTTTGCAAACTTTCTGTCGTGGTTTTGAGTATTAATGAGCTCATTTTTAAGTGGTTATGAAGTTTTGCTGAAAAGAAACAAACAAAAGTGAACACATGCCGACTGTGGCTGCCATTCCAGTTTCATTTACATCCCTTTACCCTTTCAGAAACGGTCAAACCTTGCAATTGGTTTGAAAAGCGTAAATGTTTATTAGAGGATTTTTCTTCTCAGTATTTAACTCCTGTAATAATACCACATCAGCGCAGTTGTAAAGCGATATTGTAACAGTAACAATCTTTGCAGTTGCGTGCATTACTTCAGTAAGGATCACAATAAGCTGTTAGAGAACAGACAGGGAGCCACAGATGTTATATTACTGTTGTATTGAGTGCAGACGAGACTCTACAGCAGGTTGGGAGTGGAGATAAGCACAAGCAGATGTTTGGCTCCCGCACAGGTGTACATTTACCCAATAAGTATCACAAGAATTACTATGATATGCAGAGTGTGATCTGAATTTTACACTTGATGACTGACAATTGATTTTCTTCATATCACTTTAACAGTCAATGAAATGAGAAATGAAACACTGATTTTACTTACGTAAAATTAACTGTGTAGCGCTACAAAACGCTTATTGTTGTTACAAAAAATGAAATATTCATGCCTTAATGGGGTCCACCAAAAGCAGCACTACAAGCCGCAGGTTATATTTAGTTAGTATTTATTTAGGGACAAATTATGAGACAAATGAGATGAAACCTGCTCTTTCCATTTACAGGTTTGTTTGTTAAATCTCCACGCTGCTCTCATTTGCGTGGTTAATTCTGATCAGCTTGTAAATTATCACTGAATGCTAATTCATCATTAATCGGAACAGAAAACAAGATTTAGATTAGATGAAAACATTTAGAGAAAACTGTTCATCTCTTCCAGCTGCACAGACCGTTTGGCGGGTTCACAAACTTGTGCGGACAAAAATTGTCAAAATTCAAATTCTCAATTCTTGTCAAATACTTTTCACGACCAAAGATTTAAACATGGCATGATGAATTACAAGGAAATGTGTCTAAAATGATGCTCATGAAGTTAGGTGCAGCCAAAAAACAGTGTCTTGGATTTGAATGTTTGACTCCGTACCGGTGTGTTATATCATCAGTGGAGCGCTATAACAAGCAGATACAGATTACACGTCAGGTTATCAGTGAAGGAAAAAATGAATTATATAATTTTAAAGTTACTCAGGGGGGAATTTCAGAAAAACTAGACATTTTTGTTGGTATGTGTGTTTCTTAGGTTGATTTTCAATATCTTTACATTTAGACAGCAGTTAGACTCGGCTGTTTTAACTATTCCAACTATTTTAAGATCATGTTTCTTGGCCAACAAAGTATTTTTTTGTTTGTTGGACAAGAGACAAATTGCCCTGCAGACTTTATACAACTTTAACATCCATTTATTTTGTTGTGAACTTTAAGACTGCAAGGTACACTGATGTGCGTCGCTCCCAGCATTCACACAACAGCATTTTGTCCACTTCCTAGAAGACATCTAAAGACTTTATCGTTGGTTACGTGATGGAGTAAAGACAATTTTCATGAAAAATAAAGCCTAGAGTGATGGTAGGTCAGTGTGGAAAAATGAACACAGGGACTGGTCTTGGAGTCGTAACAAGGTGATCTTATAGAGGACAAGATGAAATGCGTTGACGCCAGTTTGAAGTCTATGTTATATTTATTTCACCATATGTATATTAAACTCGCATAATCACATCTCTCTCTACAGCCGTCCCAGTGAGACAATTTCCCCAAAACAATATCTTTTTCCCTCAACACACACATCTGAGTGTTTCTTTTTAGGAAATGTCACATTTTTTATTTTCATTTATCAGCTGCTTTTGTGAAGATTGGTCCAGCGGTTCATGGCTTGAATTCTGATACACTAATTATGTATCTAAATCAGTACAATTATATGACCAGGGGAAAATTAACTGAGCAATTATGATAAATTAGGCCGTAGGCCGCCCGTGTGCTATTTGGAACGTGCTAAAGATAGATAATGAGCCCAGTGAGACCCTTCACAAATTTTGGGACTTCTGTTATCAGGCAGCAACTCAAATAACAATTTTAGCCAATTAAGATCAGTTGTTTATTAGTTCATCTATTGGACAGATTAAAAAGTAAAAAGGAACAAATAAGGCATGAGTACATAAGAATTTACTGCTTAAAATATGGCACCATTACACTGCCTAAATGTTTTGTTTTTTATCTAATGTTATAATGCAGCGTTTATAACATTTTTTGGTCCTAAACAAGACATTAGGAAATTAGTTTAAGATAGTAAAAAAAAACCCATAGGGATGAGATCTTGCCCTCTTCCTCTGTAACAACCAATCAAAGGTCATTATTCTGATTTTGGGCTTGATGAACGACTGTGTGCTTTGTTTCCAGACCAATCGTTGGCGAGGGAGGTGCAACGGCACTTAAAAAGAAGGCTTGTTTGATAAATATTCAACATTTCCACCGACTCCAGATCACTGAACACAGAGGGATGCTCAGCACTCAACAACAGTTGTAAGTATACCGTATTTTAGCTAAATATACAGTATGTGTACTTCAAAATATAAAAACATTTACTGTTGTGTGCGCTAAATATCAGTGTCAAATGTTTTCTCTTACCTGATGCTAATTTTGAATCATAAACCTGTAAGACCTCAGCGGGCCCAGTGGGGCCGAAATGTCAAAGTGAGTTTTATATATTAATTTAATTACAGCTACAAGACAATATGTATTAATCTAAAGAACATATCGATCATTTAAATAAAACTGACATAAATACTAAAATATTAAACATGAAAATCATCAACAACAAACATAAAAATAGATTTTTATAAAATTGTCAGCACACCTTAAATCATGTTGAAGTTTTTGGTTGTATTTGTTGTATTTCTTCTTTCTTGCTTCATGGTTTGTTGAAATTCATAAGTAGTTAAGCACTAGGCAGGTGACCTATACAAAATGAACTACTGCTATACACACAATTTACTCATTATAAAGGTAAAATTAGTTTATTAGGGAAATTTTACATGTGCTTGTATTAGTGCATTTATTTTACGTGGACCTTTAAATACAATATGACAATCTGAGAAAAATATGTTGAGATACCATTAACGTTAATTTGTGTAGTGGTAGATACATCAGGAACAAAATAATACTCTTAATAGTGATAACCAATAATAACTCTAATTCTGTGAAGAGTAAAACTGGTCCAACAATTTTGTTTCCTGCTCAAACTTCATTAAGGAGTAAAATTTAAAAAAGAAGAAGATGTTAAATTCAGACCAGGTGCAGCCCAAAACAAGCATTTAAAAAGTGAAAACCAGACACACTTCAGTCAGTAAATTATACTGTAATCCTGCCTGTGCTGTGTTTTCCTTTTTCTTTTTCTACTCGCTCTCCTCCACCTCCTTCACCTCCTCACTGTGTTTGACCCTCACCCTGCGCTCCCCTCCCCCCTCCGTCTCTGCTTGTTGTTGAAGCTCCATCCTGACTACAGATACGATCGTCTTGGTTTCTGGGTTACAGCTCATGCGATGACTTTGAACGTCTGTTTATCACCAATTTCACTCTGTCCCCGGTCTCCCCTTTTACTCTTACAAACTCCGATCTCACTTATAATAAATAATGCAACATTATTTATTTTCTGTCACATCTCAGCAGGTTTGAAATATGTAGCATATTCACGTGTTTACAGTCCTTCATCTTTTATGGATACATTGGAAACATACATAAACCATTTGCTTTGAGACGTTTCTCCTTGACACACATCACCTCAGATTTTAAAGTTTAATGTTGCTTTTCTTGAGGTAACTGCCTGGTCTGTCAGTTATGTAGCAATACACGAGGCAAACCAGGATGGTTTTTCCTGTACTTGTCAACCAGGTACCTTAACTTTCTTATATTTTAAGTGTGAGGCCCCAGATGGATGATTATTTTATTTAATATTTTATTGCAGTAAGTACAATAAAAAGGACTTTGTGACCTTAATAAATGTGAAATATTTATCCTGATACTTTTATGTAGAGGACTATAACTCATTGCATATCGTTTGTGAACAGATTTTGCCTCTAATGGTGAGACACGGAGATTTTTAATGCATTTATTGGACAGCTGACAGAAGAGCGATGATGATATGCAACAAAGGCCCCCGGCTGGACGCAAACCGGGGACATTGCGTTCATGGTTGACGCCTTAACCCCTAGACCACCGGGGTGCTTAAACTTTGATATTTTTATACCACAAAAATATTTGTCAAAACCTAGTGCAAGCCTTTATGGATATGCATTGTTGCAAAGTGTTGATGTAATAGGTTAAGAGGGAAAAAAATACACCAACGGAAGTTAATTAGTACAACAAATTATCTAAATATGTTTGAAATGTGACTCATGTTAGCTTATATATTGTTTTTGTTAGTTCTTGTAATTTTAGTTGAGGCGAGTACCAGAAGCCAACGCTCATCGTGTCTACTCACCTATTTATACAGTATAATGCATTTAATCTCGAGGCAAAACACATAATGAACATTATTAAGCAGTGTTCTACATTGATTTCAACGTAAGATTTTATTTTATGTCAATGTCAAATAAAATCTTGAGAAATAATTCTCCGATCTTAGTCTCTTGCGCTTGCTTTTCGCCTTAAACACGGCTCAAAGTTTGAAGACCCAAAAGCTTTATCTTTATCATGGGAAATTGTCCGTTCTGTGTGGCTACATTCACATTCCTTCAATCAAAGTCCAATTTTTGTTTTATTTTTTTAGATTGATTTAGATCTTTGGGGTTTAATTCAAAATATATATTTTACATATATATATTCTTTTAAAGGATCAAATCAATATAAAAGCAACAGCAAAAGTCTTTGAAAATATGTTTGTTGTGCACGATCATGACATACTGTATACACTACAGAGAAGAAAGTGGAGGGGGGAGAAAGAGAGAGATAAGGGAGTGAGACAGGGAGAGAGAAGAGAGAAACATCTACCTTAAACCACAGTCTAGGTGTGCTGCTGGTGCTGTGGTCTCTTTTTTTCTCTCTTTTTAAGTGTGGAGAGATCCGTCTTTCGTGGAACAGGGGAGGAAGAGAGGGGGTGTGAGAGGCAGAGGGGGAGGATTGGGATAAGAATCTGCACCTTAACTAAATCAAGGCCCACCACAACGCAGCTTACGCTCCGGCGCTCTCTTCCCTCCGACATTTGTCTGTTTCTTCTCATCCAAAACCCACCACAGGCCGCCTACTCTCAACTCTCTCAATTCTTTGTCTTTTATCATCTCAAATCTCTCCAAATCTGAGACCACCACAAACCCCTCTTTGTTTCCTGCTGAATGATTTTCTCTTTGCAGAAAAAAATCTGATATACATACAAAATTATATGATAAAGTAAGGACGTCTCTACAACATTAATTTGTTAAAATACATACATTTAGGACTGCGTTAATGAGATCCCTCCATAAGAAAAACAAAATAAAAACACTTTTAAGCCTGTTTTTTAATCTATCCTTCATCAGCAAAATAGAGAAGGCCTTATATATACAGTTAAATAGCTTCCTTAGTGAGAATGGTCATAGCACAGAAACTGCCTTAATCAAAGTCTTTAATGACCTCAGAAAAAGTGCTGCTGGGGTTCCAAAGGGCGCCATACTTGGTCCACACCTTTTTCCACCATACATGTTCCTACTTGGCCAAATTATACAACAACATGGTGTGACATTTCGTTGCTATGTGGATGACAAACAATTGTATTTTTATCTCCAGCGCATGACGACCCCAGCAGTGTAAATTATTGAACACTGGACTACTTAAAGAGTATTACATCTTGAATGACTAACCTTTTTTAATATTAAATGAGACAAAACAGAAATTAGAGTTATTGGGGCTGAGTCATAAAAAAGACAGAATTGGCGAAGTGGCTTAACTTAAACTTAAGAAAGCTCACTGACCACATTTTTCCACTTTAGAAATACAGCGAAAATCAGACTATATTTAACACGTTGCGATGCAAAGAAATTGATTCATACTTTAGTCTTCAACTTGTTTAAAATGCAGCTGTCTTAATTAAAACAGGTAAAAGAGAGCAGATCACACCCGTCTTTACACTAGCTCCATGTATCTTTTAGAATACATTTTACTATTTTATCACTAATTTTAATTCATTTTTGTAATGTAATTTTCAAAGCACTTTGAGCTGAAGGTTGCTATACAAATAAAGTTTATAATTATTATCATACTGAATTTATACAAATATGGTACCAGTATTTTTCTAAAATAACTGTTTTTCAGACGTGTGACTGAGATGAAGAACTTTATTAAATCCGTCCTCGTTCTCATTGCTGCGCTCTTGTCAACAACAGGTAAGATGCACTGATGGCAGATGATTCATTTATTTTGACTTGGAGAGTTTGGTTTTGCGCACCAACACATAACGTCCTTCTCACTCTCTTAGGGGCAGTAGAGGTGATATATGCTCAGGTGGGAGAGACGGTTACCCTTAAGCCTCCAGGGGTGAATTCACACAAATATTTGTACTGGTTCTTTGGTAACGAGGATGGCCTTCAACTTGCCTGGCGCAATGCCTTTGGCGGACAGAGGATTGACATAAAAGAAGAAAAAGGTCTAAATTATAAATTATCTAAAGTATAAATTACAAATAATGGAACTTTTGACAATAACAACATTTAATTCTTGCATTGCAGCTGAACAGTGGAACAAGTGGTTGTCCTTGTCTGGCGACTCATTGGTCATCAAAGACATCCAACAACAACACTTCGGGACTTTTGTCTGTAAGATTCAAGGCACACCCGTGGAAGTCATCACATATAAAATACTCAAACTCAGCGGTAAGAGTAAAAATAAGGTGACATTTCACATTTTTATTATACATTTTACAAGAGTACTGTATGTAGTTGTCAACATAATCTATGCGCAAATATATTTTGTTAAAATCTAGTGCATGCTTTTATGCAATGTGTTGTTCAAAGTGAAGGGATTTTTAATGTTTTTCATGTTTTAACCTAAGGGCTGTGTGTTTAACTTGTCGAGCTCTACAACTTTTTAAAAACCCAATGAACAAACTCATAAAACATGGCAGTTTTCTTACATACTAAAATGATGACATTTAGGGAGATTTACCTAACTGCAGCAGTATTACTGTTTTTTGAACTATGTTTACTTTATGGAAATGTCCAGCCAAATAGAAGTCAAAATATTGAATTATCTATAATATGAAGAAAAAAAAATCAAACCTTTAATAATTTTCATCATTTCCATTCTGTTTCTTTTACCCTGCTCAATTTCTGTTCTAGTGGCTATGAACCCACCCTCTCCTCTGCTGCCTGGGGAATATCTGTCTCTGGTCTGTGACACAGAGACTCCTCTGGATCACAAAAAGCCAGAGATACACTGGCTGAATCCCCAGGGAGTGAAAATGACACATAACCAAGGAAAAGTCACCAAGAGAGCCACAGGCCTACACAATGGCCAGTGGACCTGTGTTGTGACAAATAATAACAAAGAAAACAAGGCTACAATCTCGGTTACGATTGTGGGTGAGTTGCTGTGTACATGCATATATGCATTTGTTTTATAGTAGTGCACCCTCATCCTGAAGATAACTTTAACATTACTTCTCTTTTCCTCCTTATTTAGACCTCTCCCCAGCTCCTTTACGTCCTCAGTATACGTCTTTATCCTCGCCTCTCACTGTCCCCTGTTCCATTCCCGCTCACATCTCCTGGGAACAAATCAAAGCTAAGGGCATCCAGGGAGTTCACTGGGACTTCTTCCCTAAACAAGGCTCCAGTCTAATTTCTAATGACCCACAGAGGCTTTTCTCCCTCTCTATGGAGGATCCACTGACCTGGAAGGCAGCTAATCACAAAGGACTGATTTCACCAGTCCTTAAAAAAGGTCTGCCTTTGAATCTGTCTTTGACCAGAAAACAAGGGAGACAAGAAGACAGAGGAGACTATGTATGCTCCCTGGAATTCACAAATGGTGTGACTTTGAACAGGACTGTACACGTAAATGTGCTGGAAAGTAAGTAAAAACAAATTGCTCCGTATTGCGCACACATCTGTCATATGTAATTTAGTTTGCTTGTTCTTTAGCTATCGCAGTGTCCTCATTTATCTTTGTGATGTCCAGTTCCTTTGCTCCCTCCTAATTGTCATTCATAACAAGTTGGAGACAGCCATTTCATTGCCACTTCTCTGGTTTTGCTCTGTCGTACAGTGCAAGAGTTTTCATCTCGCTGCTGCAGAGTTTATTTGGAAGTGTCCCTGGTGTGACGTGTCCAGTTCAGTGGCTAATACACTTGTCTAGCTCCACTTGTTTTAATAGAGTATAACGAGCTTTCCCTCTGCCAGAGGAGTGTGATAACAGAGTGAATTTTAATTGGACTCTGTATTCCGAGGATTCATGGTGTAAAACTAAGATTTCTGATTTTTATCTGCACTATTATTGAACCAGGAACATTGAAAAGAACCAAGTACACCGATCTGATGGATAAATTCAAGGCAGGGGTGCATCTAGCAAATCTGGGTCCCCGGATTTGCTTTTGAACTGCCTAGTTTTACTAAATGCCACTGGAGTCCTACTGCAATTTTTGTGGTTCTCTCTATATTTGCCCCCCTGGAATCACCACCACCTTCCAGTGTATTTAAGAGACTGTCTGTTTATTAAATATGGTGATGCAAGTGAATGTTTGTGCGCTTATAGCAACTCAAGGTTTGTTTGTTTAATGGTGCTCCAGCCAGCTAGATGAAATTAACAAGTTAAAACAACTGAGTTCGATCGACTTATTGTTTCAGCTCTAATTTTCTTTAGAGCAATGTACAGTATATCTGATTAATGCTGTTTTTTCCCCCTCTTTTTAAAAAAATATTCTTTTGTAGTTGATGCTATGTGCAGTGCGGCTTTGATACTGATGCTGTCATGTATTGCTATATTTCCATTTTTGTTTTTTTAATTTGGCACGTTTTGCTGGCACGCTGCAGCAACAGAAGCCAAAGGCCTAGTCGGATTCAGATAGTAAATGTAGAGGGAAGGAGAGCTTTTCTTAGTTTACAGCACAATATTTTCCCAACCTGTCAAAAATGGCGACATTTTCTCATGCATTTCATATTTATTGTGATCAATATTTAACATTTCTTTCTTTCTGCCATTCTTCCACTCTCTCTCCAGTCAGCTCCTCCCCAGGAACAGACTTAATTTCTGGCCAGCAGCTCAACCTGACTTGCAGCTTTGGCCATCCGCTGCCCTCTGACCTGCAACTGAAATGGTTCCCACCTGAACAATCGTCCCTGCCGCCTCTGAGATCTGACCCTGCCCATCTCACCTTCCCGGAAGTGGGGACAGGAGATGGCGGAAAGTGGAGATGTGAGCTGTGGCAAAACAGCACACGGCTGACGTCGGCTGTGATAACGCTGAAGATCGGTGAGCACAGGAAGTGAGAGGGGAGCAGGAAATATGACATGGGCATGACCTTGTGGTCACAATCTCTTTTACGACAGAAACCTGGTTTTACATGATGAGTTATCTGTACTGTATACTGTTTGATGACTGTCTGTTTCTGTTGTATACAGAACCCAAGCTGAGCGTGTGGATGCTGGTCATCATATGTAGTGTCGCAGTCATCGTAATCCTCTTCCTCATCCTCGTTTTCATCCTCTACCGACGCAGACAAGTACAGTTAAATCATTCCTATTCCATTGTGTTAGATCACACTGGATTATTAGCATGGCATTAAGAGTTCTCTCTCTCTCTCTCTCACTCTCTCTCTCTCTCTCTCTCTCTCTGTATCTCTCTCTCTGTATCTCTCTCTGTGGTTGACATTAGCGGAAGACGAGGCGCCTCAGGCATCGACTCTGCCAATGCAAAAAGTACGTAACAACCATTTCCTTGTCTGTTGAAATGGCTTCAAACACACATTCACACTCATCATCAGCACTGAAATCTGAATAATAATTTTAGCCATAAGGTGTTTTATGAAGATACAAAAAATAAAAATAATAATGTTTTTTTTTTGTAGCTCTGTCTCTTTCCATAACTCAAACAGAAACCTGTGACTTTCTGTTTCAGCCCAAAGCCCAAAGGATTCTACAGAACATAATAATTCCCACAAAGGCATTTTCAAGAGGACACTGCAACCAATTGAATTTCTGTCCTGATAAGAAGGATTTTTCTGTCATATCTACTAAACTGTGACCCTCTGTTAGGCGTGTGATGTGGGTCTGAAAGTTCAGTCAGTGTTGAAATGTCAGATAAGAGTGTCTTATCACAAAAAATGCATTTTACAGTTGTACATATCAGCCAGTTTGGATTGTGTCACATGTCAGCGATTTTCTTAGGAATTTTTCTATTTCACAGAATTGCTCTATGAAACTTTTGTTCCATTTAATTATCATTTAATGTTATTGTTTGTGATTATTACTGTTGCTTATGTTATACCCTCTTTCATTCACATTGTTTTCAGATTTGTCTTTTTGTCATGCTCTGTAATGTAATATTTATGATGCTCTATCATACTGCATTGATAGGCTTGGTTACTTTTATAAATATTTGCAAATATATTATTTTTAAAGTGAGAAAATGTTGATACTAAATACACAAATCAGGATACTTTATTGCTTAAACGAAATGGACCTTTTTGTCAGAGTTTATTTGTAGATCAGAACAAACTGTTAAAACATTTGGCCACTGAAGTTTTTGAATAAAGTATCAATATCTTTTATAATTGAGTGGTGGTCCTGCAGTGGTGTGGTGGGGCTAAGTGGAGCGGGATGGCGTCCATCTGACAGATTTGGAGGTACAAGAAGGAGCAGGGAACATCGTACCAAAATTTACACAGCGGGCAGACAGAACAAATCAGTGTGTGCTCATGTGCGTGTGAGTGTTAATATTTTAGTTAAATGGCACTTAACCACCTATCTGGAACAAAATAAAAAGTCACTTTTTTAATAGTGATCTCTTTAGGAGGTGATGATTGTTGATGATTATTAATTAACTGTAATTACTTACAATCACAACCAAAATACTTTTTTTTTTTCAGAAAATGAACTTGTGCATATTGTATTTACAAGCTAAGTAGTTTTCAATAAGGAATTGTATTATATTATTTAGGCCCTAGTTGTCTAGGCACCAAATTTGTCTGCACACATTTCCACACCACCAAAGTAAATCAATTTTTAGCCATGCTGCTCTAGGGAGGTTGTCCAGGTCACCACTTTGGTCCAGACTGAAAGATCTCAACAACAATGAATTGCTATGAAATGTCGTACAGGCGTTCGTGGTGCCCAGAGGATGAATCCTACTGGCTTGGGTGACCCCCCTGACTTTTCTTCTAGCGCCACCATGAGGTTTTGTGTGAAATGTCTCAACATGTATTAGATGGATTGTTGCAATGACTTTGGTGATCCTGTCACTTTTCATTTAACGCCATCATCAGGTCAAAATTACAATTTGTCCAATACTTTGGTTTATGACTAAATTAAACTAATATTACCTGCAAAACTAATGACATTCCCATCTTCCTCAGCTGTATGTTGTACCTTTAGCAAATGTTAGCATGCTAACACACTTAACTAAGATGGTGAATGTTGTAAACATACCTGCAAAACATCACCATGTTAGCATTTAGCTCAAAGCACCGCTGTGCCTAAGTAGAGCCTCACAGAGCCGTTAGCATAGTATTATTGACAAGCAGCTGGGTGTTGACATTGGCCAGTCACTGTTAGAAATATCCAAGGTTTGTATGTGTAAACACACACTGACAAGAATAAGCTCAACAGACACCTGTGCTTTACGCTACAACTGCTCATCAAGGTTGACTTACACGCTGAAAACATTCTTTAAGGTCTTGCCAAATTCTGTGAACCTGTCTCAATTGCATGTACCGATTTTGATCCTCATGTCTGGCTGGTTTTCAGATGTTTCCAGAATAATAACCTATTGTAATGCTGTCCTCTAACATGTGAACAGGCACAAAATAAATCTTGTGTAGGTGTGACGCTGTGTGCTATTTTTACAGTGTGCAAGACCTAAACAAAAGACACGAGGGCAACATTACAACTATGAAACATGTCTTTAACACCAAGGCATTAATTGTAAGTCTGTTAATCCATCTGCAGCTGCAGAGTCTCTACAATATTTTCAGTCATTGAACCTTTATTAGGGTGCTTGAATTTTAATTCATGGACATGCTCTCCCTCTGGACTGTCTGCAGCCTGAGCGGAGGCTTCAGAAACCAACAGGCCGATGAGAACACAGAGGATGGTGTGGCCTCTGATTCCCAGGGTGCCTGAGGAGACAGATAGGTACCTGCAAACAGACATCACTCATGCACCCTTTATAAGGCGGTCTTACCTTCCATTTTGGATGAGGTTCATCATGTCTGTCAGGTAGTAGAATATCACAAGCTTTGGCTTCCTCTCTCTGCTCTCTGGGGTGTTTTATCGAGCACTTTGAGTAATAAAGAGTAGAGGACAGAAAGTACAGATTGCACAAATCTACCAGAACAGATTGGAGTCTTCATGGTCATCAAAGCATGTAAACTCAGATGGTGCAATATCTTAAGTTGTAGCCAAGCCATTGATGACTTGCCATATTGGATTAGACAAACAAACATGTGATGATGGAGCTCTGGCATGCGGGTTTGGCATTATTTACCGTTGCACAAGCAAAGGTCCCTCCCTGTCTCCTCCTTTCTTTTTTATATTGGCAAAGATGGAGGCCTAAAAAGTATGACTCAGCATTGATCAGCACAGTGTGTGTGTGTGTGTGTGTGTGTGTGTGTGTGTGTGTGTGTGTGTGTGTGTATGTCAAGAGTTATTTGTATTCTCTTGGTTAGTAGAGCAGCTGCAACAATATCACCTCTACACCACACACACACACCAGATGCCCACTCTGTTGCTCCAACAGACTGTCAACATTTTGTTTTTGTTTTTTTCTTTGGTATATGTCCCATTTATTATTTTTTTTCTTGGCACCTTGTTCCCACAGCCATTGTCAGCTCTTCGTCTTCACAAGGGTTTGTTATTCAAACCAAACTAATTAAAGCAGAGGAGGAGTATTTAGTGTTTATCTCTGTGTCCATTTCAGTGACTTCTGAGCTAAAATATGTGGTTGCACATCACCACAAATTCTTGTCTGAATCTGTGTACTCGGTTCAGAGCTTGGCCCTTCTTTCTTAACAGCGCGCGCGCGCGCACGCGCGCACACACACACACACACACACACACACACACACACACACACACAGCTCCCAGCTGCTTTCCTGTTGCAACCTTGTCGCGGTTCCAATTTTAGTTTTTTTAATTAATGTCAAGAAGTTGAAGGTACTTGCTGTTTTTTCCCCACCTATTTCTAAAAAAACCTCTTTTCTCCCGTTCTGACTCACACACCCACATAATGTGCTGTGTCATCTGTCACACATCTGTCACATCCAGAATCAGTGCCTCTCTCCAAACAGAACTTGAGATTGAAGATGTGCAACACAGGGCAAGTTGACCTTGAAACACCACAGCAACAAGCAGAAATACACCAGGCAGAGCCAACAAACTGAGGAATGAACCTCCCAGTTTGGATTAGTCTACTTCAGAAAACACTTCACAAAAAGCTTAAATCCTTCAGTTGTAGGTACAGGATAGTTTAACTACACAGTACTTCTCTGAGCACATTTGTTGTAGCACTGGAGCAGTGTTGTAGGCAGAGGGACGTGTCGCGATAAATCAACCAGCAGAGACAAATTCAATTTTCAAGGAGAAATATTGCTGCTTGGAAGAGGAGATACCAGCGCCTTTAGGGACCAGAGGACATACAGCGCAAAGAGAGACAAAGTGACACAGAGTGTTAACAAGGGCATCACATCCACGGAGGAGAGAGAAAACTACACCAGCCTGCAGGAGTCCACAGAGCAGCCGACACCTGGAGGGAGCAGGCCCATTCTCGAACACAGCAACAGTATTTTGTGTGTAAATGTGACAAAGATATTGAGATGTTTCATGTGTGTAAGAGCCAGTGGTGGGACATATCTAAATATAAATACAATTACTCAACTACTCAATTCAATTCAATTCAGTTTTATTTATATAGCGCCATATCATAACAAAGTTATCTCATGGCACTTTTTCGAGTAGAGCAGGTCTAGACCGACTCTTTATATTTATATTTATATTTATATTTACAGAGACCCAACAGTTCCTACCATGAGCAAGCACTAGGCGACAGTGGCAAGGAAAAACTCCCTTTCAACAGGTAGAAACCTCGAGCAGAACCAGGCTCTAGGTAGGGCGGTGATTGATCTGCCTCGACCGGTTGGGTTGAAGGGGGAGGGGGGGAGCGGGGAGAGAGAGCAGGAGGAAAGAGAACATACAGCAGCACAATACAGTTCCACATAGGGATGTAAAGCAATAGTTGTGGTAATGGTATTGATGATGACACCAACAGAAATAATACTAAGAGCAATATTATAATAGTAATACTAATAATAAGAGCAATAACAGTAATAGCAGCAGCGGGTGCAGAGCAGGAGCACGGGGGCAGCAGGTGGCCGCAACCATAGATCCAGACTCTACAGCTCCGGAGGCAGAAATACCTGCAGAAAGCAACAAAAGGAGAGAAAGCACACAACTACGGGAAGAAGTTGAATTAGTTACAAGCATTGATGGGATATGAGGGCGTACAGATGGAGAGGAAGAGGAGGAGAGAGGAGAGAGGAGCTCAGTGTATCATAGGAAGTCTCCCAGCAGTCTAGGCCTATATCAGCATAACTAAGGGGTGGCTCAGGGGTCACCTGAGTCAGCCCTACTATAAGCTTTATCAAAGAGGAAAGTCTTAAGCCTACTCTTAAATGTGAGGAGGTTGTCTGCCTCCCGTACACAAACTGGGATCTGGTTCCACAGAAGAGGAGCTTGATAGCTGAAGGCTCTGGCTCCCATTCTACTTTTAGAGACTCTAGGAACCACAAAGAACCCTGTATTCTGGGAGCGCAGTGCTCTAGTGGGGTAATAGGGTACTATGAGCTCTTTAAGATATGATGGTGCCTGACCATTTAGGGCTTTGAAGGTAAATTCTATTCTGGAATTTACAGGGAGCCAGTGTAGAGAAGCTAATATTGGAGAAATATGATCTCTTTTTCTGGTTCTTGTCAGTAAACGTGCCGCAGCATTCTGGATCAGCTGGAGAGTCTTAAGGGACTTATTGGGGCAGCCTGATAGTAGAGAGTTGCAATAATCCAGCCTAGACGTAACAAATGCATGGACTAGTTTTTCTGCATCTTTTTGAGACAGGATGTGCCTGATTTTTGCAATGTTACGTAAATGAAAAAAAGGCAGTTCTTGAAGTTTGTTTTATGTGGGAGTTAAAGGACATATCCTGATCAAAGATAACTCCGAGATTCCTTACGGTGTCGCTGGAGGCCAGGGCAATCCCATCTAGAGAAACTATATTTTAGATAATGTGTTTCGAAGGTGTTCGGGGCCAAGTACAATAACTTCGGTTTTGTCTGAGTTTAACATCAGAAAATTGCAGGTCATCCAGGTTTTTATGTCCTTAAGGCATGCTTGAAGTTTAGCTAATTGATTGGTTTCATCTGGCTTGATCGATAAATATAAATGGGTATCATCTGCATAACAATGAAAATTTATGGAGTGCTTCCTAATAATATTGCCTAAAGGAAGCATATATAAGGTAAATAGAATTGGTCCAAGCACAGAACCTTGTGGAACTCCGTGACTAACTTTGGCGTGCATAGAGGATTCATTGTTAACATGTACAAACTGATATCGATCTCATAAATAGGATTTAAACCAGCTTAGTGCAGTGCCTTTAATGGCAATTAAATGTTCTAGTCTCTGTAATAGAATGTGATGGTCAATGGTATCGAATGCGGCACTAAGATCTAGTAAGACAAGTACAGAGACAAGTCCTTTGTCGGATGCAATTAGCAGGTCATTTGTAACTTTCACCAGTGCTGTCTCTGTGCCATGATGCACTCTAAATCCTGACTGAAAATCCTCAAACAGCTTGTTGTTGTGTAGAAAGTCACACAACTGATTGGCGACTGCTTTCTCAAGGATCTTAGAGAGAAAAGGAGGGTTAGATATAGATAACTACTGTACTCTATACGCTATATCAGTGGTGAAAGAAGCATTCAGATTCTTTACTTATGTAAAAGCAGCAATACTACTATGTGAAAATATTGCATTAAAAGTAAAAGTCATGAATTCAATGTTTTACTTAAGTAAATGTAAAGATATTAACAGCAAAAGCTACTTAAAGTATAGAAGTAAAAGTTCTCTCTATGCAGGCAAAATGCCTTACATCCTGCTACATTATTATATATTATACTACTGAATTATTATCATGAATCCACGAGCATATAAGCAGCATTTAAATGTTGTAGCTGCAGTGGAGCTAATTCTATTTTATATTCTGTTGGGTGGTTTAATCAATTGTATAACAATACATTATTATATGTCCTCATTATAGGTATGAAAATAAAATCTTAATATGGAAAGTTACCAGTAACTATCTGTCAAATAAGTGTAGTGGAGTAAAAAGTACAGTGTTTCCCCTTGAACAGTGATGGAGTCAAAGTATAAAGTAGCATAAAAAGTACCACAGCGCTTAAATGTAAATGTAGCCTACTTAGTTACTTGCACTTTTTACTTCACATTCACAACGTTTATCTTAGTTACAAGTTACGTTACAGATTAAGATTTTACATACAAAACACTATCAGATTATAAAATATGATGCACTGTTATAAATTAAACTACCAAAACTACATAAAGTAGTTGAAATCAGCTCTACCTGAACCAACTACAACACTGAAATGCTGCTTACAAGTTTATGCATCGGTAATAATGAAACAGTAATATATAATAATAAAATTCTGACAAAGACAATTCTGCTGCCTAGTGAGTACTTTTACTTTTGATAGTTGAAGTACATTTTGCTGATTATATTGCTGTACTTAAGATGTAAGTAAGATGTTGAATGTAGGACTTTTACTTGTAATGGAGTATTTTTACAGTGCGGCATTGTTACTTTTACCTAAAGTAAAATATCTGAATACTTTGCAAGTACTGAATCTGTCTACATGCATATGTAGTATGTATTTCTGTGTTTGTGTGCATATGTGACAGCAAGAGACACAAACAAACAAGAGTATCCACTTGCCCTAACTTTCAGCAGTATTAACTTCTGGGAATAGTAAATGTTATGAAGCTAAATTCTGGTCAAATGGTTCTGCTTTTCTATCTAATTTTACTTAAAGTCTGCACTCTGCGCTCCACTAGAGGATTAAAAATGGTGAATTGACAGCTACCATGCTGTGGACTGTTTTGTGTCTAATCAGGCTCCCAGGGACTGAAGCCGGGTGTTGAGTATTTGAGGAGTCAGACTGTTCTCCTGATGGTTATTGGCTTTTTGGCCTCCATCTGCACCAACATCATACCCACTGTACTCTGTAAGTATAAACACTGTCTTACAGCCTCCTGTGTTTCCTGCCCTCCAGTCTGAGTATGTACATCTGCCTGTCTGTCTCTCTGTCTGTAAGAGTCTCACTCGATTCCTCGCTCTCGCTGATTATTCTCTCTTTATTTCAGCTCAGTGTGCTTTCGGACACCTATAATTGGCAATAAAAAAGATAAAGCGCTCTCTCCAGTCCAGTGAGGGTCATGTAATAGAAAAAGCACAAAAGTCCATAATTGTGAAATATCTCTCCTGCAGGGCCAACAGTCTCTGGCAGCTCAGCCTGATAATGTTCTTGTGAGGACACTCTCTCATTTAAAACAAACACCACTGGGGATGTACGTGCTTGATATATTACCACCACCACCACCACCACCACACACACACACACACACACACACACAGAGAAGCTATTTAATACAATTTTAGTATCTGAAAATGATGACTTGCATGTCTTACAACAAGAGAAGGAAATAAAAAGAAACATCTAACGCTCTATGACAACTGATCTGTAACATATTATAAGGGTCTTTACTCGTCTCGGTAGAGAAAAAATAGATTTAATTCTACTTTATGAATACGGCATAGAAGCACACATTATGTACTGTATCACAATAAATTGGCCAATATTCCTAGAAGTTAAGTATTGCTCTTGTGTGTCAGGTAAGCTGGTAATATAAATGTTTTCACTTTACTTAGGTAGACTGCTCTTTATTTTCTTTATAATGGTGCATTAGCTGCACCATAAACCACATCTGCTGTATGAAAAATGAAACACATTTTAACATTTAACTCCACAAATGTCTATAAGCACAAGTTTAAAATACTGCTCATAGCTCAGCAGTGGTATATCATGTTGGTTTTCGTGAAATCTATGTGTTTAACCTCATTACAGCACCTGCACCTGTGTTACATCAGCCGGCTTACCAGGAAATGGTAATATGTCATTAGTTTTAGCAAGAAGAACCATTTTTTCTAATACACGCTCTGATGTGATTCACTAACCACAGCAAAACTGTCAGCTTACAGTTAATCAAGGTAAAACACTGTAAATATTATGTTGAATGAACTGACGTGGAGTAAGTGGTTTGGCTTTTAATTCCTCTGAACCTGACCAGTGACAATACTTGATCAAGTTTCAAACTCATCCTGAGATATTGTTTAGTGTCTATGACGATTATGAAAGCCACATACACATATATATCTGTTATCTTTATCTATGACTTATATTACACCAATTACTCTTCTTAGAAAGTATTACTTCTTAACGCATTAAAGCATTACGAAATATGTTTTAATAGGCAAAGGGGAAATGGCAGCATAAACAGAGGAAACACAAACGTGGCAATGAAACCGGAGAAAGTTCGTATTGTAAATGATCATTCTTTTGCAGCCACAAGGGAGCTCATATAAACTCAATTATTCCAGCAACAGCAGCAATAAAATCTTACAGAGATTCACAGACTGCACAGAGGAGCATCATATGTTTGAAGAGGGAGAAGTTAGTGGTGGGTGAAAAAACACAACAGTATGAAAATGACATTTGTTTCTAGTCATGCTTTTGTGTGTGGCAATGTCGGTCCACCACTGTGGTCCAGACTGATATATCTCAGCATCTACGGGATGGATTGCCATGAAGTTTTGTACAGTATGTATTCAGATTCCCCAGAGGATGAATCCTACGGACTTTGATGCTCCTCTGACTTTTTCTTTAGTGCCACAGTGAGGTTGTAATTTGTAGCTTTGAGTGAAATGTCTTGTCACTTATTGGATGGACGGCCATGAAATTTGGTACAGACATTCGTGTCCCCCACAGGATGAATTGCAGTAAGTTAACTTTTTATCTAGTGCCATCATCAGTCGAATACTTTAGTTTATGACCAAAGAAAAATACATTCCCATCAGCCTCTGTTGTACATTTTTTAGTGATTATTAGCAAATGTTAGCATGCTAACATGCTAAGCTAAAATGGTGAACAAGGTAAACATTTTACCTGCTAAACATCAGCATGTTAGCATCACAGACTCTATCTATCTATCTATCTATCTATCTATCTATCTATCTCTCTATCTTCTCAGTGGCAGGCCGGTGCCAGGTGCCCCCCTGCATTCTTCATCTCTGGGTTTGAAACTAACCCTGGTGCTCTGCAGAGACGTTACATCCAGCTGCCCTGAGACAGAGCTGCTCAAAGACAGGTGGCAGGATGTAGATCAAACATGTACATGATCTTCATTTCCGGCTGTCTTTGATTTACCGGTCCCCTGGTCCCTTCATCTTGCCCTCTCTCTCATTAACAGTTAGGCAGTGCAGGGAATGTCCTGAAGGATGGCTTCATGTCGGGGATCAGTGTTCCCACTTCAGCAGAGACGGCTGTGCAGAGACGGGCTGCCATCTTACCATATTGCACACCATGGAACAGCATGTGAGTGTGTTTCTGTGTGTGTGTTCGTGCGTGCGTGTGTGTGGCTGAACTGGACACAACTTATCAACAAACTTCACAGACAGAAACGAGCACTTTGTCTGTGGAGCCCTGCTGACCGGCACAGGTGTTCCTCATTCCCCTTAATTGGGTCGGTTACTGTGTGCTGTCTGCGAGAGAAGCAAATTTAAGACATGAGGGTGTGTGTGTGTGTGTGTTTGTGTGTGTGTGTGTGTAAAGGTAGGAAACATAAAGACATTTTTTCAAGGCAAGGTCACTTTACCTAGTCTTAGCTTTTGCAAAGGCACAGTTTAAGATTAGAAGTTAGATTTAAGTTACGGCTACAATAGAGGACATTTTGACTTGTCATCGTAGTAAAAGCACAGATGTTACTGATGACATTAATGATAGCCATCGTTCATTTTATTATTTACACTTGTGCTGTTTCTGCTGTGACATGTCAAAATGTCTTCAAGGCCTATCCCTGATCCAAATGTTAAAAAAAGAGTATCCAACCTATAAGCAAACAATCAATTACATAATCAAAACACATCTCAGTAATCTGTAAGAAATCTGATGTTGTTAAGAGGTTTTTTCTTGTCACTTATTTCTGTAAACACTACAGTAATACAGGCCTGTATACACCCATAATTCACCCACACAAATGATTTCACTTCATTAGTCTGATTAAACATCAGCTCAGTGTGTGTACAGACCACATTGGGTCTTTAAAGAGTTAAAGATGTGGGTTCGGTTTACTGTAACAAAAAGATCCTTCCCGGTATAGTGATACAGTACCATAACAAGAAAGTATTTGAATTTTTGTTTTATACCTTGAGTTCCTTTTTAAAGGACTGTTAAAGGGTTAAGACTTGGTATTAGAGTTAATATTAAAAATAGGTTTGGGTTAAGGATTTAGGGTTTGGGGCTAGGCAATGCATTATGTCAGTGATGTACAAACGTGTGTGTGTTTAACTTCAGGACGCTCTGGAAAAAGAAGCCAGGAGAATTAGTGGATTTGATTACCACTTCTGGAGCGGCCTGCCTGATACAGGGAAGAAAGGAGACTGGAGACACAACACGGCAACGCAATCTTTTTTTTGTTTTGTTTATGCTTTATATTAAAGTTGCTATCCTGCATTCACTTTAAATATTGATGATACTGAATAAACTGTCCAGGAAGAACCTAAACTGTCCAAAGCAAATAAGCAGCCTGTTAGATATGAAAATATGGATACGGAAATTATAAAGTAACATTTGCAACATCAAAAGAAATGTACATTTTCAGAAGACACACAACAATGTCCACTCTTGTATCAAAACCTCTCAGATAAATCAGAGTTCAAAAGTGTCATCAATGAATCAAGGGCTTGGGCAAGGTGAGCATTTGTCAGAAATGTTCACAGTCGTTATTTATAGATCACCCTGTCTATTCCTCTTTCCGCATCTCTCCCACTGTCACAGATACTGGGATCAGTGGAGCTCAGAGCCAGATAACCACCAGTTAGGAGGGGAACATGGAGAGGACTGTGCTACCCTAGACAGCCACTCAAAGACATGGTTGTGATCACATTTATAAACGGATCTGCCAGATGGATGCCATTCAGCTCAACTGAATTCTCATACAACTGAAAATACTGCAGTACTGGAAAGTCTGGAAATTACATAGGGTTGTGACAGAAAATAAAACCCCTTAAATTAATGGTTACATGTTTGGGATTACAGAAAATAAAACTCACATTTGCACACCAAAAGATCATATTTGTGACATACAACATATGCACAGGAGATATATATATTTTATATTATTATTGAAGGTATAGTTGCTGGAAATCTGCCCATTGTGTTGTCACTTATTGAAGGAAATAAGCAGGAAGTACTTTCAGGACATCCCACGATGGAGGACCATCATGAAGTATGAACTGTGCTACTGCTCACACTACACTAAACTACTCTATTTAAACTCTTTTTAATGCACAAATTGAAGGAACTGGCGTGGTTACATTTCACTGTGATTGT
Source organism: Macquaria australasica (assembly GCA_005408345.1). NCBI lineage: Eukaryota > Metazoa > Chordata > Actinopteri > Centrarchiformes > Percichthyidae > Macquaria > Macquaria australasica. Next base: position 438,638 of record SEMN01000124.1, read on the forward strand.
ACCTTATATGATTACATGTGGCAAATAAACTTGATTGATTGATTAATAATGTGGACATGAGATGTGAGAGTTCAACCAAAAAAGAGCAGGCCTATTTCACCGGGGGGGGGAAAGTAAAAGTAGAGACAAGACAGAAGACAAAAGCCCTCAATTTAATCCTTTTGTGATCTCCTCAGATTTATCTTGGGACTCCTGACCTCCAGTTAGTTCTGAAGAACATATTGATCCGGACTGTTCCAGGTGGTATAAATCACATCACCGCTAGATGACGCTGCTCTCTCTGGCCCCCCGATACGGATGCTGATCGACAGCTACACTCGTCCCGCCCACTTCACTTTACTGTCCAATCAGAGACTACGTTGCTCTGTTGTCGTACGTGCGCTGACGGCGGAACTGAACAATCTAGAGAGGCTGTCTGCTAGAAACCAACACAACAAGGTACATTTGAATACACACAGCCTTATTTTAACACTTTTACTGAAGCATTTACGTGCGTATGTCAGTTTCCCCGTTGTTTCCGCAGCACAGCGGTATGGCTCAAATCACGAGAAAGGCTTAAAAATGAACTGAGGCCTGACGTCAACGGCTAAGCGAAGCCTTGCGGTTGGTTAGCCGTTAGCAACCGAGCTAGCGTGACACACAGAGCTTGTATAATAGCTAACGCACATTTTAAAGAGAGCTGCTAATCTGAAAACAACCCCTTAAGCGGTTCATCTGTCATTTGCATTGATGTCCATTGACTGATGAGGTGTTTGCCAAGTGATTTAGCGGTGCTGCTAACGTTTATAAAGGGGCTGAGCAAGCCTGACTTTAACTACTTAGCGACCTTATTCCTTGATCACGACCTCACCTGACCTGTGGCGTATCTTAAAACGTCTCTTTAGGTTTTGTTTGAATTTCCATCATTTTAATATGTAGGTGGGCTCTGTCTGACAGTGGCATTTAACGCGGCTGACACACGCCTCTGTCTGCTGCTGTGTGGGTCTTCAAAGTAGCATCACTGCAAGGGTTGGAAGTGGAATACGTGTGAATACCTGTATGTTACTGAAAATGTGCGTTTTTCCACTTTCAGCAAGTTTACTTTGCCCAGGCAGTGTTCTTCTGAAGTGGTGTACTTCGCAACCATTACAGAGCAGAGATGTTGTTTACTCCCCGCTGTGAGCCTTTGACAGTCAGGCAAGAAGAGAACAGGCTTATTTTGTTTGTGTATCTTCTTGTGTACCATAAGTGCTGAAATGATTGGTTGATTAATGATTGACAGAGAAGTTGATCAATTTATTGTTTAATTAATTTATAATGCTAAAATGACAAACATTTCCTGATTATCTGAGGTATTGCTGCTTTTCTCTGCTTTATAGAATTTTTGAATTTAATTTATGTGGGTTTTAGTCTATTGATTGGACCAAACTAGCAAATTGAAGACGTCTTTTTGACCTCTGGGAAATTGTGATGGCATTTTTCACACTTTTCTGACTGACTATTTATGTACTTAATGATTTATCAAATAATTTAAAAGACAATTGGCAGATTAATCAATAATCTTATCAAAGCAGGGCATTGCAATAATCTTATCACCACTGCACACGTGCAGTTAATCCCTTAATATAAAGTTTTACCAATAAGTTTTCCCTTAAATAGCTTTAAGGTTATTAAAGACATTTTATCCCAGAATGTTTAACAGTATCATAAACTGTCTATTCTGTATCGGCTTGTTTAAACTCTTCACTGATGTTTACACCGGGTGAAATATTCAAACTCAAGACTCCATGTTGTTGTGCATCATTTTCTACTAATTTCCCTAAAGTTCAGCCTGACATATTTGGTATTTTTTGAAAGTGAGTCTAGTGAGATCTTCACTAGAGTTTTAATAATGTTTTTTTTTTTGTTTTTTTTGGTATGAACAATGTTTGGCTGTACAGCACAAGTTTCATTCAGGTTAAATCAGGATTTTCTCTCTCTGTTGTATGGAGAGAATTTGAGTTAAAATTGTATTAAGGATCTGACCGTCTGAAGTTCACTAGCTCATCAGCAAATCGGCTCATATCGGTCCACTTATCTGTTGAAACACTGCTAAATTCAGCATTAAAATAACTCACCAAGTTGCACTTCATTTTCTTTAAATCACGAGTCTTATAAGAGGTTTGCAATGACCTCAAGGTCCATTTTACTTGAAGATTATGGTAAAGATAGATGAACCAGTCTTTTGAAGTGAGAGCTCCTTGAGAGAGTTTGGGGTATGATACACAACAGTGGAAGCTTGCAGCTGCCAAATCCAATTTTAAATTGTTTTCCTCGTTCCTTTTTATTATTTTATGAAATCTTTGTTTCTGTGTGATTCTCTAACTCTAAATTGAATCTGAAGCTCGCTGTAACAGTACAAATAACAATAAGGCAATAATAATAGCAAAACAAACGTATAATGTTTTGAATAGGGTTTGTGGTGCCTGTCGTGCCATACAAAAGAGAACAGAAGGGACAAGAATAGTGTTTTTTATACAAAATATTTTTGTTGACATTATGCTGGCATGATACACAATTAAACATAAATGACCATAATAGGCTAAATGAATTGAGAAGAGCAACAACAATGTAGTGATTATCTAAGGTCATTACTGCATGACAAAACAATTTATCACAATGAGTAACTATGTGTCCCTTTGCGCATTGGGATCCTTGGAATTATTACTAGTTATTTTCATTGTTATTTTAGTAATGTTAGCATTTTTTCAATGTTGTTTGCATTTATTTTTATATCTCAGTGGTCATTAAGGTATTCTCTATCTAAACCGCTGCATCCTGCATATTGAGCAGGTCCACACATTCCTCCAGCCAGCTCTCACTAATATGCAGCCAGCTCTGTCTTCCTTTTTAAATTCAATAGAAATAGACAGATGGATCCAATCCAGTCCTCGCATTCACAGCTTGATTTGACTTTTAAAAATTCCTGAAATTTAAAGAGGTACTGTTTCTGAAACAGTGGAGGTTAATTTGTTTGGCTGCAACACATGCCTGCTCATCTGTTCAGCTTGCCTGCGAATATGCTCTTTAGACCTCCTTGACGGTGGTCCAGTGGGACAACATATGGAAGATGTGCATGTGTGCATCTAAATGTATCAGATGATACAACACATTCAGCACTGACTGAGATGAATAAGAACCAGTCAGACTAGTCTTAGCTCAGCAGTGGGTATCCAGACTCTCTGTTGCATTAATTTTAGGAAATGGCCTCAGGTAATAAAACCGGTCTGATGCAACTGCAACCATTTTTCATGTATCAAAAGACTAAACTTCCCTTGTGTCCCAAGATGTGTCTTCTGGGATTAAGATCTTTAAATATACCATCAAAGTTAAGAGGATATCGCCTCACATTGGGATATTTGTCAGTTACGGCACTTTTGAATTGAAAGGAACACAGAAGTAGACTCAGATTGACATCCTGTTTGTGCTACTTTTTGTATGTGGGTAATTTCACTATGAAGCTTGTGGATTACAAAGCCAGAGTCAGGCCAAAGTACAGAAAACATTGACATGAGCTTTTGTACCAGTGAATGGTCCTGTTTTTTTGTTGTTGTTTTATTTTCGGGATTTACTTTCTGGAGACGAATGATCTGCTCGAGGCACAGGCAGATTCCTGTCACTACTTAGGTAATTATTCTGGTGTTGCCCTCAGCCCAAAGTGCATTTGCATCGTGTCTCTATGCAGGGAATGGGCTTTGATGAATATACATGCCCTGCTTCGCATTCATTACACTTGTTTCCCGCATTGGTACTACCAAGTGCAGCTACTCTTCCACTATCTGAGTAGTTCTCCAGGTAATTTGAGGGTTAAGTGTTTTGGTCAAGAGTACTGTAATGGCTGTTAGACATTAAATGAAAAGAGAGTATTGTTTGTTCAATTCTATGTCCTTTCAACAGGGCACAAGTGGCTGGACTAGGTTTCGAGGGGCATGACAAAGATACCTACATGCTGTGGAGTCCTAGTGTTCATTAATATAGCTTTGGGATTGTTAATACAGTATTTATGGAAGATTGTGACATGGTGTCCCTAGACGGCATTTCCCACCATCATAATAAAGTGGCAGGGGCGCCCCGATAGCTCACCTGGTAGAGTGCGTACCATTAAGGCTGAGTCCTTATCGCAGGGCTGGAACCGAACCCCGGCCCTTTGCTGCATGTCATCCCATATAATAAAGTGACAGAGCCAAAGCGGTGTAATTTCCTTGATTTTTATCATACTTGTACTTTCTACATGCTGCTGTCATGTGTCTCTCTGTAGTACTTTTGTCTAACCTGCTAACCGTGTCTCTGTGACCTGTGTCTCCTGGCATCAGATGGAGGTGGAGCAGCTCCTGTCTCTGTCAGGCTCAGCACTGGCCCAGGCTGTCAGCTCTCTGCTGGAGACCCCAGGCCTCTACGTCTTCTCTGACATCCTGGAGCTGCCTAATGTCAGAGAGGTAAACACACTCTCTCACACTTCATCTTCCTCGCCCTTTGTGTCTTGTGGGACCTTTTCAGACCTGGCATGAAAAAAATCCATCTTAATCACAACTAGACAGTTAATCTCACAGGTGTTAATGTATCCAAGACACATGGAGAATCTGATCAGCCGAACCACATTCAGAGTGGTCAGTGATGCATGTGACCACATTTTTGGTGCAGCATCAACACAAGTGTATTTTCTAACCACATCGAGTGGACAATGTTTATCATCTATGCAAGTGGAAATACGTATACATTTCTGCACCAATGGTGTAATTAAAGTCACAACTCACCTCCCAATCAACACATCCAAATATAGAGTTCCTGGGCGTGATACTGCTGTCACTTTCAAAAAGTACATTACCAACATATTACATATGTTTTATGTTAAACCTGCACGGGAATACGCAGTTAACTCCCTATTTTGGAGGCGAATGGCTGCTGTTACAGTAGAGTAGGATTGTGCAGCACCATTGTTCCACTCTTTAAGCAAAGGACAGAGAAAGCCAGACCAGGGAGGATATTATTTACTAAGGATTTGTGTCCCTTTTTATGCACTTAACAGTCAAATTGCATTTGTCCACACAAAGGTTTTGCACAGGTAAAATGGAAGACAAGCGGCACTGCTGGAGAATGTGTACAGAGGGTGTTGCATCTGAAGTTTAACGTCTAAGAAAAGCAGGTGTAAAATCTGCAGCACTGTTTTATTGGATAGACACAGAGGGAGAGAAGCCAGGTAGAAACAGTGAGTGAGAGAGACAACAGAGAAACGGTTCTGACAATGAAAATACTTCAGTGACCGCAGTGAAGAATATTACAGCAAATTAAAAAGATGCATTATAATCTTTTAGACAAAAGAGCAACAATGCAACAGCCTGTAATTGTAAGACAAAGCTTTACCTCTCTGTTTCCTTCAGTGGTTTTCTGCTTTAATATTAGTTTTTCCTGACTTGGATGAATAAAACGGCCAGTAATACTTACCAAGTAGGCACGTTATATTATTTTTTATCTGTTTACAGCAGCGATCTTGTCAGAAGTTTTAAAGTTTCATCAAAAAATGTCCCACAACATTGGGCAATTTATAATACTTCCTCACGTACAGTACAGCCTTCCTCTTGGGGGATGAATAAACACATATATTTCCAAGTGTCTTCTTTTCAAACAATATTTGTGGCTCAACAGCAGAACGGAGAACATTTTCTTTTGCTCTTCACTGCTTTCCAGACATGCGCAACACTCAAATCATTTGTAAAAATCAGATGAACAGCAATAATCTATTCAATAATCTGTTGGTCTCATTTACATCTAAATGGAAAAATTGCAGTGATGCAAACTTTTGCGCCCCTGGTGGTAATTTTGCAACTTAGTACGTGCCCCCCCCCCCGAAACAGAATAAGAATCCATACGGTGGAACAGTTACAATAAAACATAAAATCTTGACAGACATCATCTGACAGCTTCGATTCAGCCATAAGGAAACACTGTGGAAGTGATTCACTCAGTTATTTGAATATTGAACAGGGATCTGAAGTCTGATCAGACAGGATCGCTGGAGACAGATTTTGATGCCAGGTGTGAATGCAACCCTTCTCAGATTAATCCAGTCTGAATATAAATAGTCATCTCTTTATGTGGTCTCTCTCTCTCTCTCTTTCAATTCAAATAACTGCATAATAACTTGTTGCCAAAGCAGTTTACAGAAGATTCATATATATTACATATACATATTAAATACGCAGGTGTCACATATGCAGGTTCTATATTATACTGATGCAGTTGATTCTTTGATTACTATACACTACTACTAATACAGTACACTACAGTTTCTTTTCTTTTACAATTTAATTCAATTACTCAGTACTATACAAACCCCTAATGTTTGGGATCTTATAGTGATAGTGAATCTCTCTCTCTTACTCTCACTGAGTCTCAACAAGACGTCTCCTCAGAGTTGCCTCATGTGCATAGATAAAAATGCAGTTGCACAGTTTTTATGCAGAGAGTCTCATTACTTGTGTGTTCTGCCACATCATTTTCTCTTTCCCCTCATCTTCCCTCTGAACCACAGCTGGAGAACGGCCCTCATGCACCAGTGTACCAGCTCCTGAACCTCTTTGCCTATGGAACCTACTGCGACTACAAAGGTATTGCAGTGGCAGCACAGTGTAAATAAGTAATAGGGCAGCCCTGCAACTCTTTTATTATGAGCCGTATTTTTTCGCTTTAAGGCAGGCACCTTGACACAGAGGCTTAAACACGCTCACCTGAGACACTGCATGCAGGTTATTCACAGATAGAATTACTGGAGTGCTTTTATCTGTTTGGCCAACTTTTCATCAAGTGTTCTGATTGGCTGATTGTCTGTGTCGCAGCAGTGCTGGCACAAATTGACAATAAAGTAATCTTTTGTGACTTAATTTGCTGTCTGTGTAATGCAGTGGGAAGCTTCAACAAGAAGTGGAATGTTAATTATGTCTAATCTTATGCTGAATATCAACCAATAGCCTGGAAAAAGAATGTAGCCTACTTTATTGTTCCCTTCCCTTTCGAGCCATGCAGGCAGGGTAGCACATTTACTTTCATAGAGCTGTGTGGTGGAGCCCTTAGAGGAGCTGTCAGAGTTGCCGCATCGGAGGAGTCCCGTCACCAGGGGAGCATGACAGCAGGAGAGACAGTCACTGGAGACCGACTTCCTCCCGACACTGTTCTCTGACTGCTTAAACAGCTCCACACTCACCTACGTGTCTCTGTGTTACATTACACTTCAAAGTAATAAGTAGTGCCTCGATTATGTGCGACTGTGACTGTGACCCTCAGCAAAGTGACACTTACACACTGCTCTGGTATATTTTTCCCATTGTGTGTCTTTTTTTATTTTATGCTCTTGTCTGCTGCTGTAGAGAGAGCAGCCTCTCTTCCCGAGTTGACGCCCGCACAGAGAAACAAACTCCGCCATCTGTCCATCATCAGCCTGGCATCCAACCTCAAGGTACTGGTTCATTCTTTTCTCGTATACACATGAACTGCAATGTTGTATTTATTTAAAAATAAATCTAATTTCCGCAGCCATCACATTGCTGTAGGCGTCATAAAGCAAGATATTAATGATGTATAAACAATTCTGCTTTTAAATATGGCTTTGCTATTTTGTTCAGACACATAATCCAAATGTTTCCATCTAAATTCCTGTGAGGTTGGCTGTGATTTTAACCTTGTGGCTGTTTTCATATAATCTAAATTAGAATTACAGCAACAGACAAACCTTTTAGTCTCAAGTTCCCCAAGAAATAGTTACCAGCACAACTCATGTCATTTCAGACTTCTTACCCCTCTCTCCATGCGTGTGATCAAGTATTAAATGTTCTTTTTTTACGGCATCTCTCATTTGCACCTTCCAGCTGTACTGCACCTCTCGTTATGACCTTTTCTTTTTCTGCTCCTGATAAATAATTGATCCATTATTCTCACCAGCTCTGTCCTTTTTTTTTAAAACTTAATCTCACTTTCCATTACCGTTGCTCCTTTCAGTCCTGACCCTGTTTGTCTCCTTAATATGTCACTGCTTTCCCTGTATGTAGGCTTGAACTCTCTAATTGCCCAGTAGAGGACTGTTAAATTGTCCAAACTTTCCTTTCATCTTCCTCTGGCAGTGACATTTAGACAAATGGGCAATTTCACTATAACTTTTTTTTTCTTTGTCATTTTCCATCAAACCGTTAAAGTGGAATCAAACTGTATACGTTGGTTAAAAAAGAAGAGAATATGAGGATTAAAGTCTCGTCATGTCTTTTCCCCCCTCAGTGCCTGCCGTACTCGCTGCTCCTGCAGCAGCTGGAGCTGAAGAATGTGCGGGAGCTGGAGGACCTGCTGATCGATGCCGTTTACTGTGACATCATCCAGGGCAAACTCGACCAGAGGAACCAGCAGGTGGAGGTGGACTGCAGCGTGGGTCGTGACCTCGGCCCCAATGAGCTCCCAAACATAATCAACACGCTGCAGGAGTGGTCAGTATCACCTCTGTGTGTCTGTACACACACTTTAGATTTATGTCTCAATTATCTGTTTTCCTAACTCACAATCGGCTTTCTCCCTCCTCCATGCCTTGTCTTTTCTCTCTCAGGTGTACAGGGTGTGAGGCGGTGCTGTGTGGTATTGAGGAGCAGGTCTCGAGGGCAAACCAGTACAGAGAGAGCCAGTTAAAGGTCAAAGTCCAAGTGGAAACAGAGGTCAGTGCCTCATCTGTTCAGCCTACAGTTCTATCACTCTTTCCTCCCCAGAGAATCTAGTAAATGTGACTATTCCCTCTTTCATGTCTCTGTTTTTATGCTTCCAGCTACTTGTGGTATTTTAGTTTCCCCCTGATTGCATATTTCATGTTTGGGGGTAAACCCATACAGCAGTGTGTTCATACCTCTAATTTTAAAGGATAGTTTCACAGTTCTTCACGTCTGTCTTAAAACAATAGTCAAGTGCCCATAAAAACACTGTAACAGGTTTTGCTTGCTGCAGTCAGTATTCCTGTTTGTAGCTGCTGTAAAGAGATCCATTACTAATGTGCTTGTAAGTGATTGGAGAGAAAATTCAGAGTCCTCGGTCTGTGCAAAAATACATTCAAGGTTACAGTCTTATGAACAGTAGGAACAGTTACAGCAAACTAAACCTGTTTCAATGTTCATATGGGGACCTGACTATTGTTTTAAGACAGACTTGAAAAAATGTGAACCTATCCTTTAACTCATCCCTCCTCTTTAATCTCTGTCCACTTTCCCCTCAGGTCTCAAACCTACAGAAAACGTTAAAGGCCAGCGCCGCCTCTCCATCGTCAGGCCCCGCCCCTGCTGGAGCCGCCTCCAATCAGGACGCAGACCAGCCCGCAGAGCCACGTGACCCTGCCTCCTCTCAGGAACCACGACAACCAGGCAAAAAAAGTTCAAAGGTGAAAGGGTAAGGACTGTGACATCGCCTTTGTATTTATAGTGGTTATGTGGAGGTACGGTATGTGGCTGCACACAGTGAGGCAGCCAAATATTGTCCACATGAATGAAGTTCTCTGAGCATCTGGGATGTTATGGTTTTATATACAAATGAACCACCAAGGGTTTGCATAGAAATTGCATTCATTTATTCTAAAGCATGGTCAAACATTTCAGAAATTGAACACATAAAATATGTTTGGCCATGTAGAATAATTTACTGAAATGATGTTTTATTCAGTGCTCTTAAATCAAGTTTGTGTTGTTTTTTTTCAAGCAGGAAGTGCTGTTTATTCCTACATGTCACAAAATTGAAACAAAAAGCTGCATGTGGAGGTTTTTTCCATTAAGTTTCTTTTATTGCTGCTTCTCCGTTTGTTCTGTAAAGCACTTTATAACTGTGGTTTTTGAAAGGTACTTTATAAATACGAATTTACCTAGTTATAACAGCAGCACTATAAAGACTCTACTTCAAACACTAAATTAAAGCCATTAGTCCAATGTTCTTGTGGAGAGCAAAGTTAATTCAACAGAGAACCGCTATGTTTCCATTTTTTCAATAAACATTAAAAAGCCAGCTGCCAGTCTAAGTGGTTTGCCTGTGTGTGAGCGTGTGCATGTGTCTGCATGAAGTAGCTTTATTATCAGATGCACATCAGTGTTTTGCAGCGATGTTCTAACCCTGCTATCAGGGACTTTTTTTTTTCCTGTTCTGCTTCCATCCGTCCCAATTACCGATGGCTAATTTCACATCTGTCCTGGATTGTAAAATGTCACTGGATATACAAATGCCCCACGTGCTCTCCTCCTGAAAGAACTGTTTCCCCCTCCAGTGATCAGACAAGATGCTTTGCTCTGCTGTTTATGTTGTTGCTGCTAAACAGAAAGTAGTGATTATTTTCTGGCTGCCTGTCACATTTTCATGAAGCACCAGAGCCCTATAATTTTCGTCACTCAGCAGTGCACTCCATTCAAGTGAAGATCCACTTAATGTTTTGAAATCCAAATTAATGATAGCTTAACCTCAATCCTCAAATTAAAATGAGTTTTGACACCATTTCTTTATAAAGCTATTTAAAGGATGGGACTGATTGTGCAGCAGTTATTATTAGAAATAGGTTCTTTGCAATAATTCTTTTTAATTTGCAGAAATAGAAAATCCACTGAGATCAATTTCAGTGCAAAAATACTAAATACAGATATTAGATATTTCAATACAAAGATGCTTCTGCACCCAGGTTGCATCACTAAATATGCTGGTTTAGTAGTGCAAGTGGAAAGTAAACATGTAAATCACAACATTATTTTGATGAATCCCAAAAACTGGTTGTTTCCCGCTCAGGCTGCGTGGCAGTGGGAAGATCTGGTCCAAGTCCAACTGAAGACAAGAGACTGAGATGTGGAGACGGTGGCACTGATGGACACTCTCACAGATTAACGGACACATGGACATATTGACGGACAAACGGATACATTAAACAATGTGACCAATGTTCACGGACACCCTTGTCACATACGCTCACCACACTAAAACCAGGAAGCTTCATGGGAACTTTTCTTGTCACCACATCTCACCTTGACGGATTCAGAAACACACACTGGCTGATGGAAATGACAGGTGTGGCATCCACTCTTGCAGTTGTTAATAGCCTAACAGGTGGACTGTCAGTGTATATGCACACACACACACACACACACACACACAGCACTTGTAACTCATCAAGACAGAACAGTCTGCAGCAGGAGTCAGTTGCCTTTGACCAGAAACATGATCAGTGTATTTGACGCGTATGTGTGTATCTCTGTTGGTTTAAAAATGTTTTTTTGGTTTAGATTAATTCTATGTTGCTTTGTATTTTTTCTCTCTGCTGAGTCGGGAAATGTATAAAATCAGAATATAAATTGTCGGGAAATAAAATGAAGCCCTGTACTTATCCTGAATGTCTCATTAATGTCACTGTCACTTCTTTTATTAAATGCACTTCAAAGTGCATCTCTGGAGGGTGCACAGCTAAATGTTAACTCGCAGAAGGGGGCTACCCGTTAGGAGGTCAAGCCATTAATTAGGGCATGTCCCCAAAGAGACTAATGTATTATAGAGCTGAGGCTTCCCCTGTGCACAACCAGCATGGCAACACACATACACACACACCAAGTGCATTCATATTTCATATGCGTATGTTTTGCCCAGAGCTTCTATTTCAATGTCAAAATTGCCTGTTGAAATTGTCTGCCACCCTCTCTTGTACCTCCATCACGCATTCAAAACTGCCTTTGTCATGCCCGCCCTGTCCATCTCTTACTCTTTTGATTCTGTTTTCTCCAAATTCCCCACTCTTCATCCTGCATGACATTAATGGTGGCAATTAGCTGACCAGCAGCGATAGTGAGAGGGAAATAGGTAGGGAAATGACGATCCTGTTTCATTTAACCCTGCATCTTTCTTCACCCCCCTTCCCTCCAACATCCCTCCCACCTCTATAAATAGTGGTGTTAATTTCAGTCAGTGTGATTGAGCTTCATTGGTTCAAAGTTTTTACCAGATTGGAGCTGTGAATTCTAACAGCTGTACACCTCTCAGAGTGTTTGTCACTGAAAGAGGGTTAGCTGGCATACATGTAATTTAGTGGCAGGTGAGTCGTGTGTTTTTATTATAGGTGTGACCGACTACTCTGCATATGCAAGTTCACGCCTTACTTCTGCATTAATGTTTGTTGTTTGGCCACCGTGGCTACAGATTGCTGCAGCGTCTGCTGGTATATCTCATAACTAGACGGTCATTAAAACTTTCGAGTGGAACAAAGCCAATCAATTACTTTGATTGATCAGTAAAATGCCCAGAGGAGATGGAAACACTAGCTGTGCATCAGACTGGTAGAGAATCTCAATACACTCGGGTGGCATATCTCCTCTTGCGCCTGCCTTGATTTTATTGACATTTGTTTGAAAAACTGTACACAGAGGAAATTCTTGCTTAGCATCCTGTTAATCTTTCTGAAGCGAGAGGAATCCATATGAGGTGAGGAGATAAGGAAGAGCTTCAGACACAAGCAGCCGCCTTATTCTTCCTTTTCAGCTGCTCCTCTCGGGTAAAAACATGATTGGCACATGCAGGACTTTTTAATGCCAAGCCTGTGGTTCAAAATCAATGCAAGGCGGTGGACTAAATGTTCACTTCAGGGAGAAAAAGATTAGGATACAGGGGTAGCTATTAAAATGCACAGTGTAAGCTTTTGTCCTTCCCAGAAAGCATTGCAGATCGCACGGCTCCCAGGGGAATTCATTCAACATGCACAGAAATAAACAGATAGACACAAAGCTAAAACGCCAGTGTTGAGTCTTTTATTATTTAACTTCCATGGTACAGAAAGACCACATTTCTACAGGAATGCTACCAAAAATCACAAGACTGGGTTTCTGGAGGATTGCACGAGCCACGCATGATGCCACCAGCACTATGTCTGTAGTGGAAATGTGTGTAAGTTGGGGTTTCATGTCTCAAAGCTGCTTAGAAAAGTTGCCAAACACAAACTGACATTTGGCTTTGAAAGGCTGTAAGATATCACTCACTGATAGATAAAATAGACATTTATAAATAATACATTTGAAGCAACTCTCACAGGTCTTCTTACTGTATACATGCAGATTCATTGGAGAGACAGAAGTGATGTACTTGATGTACTACTTTCCTTTGGTGCACCCGAGACAGCTGATATACAGTGACTTGATAATGATATGAAGGGAAATGATGGTGGTTTTGTTTTCCAGATTGAGATACTTGGCTGTCAGGTGGAAAAAGGTTCCTTGTGGTAACATCAGTCCTTTGATCATGCGTACAGTTCACAGATGCTCATTTCCATGACGACATAAATCTCTTTGTTGTGCACCATTCCAAAACCTTTGGGAATCATTGATTTTCAACAGGAATGCCTCTTCTATCCATCCCTGTTCTGAATATTTTATCTCCACCACTCTATGCTTAACACACCTCTACACAGTCCAGCGGGAACAAAGGGTGCTCACAAAGGCTCGACAAAGAGGTGAACGTCAGCCAGATAATTAAGAGAACAAATCATGAGGAAAAACTGAAACAAAACAGGCTCCTCTACACACTGCAGAGGAAAAAAGCCACACTATTTGCATTTCAGGCGCCCAAAGCGGGGAATAAACAGCAGTTTTTGGAGCGTGACATGTTAAACACATTGCCTGTTGGCTACAGCAGTGCCAAACAGCTTTTGTGAAATACCCCGTTCAGTGTTTGGAGATACTGAGAATGGCTTTTTTAACCATTTACAAACCGGATACAAGCCTGCTAGACTGAACTGAACTGGAGTGTCATTTCATGAAAGAACAGTCTGCTGGATTAAAATTAATACTGAACAGCTTCTTGTGTGCAGCTGAATTACTGGAAACAGTTGTGGAAGCACAGGTAGGGCATATCAGGGGTAATGGGATGTTGCATGGCAGTTAAACTGCTTGTTGGGAATTAGTCATGGCAGGTCGAAGCGCAGAGTGGTTGGGTAGCTTGGCAGAGAAAACGGAGCAGGTTACAGTGACGCGGAGCCACATAAAAGAAATTTACACCGAGTACAGAGGAAGGAAGGAGGGAGCAGCGGGGAGATGAGTTTGGGTTTTTTAGACCTCAGGGGAGCCAAGGAGTTTTGTGGTGGCTGGATACCTGGGATCCCTGAATTCATTTCACAGTTTCAGAGAAAATAAAACGGCGCTGCGGGCACACCCTCTGGTCGTGTTGATGTTCCTCCTCAGGCCCCGTAGAAATGTTTACCATATGGAAAAACAGTCACCTCAGAGGTTCACAACTGGGATCCTGACACAGCAAGAGACACAGAGAAGAAGAGTGAGAGAGAAAGAAAGAGGATAAAAAAGGAGGAGGGGAGGGTTGTGGGGAGCTTGGGAGACCTGATGATGGGAGGAAAGACAGAAGAAGAGAGGAGAAGTGGAGCAGAGAGGCCTGAAGCTGTAAAAGAGGTGTACATGCAAACGGAAAGCTGCATCACAGGGGACTGAGAGGGCGGCGGGGGGAAGAGACGGAAGAGAAGGAGGAAGAGGAGGAAGGTGGAGGAAAAGCTGATGGGGGAGGAAGTGAGAGAGGGAGCACTGGAGTACAGCACTATAATTATCCTGATTGAGATTAACTTTAAATACCCTCAAATAAAAGCATCATTTCATGGATGACGGCTGGGCGCCTTTTCATAGGCCCACAATGACTCATCTGGAGAGGGAGTTTAAAACACTGATACATCTTACAGCAGCACCAACACTCCAGCCCTGAATACTCCACAGAGAATAGCACTACTGTCCAATTATACTCCATGTACAGCCTTACAATGTAAGCAAAAGAAGTAATAAGGCTGCTTCACACACTCTCTCACACACACACACAAAGAAGCAACCTTGAATCCAGAGGTGCACGGAGACTCACACATGCACATCAGACTCATAGACTCAAGACACACACACACACACTCACACACTGATCTGCAGACAGGAGGGACTATTACCTCTGCCCAGTGAAGGAGGAGGGTGTCTGTCTCACAAGGGAACGAGAGGGGGAAGAATGGAAAGTATGGATGTTAAATGGAATGAATGGAGAAGGAAGGGATGGGGGGGGGGGAAGGAAGGAAGGATGGAATGGAAAGAAAGGAAGGAAAGAGGAAACAGGGACAGTGGAAGGAAGAGTTGCTACAGCGATAGAGGGAGGATTAAAACGAGAGCATGGACATGTTCAGATGACGACCAAACACAGAATGAAAGAGAAAGACAGAGGGGGAGGCCCAGAAAAAAGTCAGAGAGCATCAAGAACAGCAGAGCCATTTAGCATCAGCGAACACATTACACTGCCACTGTGAGAGAGAATTAGTGCACTCATCGGACTCATTAAAACGCTGTCAGAGGGGAGAGAGAGGCAGAGCGAGAAATGGGGAAGGAGACAGGCACTGTGGGATGGGGGGGAAGGGAGTCATAAGGGGTGAGGTGGGAAGGATGCAACAAGGCGAAGAAATGGACAGAGGGGTGACGCAGCATCACTGTGGTGGCGTGCCGTGACTTCCTTAAGGAGAGTGAGTTAGGGTGAAGGCGCGGTCGAGAATCTCAGGTTCAGGCTCTTAAGAATACTTAGGCGCACGACAAAGCTGTTCTTGCAGCCATAAAAGCCATCCTGCACCCTCATCTTCCCTCAGCAACACCTGTCCTCTTCTGGCTGACTCCCCGCTCTCTCTCTCTCTCTCTCTCTCTATATATGTATATATATATATATATATATATATATACACACACACACACACACAAACACCGTCACGCTTGATAACATTAGCCACACTGACAATTTTAGGGCTGGGAAAATCACTGAGCACATATGCCACTCTTCTATAACCATAATGAACTGGCCTGTGGCCAATTTCCACCATAGGCTATCATTTCAGTCCATCTGTACCCCCCTCCCGTTCATTCCACGGCACTTTCTCCATCTAACACATGGCGTTATTTACACATTTATGACACTGAAGCACGAGCCAGTCTATAGAGAGGGGCTGCTGCCATGTCTCCAGTCTGAGTCCCTGCAATTCTCACTTTTGTGATGCCACTTTGGATCCACCAGCAGCGTGGGTTTTCCTCCACAATGGGGGCCGGTGAAGTAAGTTATCGAAATAACAGCGAAGGCCAGTCTCAGGAACAGAGAGAAAAAGGGGTTTATCGTGTATCAGCTCACGGCAAGCTGGAGGATTATCTGTGGATCTGCAGCCGGACCGGCGGCGCTGGGAGAGATAGGAGACTGGTGAGGCAGATAAGAGGAATACCAGCTGTGCAAAGACAGGCAGTATTAGAGCAAGGCAATGACGATAACTGGAAGTAAGCGAAAGAACCTGAAGGAAGAGGGGGAACACAGGTATTCAGGGAAAGAAAAAAAATCCCTGTGAGGCGAAGGGGAAGGAGGCCCACGTGGGAGGAGGGAGGGAGGGTTAGGGAGAAAGCGAGGGGAGATAATGTAGGAGTGTGGGAGCAAAACTGAGATTAAGAGAGACTATGAAAAAGGGATATGAAGGAGAACAAATTATACAGGTTCAGGCAATGAAATGAAAAATTACAATACAACAGAAATGTGGGTAAGATGAGCAGATAAGAGAATTACAGTAAGGAGGAGGAGAGTAAAAGTATAAATGAGGGAGGAAAAAAGAGGGAGATTGACAAAAAAGAGAAGAAAGAGCAGAGTGTGAGATGCAGGAAGAGAGGAGTCCCAGTGGTCAAATAAACTAGGTGTTATTGGTTTGATCAGCAAAGCGTGGAAGTGCTCCACTACATCACACCGATGACTCCCCATTTCCAGCTAATGGCCATGTGTGCAGCGAACACTTGCTACGAGGCCTGAAAACGTAACATATATAGAACCCCCACCCTGTGTTTACATGCTCTGAGAGGTTTAATGACCGGTGGGCTCTTAAAGCACATTGACACCAGTGAAGCCATGTTGTTGCTCAAGCCTGTAAGGCAACAGATCTGTTTTTGCCTCCCATCCTAATGGTGATAGCAAATGTTTAATCATTGCAACTCTAATGGCACTAAATGACACATCTGTGCCAACTGTGACTTTCAGGAACACAAGTGTTGTTAATAAAGGCATTAGTTAGCAATTACTCAGCTCTCACTTTAAGGGGGGGAATACGTTGACACATTACGTCATCATGTACAACAGGCACATAGACAAGAGAGCATGCACATGCGAACACATCTGCAACTATCAAGGTTCAATCTTTACTGAAACCCACACATCTGGCCTCCTCATTAATCCTGACACATCTGGCCCCATCCATACATTTTCATCTCGACCCATCGGTGGGTCAACAGGGGAAAGTCTCCAATTTTCAGTACAAAACAGCAAATTCTAGATGCTTTCAGCCCCATTTTTCAAAACACACTATATTCCAATGTCTTAACACTTATGGACAGTCACTCAAAGTCAGTGGTTCCCAACATATTTTACCACTTAAACTAAGCTACTTGCGACTCCTCTTCACTGTTTGGATATGTCTACAGACCCCCAGGTTGGAAACCTCCGTTCAAAGTAAATCTACAATTGACCTCAACACATCCCTGCTTTAACTGAGGTACATTATTATTATGTTATTCTCAAAAGAAATATATTTTTTTCAGAACAAATGTAATCCAGGAGGGCTACAAAATGGTTTCAGATCAAGCACCTCATTTGACCTTCTCAGTCTTAAAGTGCCCAATTTAGAAATCCGAAACGCCGCCGTATTAACGGAGGCATCTTGTATTGACACTCACACTGGTCTGCACCTCACAGTGTGTGTTCTTAAAATGAGAAATTGTCTAATCCACAACTTTTACCATAAAATACAATGAGGTCTTTCAATCAGGGGAACCAGTAGTGCCCTCCTGCTGTGGGACAGATGTTCAGCTCTTACAGGTTGTTAAGAAAGTTTGCTGATCATTCACTCTTATTCAGCAATGCCCACTTTATATTTATGTGGCCATACACACAGACACAAACAAGATTTTGGAGGACAGTTTGGGTGCCTACCAGAGTTTGGCTGTAATGACGACTGCCGTCAGGATGAGGAGCGAGGAGATGGTCACGGTGACGTAGAACTGAGGGTCCACTGTAACACACACACACACACACACTCATGCAGTTACTAATCTCAGACCATGACCATGTATAATTGTATCCAGAACAAAAGAAGAAATCAATGAAGCCAGCTGAAACATGAAATTGGATGTGCAAGACGTTGGCCTCCAACTAAAACACTAATCTGATGACGTCTTCTCTGTATCTTGCAGTTTGACAGCGGCCAATTCCTCCCTGTGAGTGATGAGAACTTTATTAGGCATTCCCCGCCACAGACACAGCCAGCTGCACACAGCACGGTGTCAGCCTTCACCCTGGTGACAGCTAATTCCCTGGAGGACTTGTGGCATGTGTGTGTGTTCACATGGACTGCGGCTCGTGGCCACTTTTATTTAGAAATCCTTCATGTGCATCTCCTGATGCCCACCTTCCTCAGGCTCCGTCTCCTCCGCCTCCGTCCCTCCGTCCTCCACTCCCTCCTGGTCCCTAGATTCCAGCGGTGCCTCCTCTCGGGGCTGCATGCTTGCATCAGGATAAGGCCAGTCCTTGGACGTGGCGGTGCTGGCCTCCTGCTGGTCCCCATGCCGGTGCAGGGGGTCAGTTTCATGGGTGGAGAGGAAGTGGTAGGTCTCATCCTCCAGAGGCTGCGTGGGACCCCAGACCACCGCCCACAGAGGGGTGGGTGTGACCTGGGCAGTGACGGACAGCTGGACCGACAGGGCGTCCACCTGCTCTTCGTCCTCGCTGTCGTCACGGTTACAGGTGGAGGGCTGTGTCACCAGAGCAACCAGGAGGAGGCAAATGAGGCAGCGAAGGGCAGTCAGTCGTGCGACAGGAGAGATGGAGCTGGAAGAGAAGTGGAGGAGAAAGAATGAGAGGTGGTGGAGTGACAGAGAAGTTATCTGAGAAAATGTATTGTCTACTGGCGCCCTGCACGACCTCATCAGCTCAGACATTGATTCCCATGCCAGCCATCACTCAGAATGACATTTTATGCATCTGCACCCATAAATCCCTCCTTCACCTCAGATACTATCCATCTTACCATCTCTCCATCGCTTCGCTCTGTTCACTGAGACTCCGCTCCTCCGCTCATCTCTCTCTCTGTAAGATAGGACAGAGGGGCAAGAGAGGGATAGAGAGAGGGAGAGAAAGGGGGAGGGTCCAGCTTTTTTCTCTTCTTTTATGTTGCCAGATAAAAGCATGTTAACATAGAAACCAGCAAGAGTATTGGCAGAAAGCCAACTCTGTCACTTTTTTCAAAAAAACAAAAAACATACAGACTCCCCCCGGGCTTTTGAATTTAACGCTCAATTATGCGCCACATGTTTATACAGAATCCACATCAGCATTCAAAAACACCCAGAAGTACACACTCATTGTCTGTTCTGCTCTCTCACACACATTTACAGTGCGCACACCTGAGCACAGCACATTAATCATCATTACAGGCGTCATGCATGGAGCCAATACTCTATATGGCACTTTGAGCAGAGAGGCAACTTCCTATCCAACAACTGCTGCCTAAATGCCACAGAAATGTCACTTAGAGACACACAAGCACACCGGGAGACGGACACAGACACACACGCACTCCGACACATATCAGTTATCATGCCTACCTCTGGCAGTGGAGAGAGGGAATGAGAGGGAGACGGAGAGAAAGGGGGAGATACAGAGAGCAAGTGAGAGAGAAAAAAAAGCATCGGTTGCCGTAGCGACTGAGACATGTAGAGTCTGCTAGAGTAAGAGAGGGGAGAGAGAGCGATGTAGGGAGGGCAAGAGACTGTAGGAAAGAGATTTAAATGCTAATTATGTGTTTTTTTTTAAACGGGTTCAATTGAATGGACATGGAGGAAACGAAATGAGTTTGACGAGGCAAACAGAAATGATACTGAGGACGACATTAATAAGCTAATTTTAGAGGCGGGAGGTTTAAAAAAAAAAACGGAAAAAAAAACTCTTCAATTATGTTTACAAAAACAGCAAGGACACCCCAGAGAGAAAGAGACAGGAATACAGGCAGCAAAGAGGAGGAGGAGGAGGAGGAGGAGGAGGAGGAGGAGGAGGAGGAGGAGGAGGAAGGTAGGAGGGGAATAAAGATGGAATAATATTTCATTTACATTCATTTACATAGGCTGCACCGGCAGAGCAGGGCGATGAACTGGTGTTTGAAGAAGAGGCAGGGTCAGATTGAAAAGACAACAAGAGATGCAAATTTGGAGGTGAGAGTCACAGTGTGACAGCTTTATTGTATGTGGAAATAATATTTACATAGAAAACAATCTGCCTACCACTCACACATACACACACACTCACTTTCTCCATCCATATGCTCCCTCTCCGACACTGACACTCAGTCTGTCATACTTCACTCCCCTGCACCCTCCTTCGCTGTCACTACGCTCCCTCCCTCTCATTTCCTCTTCATGGCTGCAGGCCGTGGAGTCCTCGGCGTGAGAAACTGGCACTCACTGGAGAACGCAGCGCAGCCACGAGCCGGACCCTCCATCCTCTGACCGGCTGTCTTCTCCTTCATCGTTGCCATCATCGTCCTCGTAATCTAAATTTGACAGGGAGGTCATGAGGATTCGTCATGACATGCATCATCTAAAATTAACATGATAGTCAAATCTGCAATTCCATGGTTACTCATCAAGGGTGTGCGTCAGTAAATGAAGACATGGAAAGGTGTGAAATTGCAGTGTGTGTGTGTGTGCCTGTACCATCAGTCTCCTCGTCATCTTCTGTGTCCCCCTCTGACTCCAGCAAGCAAGACTCCAATCGAGTGTCTCTCTTCGCTGTGACGTCACCCCTGTAACATTTACACCCGCAATTAATTAAACACCTAATATCAATAGAAGTGTGTGTCAAAATCAGTTAAATCCGTTAGCACATTATAAATCCCAGTATACCTTTAGAATTAGCAATGCAGTTGACCTTGGAAGGAATAATGAATATGCAAATAAGAAATACAATTGAGCAGTTTAGGCTAAAATCTTTTTAACTGAGTGGTGTTGACATGTATTGCGCTCACCTCTGCTTCCCAGAACTGGGGATCTGCTCCCATACGAGGAGGTCGCGACCTCCAGTGACCCACCGGTGGTCTCCGCTCCCTGTCGTCCACGCCGCAAAGCAGAGGATTCTGGGAGCATCAGGCCAGGTCAGAGAGGCCAGGTACCGACACTGAGGCATAGAGAACACTAGAGGGAGGAGAGGGAGGTGAAGGGAATGGCGGGTCAACGGAGGAAAACAAAGTGGTTTCGATTTTGTCTTAAGTCCTTAAAGTGCTTTCACCCTCTCAGAGTGGAGCGAGTAACTTCTGGTTGCACATGGTTTACTCTGTGACTCACAATTTAGCGAGCTCTCTCCATTTGCCAGATCATAGCAGGAACCAATTAGGAGGCTTCCTGTCTGGTGGACACAATCTGTTACCCCGGTGATGCTGCTGTGATTGGTCAGTCTGGACATCGTTCCTATGATAATTGGACAGATGTTAGGTGGAAGGATTCAATCAATCAATAAATCAAACTTTATATTTATATAACATAGTCAAATGCAACTCAAAGTGCTGAACATAAGAAAAATGAATGAAATAAAGTGTAATATAACACCGAGCCCTAGGAACAAACAAGAGACAACTACCAGAGGACCTGAGGGATCTAGCAGTGGGTACATATCTTAAAACCATGTCAGACAAGTAGTCTGGAGCGAGACCATTTAGGGATTTGTAGACCAATAAAAGGACCTTAAAACCAATTCTAAAACTAACAGGTAGCCAGTGCAGCGATTTTTTTTTCTTCAGGAGGAGTTTCACCATAGCACTCTTAAGTGTGGTTGGAAAAACACCTAAGCTGTGATATGCCTTCATGATTTTGGGATTGTTCTGATTATCACTGATCAGTTTGGTGAAATTAGCTTGTCTATAGCATTTCTGCCTTATTGTACACACCCAGTTGCTCCCGGAAAATGTCATGGTGGATATGTAATTTAGACTTTCTCCATTTTCTTTCTGCTACACAACAATTTCTCTTTAGTAATTTTGTCATTTTTCCAGAGGGCTCTCTGTTTGGGGTTGGCCTTTCATTGTTTGACAGGGGAGACAGTGTCAATAGTTGACCTAAGTTTGGTAATTAGGTGATTTGCCAGATCATTACTTGAGGAGGGTATAATAGCTGCTGGTATAGTTTCTGAACAGGTCATGAAATTTGCAGCAACCTCGGGGGTAAGACACCGTTTTTTAACAAGGTGTTCTGTGTTTTTCTGTGCTGTGTCAGCTATAACTGAAAACAATGCACAAAAATGATCAGACGTAGCCAAATCAGCAACGGAGGATACATCAACAGTAAGTCCATGTGTTATCACCAGATCTAAGTTGTGGCCATGGCTATAGGTGGGACCAGTGACATGCTGAGTAAAATCCATATAATTCAGAATATTTAAAAATCCCATGGCTTTGGACTCACATGTAGGTTAAAATCACCTACGATAATGCTTTTATCATGATTACTGTAGATAATAGATAAGAATTCTGTAAAGTCGGCTAGGAAAAGGAAGCATTGCTTGGATTATGCAAATGTTCCCACATCTACCTTCCTCATTCAATCTTTCTCTCTCTATCTGACACACACACACACACTGCCCATCCCATTCAGGGGCTCACCGGTCCTCCAGTACAGGATCTTGAGCCAGGCTCGACCGTAAGCCAGGAACACTCGGTCTCCCCGCGGGCTGAGGGTGAGACGCCCGCCCGGCCCCCCTCCACAGCCCGTCACCTGGCCGCTCCAGTGGTGCAGCAGCCTCAGGGGGTCTCGATCCGAACACCGGTTCTCCCAAACAGAGACCCCTCCCTCAGCCGAGCCGCTGAACACCAGCGGACCCTGAGACTGTAGAGGGCACAGGAGACACGGTTGTCATGGTGATCTGAGTCTTTACCCAGTGAGTGTGTGTGAGAGAGAGATAGATACACAGAAAAAGGGAGAGTGTATGTATGTTTGTGTAAATGGAAAAGAAGTGTGCGAACAGTTTCAAAATGTACGCTTCTGTGCCGCTCTTGGTTATAAATGGATTGTGCGCTTTGCATGATAAACAACAAAGAGCATGACAATGATGTGCTACGCTTTAATGCTTTAGGCATATTTTGATGATTGCAAATTGAAAAAAATGTGCATATGCAGCTCTGGATTTCAATATCCATAAAAAGCCTTTTTGTTCAAAATATGTACTGTATGCTCTTTGAAATTGGCCGAGCTCCACAGCTTACATCTCAACAAATATCTTTGATTTCCATTTGAAAGCAATAAACAAGGAAAGCTTGTGTGAGGATAAGAGTGTAGAAATCTAGCTATTTGATTTCCTGAGGAGAGGCTTTTTCACAAATTAATAGTAAAGAGTTCTAAAACTACTTTAGACAGCTTCTACAGAGCGAGTAAACATTGGCGTGTTTTTGTGTCAGCCACTGTGTTCTTAAAAATAGGCTGAACATGAAAAAAAAAACAGCTTGAGCATCCTCAGCGTGGACAGCATATCATCGTCAGTAGGTGAGTGACCCACTCACCTGGATGGAGGTGACTGCTTCCTGGTGAGCGTTGATTGACTGGCAGTTTTCGAAAGTGTGCCAGCTCCAGGCTTGAATTTTCCCCCCGTCTGAGGGGTGATACAGTGTGAGGTTAACATGTGCTGACAGGCGGCTGGCAGTCATTATTGTTGGTCACGGTCGACCCACCTGAGCCTGACTGCCTAAACCGTGTGCCTCCATCTCTCTGATTCAGCTCGAAAGCCCTGCGATACACTCACTAACTCACTGGCAGATGATGTCACTGTGTGAGATTCTGCCTACATATTAGTAAAGACATATATACAAACCGGCATTCATACAAATATACATCCACATGTCTGCTCCAAAACACATACATGTACGGAAGTAGATATAAAACCCAAATACGATGTGATATGACAACATCTCCAATTATTGTGTTCACTGTGTCACTAGCTCTTACTTTTTCCACACACACCTGCTCTCCACACAACAACACACCTGACCCAGTGATGATGTAGCCGTCTTCCTCTGGCACAAAGCAGAGAGCAGTCACAGCATTGAACGTGTAGATAGACTTAACACACTGCCCTGGAGGTAACGGGAAAATACTAATTTAATTGACAGGGCACAGACCACCAGTCACACTGGCATACATTGATTACGATACAAACGTTTTCCAGACAGAGCCCTGAGGCTCCGTCTACCTTAATATATATATATATATATATATATATGTATATGTATGAGTGTGTGTGTGTGTGTGTGTGTGTGTGTGTGGTTAAGAATACCAATGCTCAGGGCCCAGATCTTCACGTAGCAGTCTGCCGAGCCACTCAAAATAAACCTCTCCTTGTTGGACAAAGACAGGGACCAGGCTGGCAAGAGGGCAAACACAGACAAAAGAGCAGGAGGGGACGGAGGAGGAGGAGGAGGAGGAGGAGGAGAAGGAGGAAGGAACAGGGATCAGAAAAGGAGAGAAGAGGACAAAAAGATTAAGCTGAGAGGAAGCTGTAAATAAGTGATGATGTACAAAATGAAAAAAGTGACAGATTGTTAGAAGGAGGCAAAGAGAGAATAAACATGATTTAAAAAAAGAAACAGATAATTAGTTGATGAGCGCAGTGTGACTTTAGCTCGACTGAGCTGCAACATTTGTGCAGTGCACTTCTCCACTTGGTATTTTAAGTTGGGGAAGCAGGTGGGGAGGGAGTGTAGGAGGAGAGCCGGAGAGGCCATTGAAGTTCAAGTGATGGAAGGCTGCCTGCTACAGACAGACAGTGAACTCTCTAAAGTGTCTACCGAGGTTATCTCTCACTGGGGTTGATCTGATGAACTGCTCCTATAATTACCAGACCGCAGGACACAGGCATTACTCGGCTGTAGTCTGCGCGCTCGGGTGTGTATATGTGTGTGTGTCCTCACCCAGCCTCTTGCAGTACTCAGGGGGAGGTGCAGACAGACAGGTGACCCCACTAGTGTGACCCCCCAGGTTCTTGTGCTCCGTTGCCGTGGGAACGTGCCACACCTTCACTGTCGTGTCTCGGCTAAGAGGAGAAAGATGGACAGAGTGAGAAAGAGAGGATACAGGAAGATAAAAGGGGAGTTATAGTGAGTGAGAGAAGGCGGCGAAAACAAGCAAAGTTAAAAGGCGTTCGAGATAAATCACAAGAGATTTGCGCCGAGCGTTTGGGGCGGAGGAGGAAAAACAAATGCATGTCAGACAGCGAGGGAGAGAGCGGGAGCATATTAAGTGATAAATTAGGTGAAATGTTCACTTTGCACATCCATTATGCAAATCAGGGCTTCCTTCCTGCTTTACCTTCCAGAAACCACCAGGTTGTCAACGGCAACCACACAGGTGACTATGTCATTGTGACCCTCCAACAGCCTCAAGCGAAACTTTGCCTTCTCCCACGACAATTTGAGGGATGTAAATTCAGCTTCTGTAAAAGAAATGATTTGTGCAATTAGCAATGTTGCCTCATCAGCACCCCGGCTTGTTAGTCTACACAGTTTGTCAATATGGATTAGTCTGCCAATGTGAAGCGCGGGGCTAATTTATAGCTCCAAGGATGCAAAACGTGGGTCCTGTCTTCAGGGAAGCAAATGCAGCCTATTGGTTTTAATACTGGCAGCCACATGAGCTTGTTAGGACTCCCCGGGGCATACATGTATAATCTGATTTTAGATGTTAATCGCAAATTAGGGCACTGCATTGTACTTTTAGCTGCCTGCAATAAACTGTAATAACAATCTCTTCAGCCACTTTTCTTAATTATCCCACCTTGCTGTCGCAGTTGCTGGCCGTTGTCAAAGTCAGGAGAGCCTGCTGACACGTTTCGGCAATGATCTGACACCTTGGCCGGCTCCGTCCTTTCCTGCTGTCTGCCTATCTCTGCTCCCCCTCCTGTCTCCCTCTGCCTGGCAGCCGGTGCTGGCGTTGCTTGAGCTTTGGACTCCTCTTCTCCCTTAAGGATCTTGGAGGCTGGAGGCGTTTGTGATGGAAGGGCCTCAGGGGCATCCTCCCTGTGCCAGTGCAGAAAGCAGGAGCTGAATGAATAATCAAGACGCAAACTGCACACAGCATCCTTTGCGACAGGCAGCATACCTGTAGAG
The DNA here is from genome assembly GCA_005408345.1 of Macquaria australasica. NCBI lineage: Eukaryota > Metazoa > Chordata > Actinopteri > Centrarchiformes > Percichthyidae > Macquaria > Macquaria australasica. The sequence continues at coordinate 464,853 of SEMN01000124.1, forward strand.
GATCTCCAAGTCCCACACAAACAAAAACAGTACTTCCTAATGAGCTCCTAGTCTGTGTATTAGAAAGAATACGTGTGTTCATTCAGTTTGATGTTAATATCCACAAATGGTGATTTCAGTGATCTGCACAAAGCCCAGAGGGGCTTTAATAGAGAGGATGACATCCCTGAATGATGTTTACATGACACATTATGAACAGCAGAAAGTTCCCATTTTCTTAAAGCGTGACAGCATTTGACCTCCAGTGTGTGTGGATAGACATACAAAAAAGATCAAAGGCTTCAAAGCGAATGAGGTTGCTTTTGAAGAATTATGCTTCTCTCCATCTGCCCCCCCCCCCCTTGCTAGTACCTCTCCCTCACTTCCTTACACTTGTCTTTTCATCTTCTCCTTTTTTCCGTCTCCCACAATCCCCAGAGTTTGCTGTGGGCCAGAAAGCTGCAGCTGAAGCTCAGCCAATCTGGAACGCAGCTCCGCCTTCCTGGAGATCTGAGGGGGAAGAAGGCACGAGATTGGTTGTAGACCAAGCTGCTAAATCCACAAGTTGTTTATATGCACAACCAACATACTGAGCCTGTCTTGATTTATTAGGCTGCCACTGGCAACATACGCCGTACTCCTGTCTGATTCTGAGCTATGAAACATGCATGAATGAGTGAATTCAGCTTGTCAACTTGATATTAAGTGGCTGTTTCCTGTGTTAAAGGAGCATTGCACCAGTTTTATACATACAGGTCTACTATTTTAATTGTGAAAACAATGACGTATTTTGTGGCTCTGGTGGAGCTTTGTTAAATCTGAGAAAAAAAAAGGTTAATCTCAGCTTGGGCTCGGAGACTACACTTTTTCACAATACCTCAACGTAAAAATACTTATTTCATAGCAAAAGTCCAGGATTTAAAAAAAATACTGAAGTTAAAGTACAAAAGTATTGTCAGTAAATGTACTTAGTTACGCACTACTGATTTTGAGTCCCCAAACTTTATGGAAGTGCAAGTTGCTTTTAAATGTGGTCTAAATCCATGAACTTTCCCCCAAAATATGAAATCTGTCTCTATGTTACTTTAATAAGGAGAAAATTCATTGAAAATAAAGTGTGATATTATATGCGTTATTGTTGTTTTGCAGTCATTTTCTGGTTAGTTGTAGACTTTTTCATACACTATACATCCAGACAAAGGAGATGCAGCTTATTCACAGGAATGAATTATGGGTACTATACCAGTAACCTTCACCATCACTACCAAATGATCTTCAGCTGTAGCTGTGTGGGACACCATTTATTTTCCCGTTTCCAATTAGGGGATATAAGGAATGATATAAAGGCAGCTCAGTAAATAAAAACCACAGTTGTAGGGCATGGCCATAACTTACAGAATCCAGATTCTGCCCTTTAACATACTGTGGCTCTCTTGTTGTTCCTGATCATTATTTTTTCTGAAGCACTCTGCTCAAAGTGTAAGCTTCTGATCTCCCACACTCCTAGGGCAAAAACTGTCAAATTATTCATTCCCCTATTATTATTAATTCATGTTAATCACATATTTTTCTTTTTATAATATCAACACTGTCGTTCCTAGTTTAAACAGCCTTACTTCAAACCTTACCATAACCATTAAAATATCATCTTTATTTAACCATGTGAGCGCTAGCCTACTATGTGCCAGATCTGATACCTACTGTAATACTTTAACGGACTGTTTGGTGTGTGAATATGCAACACTCCTCTACTGGAGCTTGGTGAAAATGGATATTTGTTCTAATGTTTTTTAATTTTGACTAAATCTGTGTCTGAGCTGCAGTCATAACCTGTTGTTACACCAGAGGGAAATCTATTCAGGATTTGCCGAAGTCACACAGATTACACACAGATCACATTGGGGGGGGAAAAAGGCATATGAAGTGTTTCTGTACCTTGAATCTCTCTTCTGGGGTAAGACTGATTTTTATTTCCAGATTTTCAATCTGCCTTAACTTCTTCTGTAGCTTCCTCACCTCCCCCATTTGAAGCTCTGGGCTTGTCTAAAGCGCCGCGGACCAACTGCGCTTCAAACTGCCTGACTGACTCTCCGCTGGTCAGAAAAGACACAACATTGCCTTTTAATGAAAAGTCTGGAGAGGTTTAAATAAATAAAGATGTATCAAACGGATCGACTGAGTGTTGGGGAGACGTGTCACCGGATGTTGACGTTACAGTCGACGTGTATAACTGTCCTTACAGCGACATCAAGTGGACGGTTACAGCAATACCTTGAAAAACGGTTAACAATAAATATAAATTGCACAGTATATTTACCGGTTCCACCGGGTATTCATTTAAGCTGACGTGGTCGTGTACGGCTTTATATGTTACGTGCAGCTAATTCACACAACAACAGTCTAACTGGCTAAAAGTCACTCTGTCAACTGGAGGACAGTAACGCTGTGCTGCCTTCAAGTGCTATTCCATCAGCTCGTATTTTCCCCTTCTCCAAGTCTTAAATGAGATTACAAATGAAATAAAACAAAACAAAAAAAAAAATTAAGTGCTACAAAGTCCACTTGTACCTCAGCAGCAAGGTGAAGAGGAGAAAAGGTGTCATAAGAAAGCCATTCATAATTCAATATTTTATTAGATGAAAACTGATGTAAGTATGCTTCACAACTAAACATCATCAAGCGTTAGTAGGCGGCACACACATACAATTCTGATTAGTTTTAAAGACAAGGGAAATGACACACAGTAAATACATTGCATACTTTTACAATCCGCTGCCAAGAAGGCAACCTCTAAACATGAAATTTCTGCAAAAATAGTGCAGTAGAAAATTGGGGATTTTCCAGTGATGGATGTATTGTAGTGGGCTGTAATGGGCCTGTGTTGGCTTCTTAGGTAATCCATCAATGCTCTGAGGAGGACAAGGTTAATAATTATGAGTGAATGAATGTTTTAAGGCACAGGTTTCAGGGAGCGCATTAACTCCAAGAAAGTGCATACACAATTTGAGGGTATAAATTACTAATCCGACGGGAAAGTGTATTAAGCGCGCGATTTAGTAACATGAACGAATACTTTGTCATTTGAGAGAACTAATTATATTTGGAGGAACTATTTATCATTTGACACCTTCCAGACACGGTTCATTCCGACAGCGCGTGAACACAGCATGGGCCTACTGGCTGCCTCCCGTCACAAACTTGATACTCAAATCTAAACTATCACGTAGGGACGCGGTTCAGGTCCGTGTACATTCACCATTTAACCGCAGCTGTAAGGACACCAAGCAGCCGACCGATGAACGCGTTACATTATAGACATTTTTGTAATTAACTGTCCCCTCGGCTACGGGAAGTGACATCACCACACACACGCTTCTTTTGTCTGACGACCTTATCCGGAGGAAGTGAAGCTTAGACGAGGCAGTGGCTTCGCCGAAGAGAAAAAAAAAATCGTAGAAAAAAAAAAATAGCAAAGAGGGGGAAAAAAAAAAAAACTTCACTGGTTTACAGGAATTCGGGCAGATTTGGAAACGGTGTCCGAATTGTCCCGACCCACGAGAGTTCCGGGGAGGGAGACGGAGTCGTCGTTACCGGTAAACGCCACTATTCTCCGTGCACTCCGTAGATTTGCATGACTCTGCTGCCGCCTCTCCACCCGTCTCCACAGCCGGAAGTCTGTGAGGATGGTCTATTGGTTTTTTTTTTTTTCTCTTCGCTTCAGTTTTTTTTATCCTTAGGTTTTTTTTTTTTTTTTTTGCTGCTTTGCTTGTTATTCCCCCCCCCCCCCAAACACGAGGGCACCACAGGCACACTGCTGTCTGCCAGCTATCTGTATGGTAATCAGCACGTCGGGCTAACTACAAGATGCAAGGAGCCGAAATGGAGTCCTTGTGTTGAGCTACGGCTTATTGTAAACATTACGTGTATCTGTAACGGCGTGGCGTTTCGTACAATTTAGCGATGTTTGCTGTTTTGCAGTTCATTCAGCCTGATGTTGAGTGAACTGTTGAGCCGACTCTTAGCTGAGAAGTTGAATCTGCTGTAGATGCCCCACAATTTAGGTCACTTACTGTGTGTTGGTGCTCAAAACCATTAAACCTTACAGTTGAAGTCCAGTTAAGGGAGTTTAATTTAATTACATAGTCGATGCCATTAACATTCAAGGAGCATAATCTCTAATGTACACTTTTCACTGTATTGAGCCAAAGACAATCCTAATGTCAGAGACCAACATGTTATTTTTGTTTTTCAAACCATTTTCATGGTCTTTGGCTCTCCTCTCATCATGCCTCTTCTACTCAGTTAGTTATTAAACCTTTTTATAATTCCTCTTATCAGTCAGTCTACCTATGTTTATCTCTTTTTTTTAATTGGACATTTGCCAGTAGGATCCTACAAGACTGGACCCAAGGCTGCATTACCAACCTGGCAAAGTGAGCCCTCAAAAACCCCAGCTTCACTGTGTGGTAATTTGATTAATAGGACTTTTCCACAACAGATATGTTGACTTGTCATAGTAGAAAAAGCACATATGTGACTAATAACATGAATGATGGCACTGTTCTGTTCAAGTGTCCCAGTGAGCCAGCTTGCACAATACCAGGACCCTGAAACTGATGCAGCTCAATGGAATTCAGCCATCATTTATTTTATTGTAATTTGGCCAATTGTAATTTTGTCTGGGAATATGCAGCACTAAAGCGCAGTTTCAGTGGACATGCTAAGAGCCTTAAAGCTGGGGTAGGCAGTTTTCTTTTGGCGTCACTGGGCAAAATGCCATATTAACCGTGCAGCATATTGTAATTGAAGTGGTCTGAGAGCAGACCTCCATTTCAGCCCCCCCTCTTGCCTCTGTTTTCAGGCTTCAGAAAATCTAGCCCGTGACGGTAGACTTTAGCCTATCACAGGTTATTTCAGAGAGACGCTGTGTTCGTATTGGCTGAGCTACAAGAGCAGATGTGTGTACACGTCCCTTCAGACAGTGAAAACCTGATTCAGTGGAGGAAAATCCTGCCGAAAATCCTGAAACTTGTGATAAATTTCCAACACCTCCTTTGCCTACAGCGGCGTATAGTACAAAACAACACGTCCCGGCTCCACACGGAGCTGCCTCTGAAGCCTGGGGCGCTCTGCTCTGCGGCCGCACAGCGCTGGAGGGGCGTCTTTGAGAAAACAAGTCACGGCGGGAGGGACCGCGGTCTCGGTGAGGCTCACGCCGTGGAGAGCGAGCCCTACGAGGGATACAGTTTCACTGGGGAACCGACTCCTTCTGCTGTCAGTCGAAGTTGTGGGTTTGGTGGGAGGGGCTTAGCGGAGTGATACGAGGCAGCAGAGAGAGAGGCGGAAGGTTTTGCCTAGGTTGCACAGATTCGGCCTAGCCCAGCTTTAATGTGGGTCCACGTTTATTACCTGATCTCGAAACTGTGCCTTAAAGAGGGTTCCTGTGTTAAAATTGAGTTTTAAAGGGGACCTCCACTGATTTTAGACATCGAAGTCTGTTTACAGGTGTTGGAGTACTACTGCATATGTGGAAAGATTTGTATAAAGCCTTTTGTAGCTCCAGAGGGAGCTGCAAGAAGTCTGATAAATTGCCTCATATGATGTCACTTGAGTCAGCGTTGGTTGGGGCCGATGACTACAAGTTTGAAAATGAAAAACATCTGGAGGTGTGGAGTTAGAAAGAAGTGAGACAGCCCGCTCCTCATCTCTGATGCTAGCTGCTCGAGGCTACATTAGCCGCTACTCTGACATTTTGCTTACAAGATGCGTATTCCTAAATTGAATAGTTTTTAATGAAATAACCATACAGCAAAACTATTGATCCTGAGGAGGAAAATGTAGCATATCCTCGTGGGTGCGGGGAATCACCATCTTATTGATGTCCATCTCAATAAACTGCATTATAATAGGAGAAATGTGATGCTCTGTTTTATTTAACTAATTATGGATGGATTGCCGTAGACTCTTACTCAAATTCATGATGTGGTCTATTAAATATGAAGAACCAATCTGTAATTTCAACTATAGGAATTACAGCTACATATGAATCTTTACTTGAAACAATAAGATATATCCACTTCTGTGTTTGTCAACTTATTATAATTCTTTGTAATTTTTGTGGTTGAGGTTTTTTTCACAAAATGTGATGTTACACTTCTGTTGTTAAAATAGGGATAATTTGAGTTAAGTTGGATTGTGCCTTTAACCACTATGGTCTTTGCACTGCTGGTTATGTGCTTGTAGTATTGGTATGTCATATTTAGTATAAGTAACCAGTTGTAGTACTAACTAGGTCAATACAGTAATTCCCTGTTGCTGCTTTTGTGTCGTTGCAGAAATGATGGAAGATTCTCATTTCAATTCATCGTATTTCTGGTCTCCCATCCCCACTGTACCAGGACAGGTAAGTCTGGACAAGAAACCAATAACATGCAGTTTCTTCAGGATTGATGTGAAGAAGACGCTTCTTTGAGGAGTGTTTTGTGACTACAAGAAGAGGACTGAGGGAGTTCAGTCTGATTAATGAATGAAAACTCTCTCTGCTGACAGATTGAGAATGCCATGTTCCTGAACAAGGTGAAAGAGCAACAGGAAAAGAGCGCTTCCTTCTCTCCTTCTGCATCCCACTATCAAACAGCTCTTCTCACCATCCCCACTCCTGGGACAAAGACAGATGGAGGAGGGCAGGCTGGTAGCGTGGCACACCTCCACCCTCCCCACAGCACCCAGAACATGCTGTCTGTCCCCTCCACAGGCATCATGACGGCAGGTGAGTCTGTTTCTGCATGGAGCAGCCTCTGGGACTTCCTCAGTTCGAGACTTGTTTATTCCACGATACATGTGACACAATATCTAATGATCAAAGTACAGTTTCAAATCAGAAGAACAGCAAAGGTTGAGGCTGGATTATGATCCCATGAGTTTAGTTCTGAACCACAAATTAACAGTGATGCATTAAATGATTTAGTTGATGAGAATAAATTTCAATTCCAGTTACATGGGACCTCCAGGCTGCACTAAGCACACAAAGCCAGTAAAATGTACACCTGTCTGTCTCGATTTAAGCTACAACCTCAAGGCTTCTTCAAATAATAGAACAGCAGCGTTGTGCTATCATACTCTTTCATAGCACTTTACACTTCCAGGTTTAGCTTATAATACACAAAATGTGTTGGTAATACATTTTTTAAACTGAATTTTGGAGAAATTCCTGAACCTCAAGTACACTACTCATCTCAAGCTGTAATCATGAGAAGTACACTGTCCACAATTATCAACTCTGAATTCTTCTTCGCCTTTGTAATCTGATTATTTCTTTTTTTCTGTCTCTCTCGGTTTCGTTGAAGCGGGTCTGGTCATCACAACTCCTCAGGGAACACTAGTCTCTCCCACCTCCTCTCAATCATTTGTCTCTGGTCATCCAGCAACGACCATGATTGTTTCAGCACTCCATTCTTCAGGTAAAACACACATAATGACACACATGCCACATGATATATCTCATATGTGGTTCTAAAATGTAATGCCTAAAATAGAATTTTCTTTAACTGACTGGCCTTTATTTAATAAATTCTCACTCAAGCACACACATTCATTTTACAGTTTGTAATTTCAATATAAAGTAAATGCATTTCATCATCAATGTTTCTTGGGTGCATCTGCAGCCACAGCTATTGTATTATTGAGTATAAGAATGTAAAGAAAAGGGAGTGAGTGAAATGTTTTTTTTTTTCAAATGTACTGATGATGATGATGATTATTATTATAATTATTATTATTATTATTATTATTATTATTATATGAACAACTTCAAAACATCAGCGTAGATAATGGAATATAATAATGGACCAACTCCCCCCTGAGAAGAACATTAATGACCATGTCCTGGCTGAAACCAGCATTTTCACAAATGTTTTTTATAGGTGTACATACTGTGTATTTGCTTATGTGGGACTAACCTTTTGAGGCTACGAGAATCAGCAGAAACATTCATTGCAAGAGATGCTGTCACAGCTTGCTTATAAAATATTGGTATGTTTGTGCTGTTTTATTTATTTAAAATGTTTTAAAGGAAGCAATATTCAGAGCTTTATAACCCACAGAGATTCTAAGTCCTCACTCATTCAAATGCCAGTTATACCTGAAAGAATAAGCACAGTTAAAAACATGAGACTTCCTTCCCATACTTTGATTTTCAGTTTGATGTCAATATACCTACAGACCAACATGTAGTGGGCGGTTAATATACAGAAGAGCTCATTAGAAACTTTAGCAACTGTTCCACAGAGAGCTAGAAAACCCCTGCTTCTGCTCATTTCAAGAGTGTTCTCTCGTCTTAACCTGCTGCTGTTGATCCTATTGTAGACAAAAAAGAAGGGGATGGGACGTCCCATTTGGTCGTGATGCCAGCGCCCTCCAAACGAGGCAGAAAGAAGAAGACAACACTGTCCAGGGTCGGTCCTGTGGGTGGACCAGGAAATGAAACACTAATACTGGCTCACCTGACAGCCGGTGGCCAGGTAACAAAATGCAGAAGTAGAGAGAGAAATCTGAGATAATAACAAAAAATGATCAGATAACTTTGAATATTATTTTTGACAGCTGGCATCTTTGCAGCATCATACTGGAGATCCATATGACCTGTCAAATGAAGAGGAAGACCATGGCCCAAAAGACAGCACAAAGACATACAGGTACAGTGTCAAAACAACACCTGCTGTGCATCCCCATTTCTCCTCGCTCTAGCTGTGGAATGCAAGCACACCTGTTTCTCTCTGTCCTGTCGAAATCAGCATAGAGATGTTAAGCTTTTCTAGATGAACTAGGCGCTGCTGGATATAAGCATTTGACACACACAGACACCTCTTCTAAACACACTTCACTGCATGTTGTGGCAGAACATGCCTGCTTTGTGGTGGACGGTTGATTCTTTCTCTTAATGTATTTGAGAAACAAATGCATCAGTGCTTCATAGACGCTTTCTCCGCCTATGCACACACTGGACAGGAACTGCTACCTGGCCTCTACTGTCCTTTTTGTGTTGTATATAGCATGCTCTTTGAGTTGTAAACTCACAAGCACTCTTGTGTCCTGCTCTTTCACTTTTTATAGTATCTACGTACCTTTCCCTGTCAGTTTTCACTGATTTCTCCCTTGACATCTTTCCCTGTGTTTACATGTCTACATTTGATTTGACCCCCCTTCCTCTGTCTTCATTGATTTATCTTATATTATTAATTTTCCTTTTTATTGTAAGTATCATTTTCTATCATATCTTATTTCGTTCTGTGGGCCAATGCTTCATTTCCCTCTCTCCTTCCAACATCCTTCATCCTCTTTTTTTTTTTTTTTTTCCATCATCTTCTCTTGTGTCTCCTTGTCTGTATACGTGTCCCTCTTCTTCCTTCTTGTTTTTCCATCCCGCCCTCCCATTTCTGTGTCTCTCCGCCTGTAGGTGCCGGATGTGTGCGGCGACCTTCCTCAGTAAGTCTGACATGCAGATCCACTCCAAGTCGCACACAGAGGCCAAACCTCACAAGTGTCCCCACTGCGCCAAGTCATTCGCCAACTCCAGCTACCTGGCCCAGCACATCCGCATCCACAGCGGGGCCAAGCCTTACACCTGCTCCTACTGCCAGAAATCTTTCAGGCAACTCAGTCATTTACAGCAGCACACACGGTACTGCAGACCCCCCATCTCTCTGTTACCAACCCCGTAACATATTCCCCTGTCCTGTTAACTTGTCCTGCCAAGTGCCTTTTAGAAGCCCAGACTCCTGTTTTCTTCTTCCTCCCGGGGAAGAGATCGGAGGAGTGTGCAGATGCATATTTCACTGCCATGTAGATGTTGGCTCGCATGCTACCACTTACAACCAGAAGTGACCTTTTCAGAAAATTAGAATTCAAATTACGGCCTTTTAAGTTGGGCTTTGTCCATAAGAAGATTTTCCATAATTTATACAATAATCAGAATGGCCATTTGAAATGCATGGAGCTCTGTTATATTAATTCATACAATGAGAATATTTGATCCTTTCTTTCTTTTTTCATTTGCGTGCATGTGCACAATAATTGCTTCTCTCCTTACTGTTTGCATTGCGTTTTCATCGCATTTTCCCGCTTTACACCTTTCTTTTGTCTGTATGTTCTGTCATTTCTTCTACAAGTGCATCTTCAACAGAAACGCACACACACATTTAGAAATACATGTTGAAATGACGGTTTAAATGCAGACCTAGTTCCATTGTGCTTCCCCATTTAACCCATTGTGTTATTGTTTGGTATAATTCCATATCAATGCTTTTTCTTACTTTCTCCATTGAATGGTGATGTGCGATAGAAATCCTTTGCTGCCATGCTCTGCTTTCCTGCTCTCTGCACTCATTTTGTTGTTGTCATCCTGTTGCTGTTCTTTTTGGCCAATCAATTTACACTCATTTCTGGAGGCACGTTGATCTAAATGGATGCATTTGTAAAACCTTAAAATTACAATTATTACATTTTAATATTTTGTTCTTCTGTTTATACGCCCAAATCATCTAGGGCAAAAGGATGTGCGTAAAAAGAACAGAGTCAAAATAATTCACTCTTTTGCTTTGTTATTCTGTGATTGTGTGTCACTTTTGGGCGTTTATATTAACACATGAAATTTAAAGGAACATAAATTACAAATGACACTGCGTAGAGCAGTAGTGTAATATGATACCGAATTTTTGTTGGCTTTTGCTAACAGTTTCCAAATATTTTAGTGCTCCATTCTTCTCTATACATGTCTGGAATGGCATTCCTGACAGGTTTTGATAAATTAAGGCAGTCACTTTGAAGTATGTGTCAAGCACAGTATTGTGTGTTTTATCTCAGTCTACCGTTACAATCCTGTTTCCCTTTCTCTTTCACCCTCCTGTCTGCCCTCATCAGGAACCACACAGAGTCAAAGCCTCACAAGTGTCCCCATTGTACCAAGTCATTTGCCAACTCTAGCTACCTGGCCCAACATGTCCGCATCCACACCGGAGTGAAACCCTACTCTTGCTCCTTCTGCCAAAAGAGCTTCAGACAGCTCAGTCACCTTCAGCAGCACAACAGGTAAGTGAATCACTGGTCTTGGGTTTCTCATCTGCTTCAGTGTCTTTCTGCGGTCAGGATAGATCACCATGAAAGTGATAGGAGTCCTTGTATGTACATGTCTGTGTTTGTTTATGTTTTTTATTCAGGATTCACACCGGAGATCGGCCATACAAATGTTCCCATCCAGGCTGTGAGAAGTCCTTCACGCAGCTCTCAAATCTACAGGTGTGAAAGAATTTAGTTTTCTTCTCATACAGTGAGTGCAGTGTGCTATGTGTTGGTTATTACCTGTCTCACAGAACACTTTGCTGTACTGTAAAACTTTCAATAACCATTTTTTCCCAGTCCCACCGGCGTCAACACAACAAGGACAAGCCCTACAAGTGCACCAACTGCAATAAAGGGTACATAGATGCAGCGAGCCTGGAGGTGCACATGTCCACACACACAGTCAAACACGCGAGGATCTACTCGTGTGGTATCTGCAACCGCACTTATACCTCAGTAAGACAAATGTCCATTTCTGAAGAGCATTTCTACATGAAACGCTATGAATCGCCTCTCTGGCATCAGACAACTGGCAGCTACTTTACATCCTGTAAGTCATGTGTCCATTGTTTCCCCTTTACCTATCCTCCCCTCATCTCAGGAGACGTATCTGGTGAAACACATGGAGAAACACAACCCAGACCAGTTGTCTGCACCGGCAGTCGTGGCAGCACAACCGGCACAACAGCACCAGAACCAAAGCCCTGGCCAGTCTGGAGCTCAGAGCCAGGTAGAGAGCGTAAATGGAGGATCGAGCCGAGCTGGGAGCGGGGGAGTGGGCGGAGGCCATCAGGGACAGAGCCAGAGCAACTACCCGCAGACAGAAACCATCTCCTGTCCATTTGACCTGCACCAGTATAAGACAGTTTCTGCCAGTGACATCCAGTACAAACCAGTCAGTGTAGCTGACATTACTTCCCACAAGGACCTCTGTCTCACTGTGTCAGCATCCACCATTCAAGTAGAGCACCTCAACTCTTAGAGGTGATTAATGGAGAGAGTTTGGGAGGTGGGGAAGTTAAAAGTAATTCAAGACAACAAGAAATGGCGGATGGAGAGTCGAAGGATTAAAGCAATACTAAGATGATACAAGAACTGTGGAATACATGACTGTGCCTGAAGATGGTTTGAGGCAGACACGACAAACGATATGGTGACACGGTATACTGAATATAATTTTGTTTTATTTTTTAAGTTTGTCTCTTTTTTCTTCCTGCCTTGTTTGATTTGTTTTCCTTTTGCTTAGCTGTCCTGTCTGATTAGAAAGTGCATGTAAAGGCTGCAATAAAGTATGTTTCAGTCCATCACAGTGATGGTTTTATGATAGGAAGAGAGTCAAAGAGACAGTGCTTCTCTTTATTGTTGTTTTATCACCTCCTGCTGTACCCTACAAATACAGCTTTGGCCATTGCAATTTATGGCCTCTCTGTTGGTGAAATTGGAAGTTGACTGTGAAGGTAAATTTTTATACTTTCATAAAGAGACTGTCAGTTTTTACATCAGTGTTAATACCTCTACTATGTTGTAAAATACAGGCCCGCAATGAATTCTTTTTAACCTTAAAAGGGAAGTAGAGGTTATTTTCTTTTCACGAAAGAAAAAATATCAATCAAGTATATAAAGATATATACTACGAGTTTATAAAGTATGATTGTGTGTTTAAAGGATGTGAAAATGCATATAACCTACATTCGCAGGCCCTCACATGACCACCTGGGAAGTGATGAGCCGGATCACGTTTCATGTAATCCTATTGTACTGCTTTGTGTGTATGTCCTAAAAGTAATGTTATCCAAATATGTTCTTGCTATTATACTTCCACAATAACAATGTTTATAATACTTCCTTATAGACATACTGACACATCTGAAATTTGTGGGGGGGTTTTGGCTCATAATACAATAAACCATCTGAAATGTTTCTCATTGGTGTTTTTTTCTGCCAAATTAATTATTTCCATATGTGCTGTAGTGGCTTTATAAAGGGATATTTATTTAGGGCTGTTACTAAAAAATGTTAATCTGCTGATTATTTTCTCAATTAATTCATCAATTGTTGAGTCTATAAATGAAAATGGTGAAAATGGCCATAAAAATTTCCCAAAGCTCTAGTTGGCCTTTTAGATTGCAGTCCAAAACCCAAAGATATGCAGTATCAAAAAGTCACATTTGAGAAGACACAGTGATTTTTTTGTTGTTGTTGCCATTTGGCTTAGAAAAAAAAAACTAAAAAAATTAATTTTCTGTCGATTGATTAATCGACTAATCGTTTCAGCTTTACATTCATTACATGTAAATGCATTTTTATATTGGTCAAGAAAAACTACTACCAGGATATTTGAGGTTTATAACACCTGAAAAAGAGAAGCAAACACTGCTGCTCGTGTTATACAAAATGATCCAGGTATATTTATTGCTTTAAGCATGTCTACTCTGCTGGAATGTGCAAATTTATGAGGTGTTTACAAAAGTGGACTGTACCATTAATGAGGTGGGGTTTATAGTCAGTTTAGCCAACATTTTCTTGGCACATGTATATAATGATACTCCGAGTAAGGCCATTTACTCGGCGTAAAGCACATCCTAAGTAAGATCATCTAAATAAAGCCAAAATTATCTAAACTCGGGCAGTTTGCGAACACTGATATGTGGTATCGTCCACCTTTCTCTGCAGTGGATATGGCGTCACTGAAAAGTGTAGGAGTCGAGAAACTTCACCCATGTAAATAACGTCAATAAGAAAGCGGCGTGACAAGCTGTGGGGTAGCAATACACATTATACAGCTTTATTTATTTGCCAGCTTATTTTTAAGTATGCCCCGGAAAAAGCCATTCAGCAACAAACAGAAGAAGAAACAGCTACAAGTCAAACGGGAGAGAAAGAGAGGTAACTACATTTGCCGTTACGATGCTAGCGTTAGCAGTTAGCTAACGGTTCGTGCTCCACAGCTAACTGTGTCTGTGTGTCTGTGTGGTGTTGGGTGATGTAAGATATTCAAGTAGAGCATCAGACCACTTATTTAGCCTGTAAAATAAACCTCCATATTTTCCATTAGCTAGCTGTAATATCAAGCAGTGTGATATAACTTGCCCTCGGACTTGACGAGGATAAATAGTACAACTGAATAGCACAGGCTTGCGCATTTGTTACAGAAGCGTTGAACAAAAATATGCATATCCATTTGATTTTTAGCCCATAACAATACAAGACAGAGTATCACATTAGCAGAGGCCGTGGGGTAGTGTACTGTCACCCACAGATCCATGTTGGCTCAAAGATTTCCATGTACTTGATTATATTCAAGTACTAGCACAGGATACATACATACTTTTATTTCCAAAACGTGTTTGTGCGACTGTTAAAGTTGTTGAATTGACACCAAATTATTATATTATGAGAAAAGTCATTAAAATATTCTTTAATATTCCTTCTCGTGTAGACTTCATACCTCAGTTAGGACTCACTAACGCCTTTTAAAAACTTTTTAAAGTCTTTATGAGTTCAGTTATATCATGACTTGTAAGAAAATTATTCATTTTCATATCAAGGCCCCATTGTCTGTTCAGTGTTAACACCCAATGGAGCAATGTCAGTCAAGCAATGTCTTCTTATAAATTTCTCAACACAAGCATCTTTAGAGATACATTTATTTAAGATTTTTTAAATCAGTTTGGTCTTTTAATTTATTAAAGTAAGTATAAACAACCTGTTATTAACCAAGGTCAAATAGTAAGGTGGCTAATACCTTCATCAGTGGAGGAGGCCATTGTAGAGGCAGAGTAGACTTGTCAACAATTTGAAACAAGCTTGTTATTTTTTGTTGTTATTTTCTGCATTGAAAACTATTTCCAGCTCATTTCATTGAAAGTTGTCAGCATTTATCGTTGTGAACATGCCATACTTCCTCCTGGATCGGGACTTATATCTGTAATAATATCTGTAACAGCCGATATGAGTGGAAAAAGTAGATCTTGGTATTGGATTCAAGAAAGCTTATTGGTGCATGATGTGTGCCTGTGTTTGACTGTGACCCCCTGACTTCCAGGTGACACAGGTTCTGGGCCGAGCAGCCGCAATGCCAGTGTGGAGCGAGGAGGAGAGCGACAGTCGGACACCTCAGACAGTGAGACCACTGATGTTAGGAGAATAAATCAGCAGCCCTTCAACCGAGAAGGTAGATTTGACCCAAACAGGTGAGTTGTCAGTATCATTATTCATACTCACATTGATTCACTTTCATTAAAAGAATGGTAATGTGAATGATTATTAGTTTCTGGTGAGATAAATACACATTGTGCATTAGGTGTGCAATGCTTTTCAGGGTTACCTAAAAAGCATTGCCTGGAGCAGCAGCAGGATGCTTCAATTGGCAACAAAGTGGCTACTCAATGATAATTAATTGGAGCAATATGTCTGAGCATCTGCACTGTATTTTAGTGACTTTCATTTATTGGAAATGGCTTATATCTTGATTGCTTTAATTCGACTGGATAGAAAACCCCATACTGTGTATTGTCGATGTGTTCATCTCACATTGACTAAGAAATCTGTTTCTTTAGTGTGTGATGTAAAATTAAATTTAGATAAGGTGGATCACATTTGAAATTTGCATGTTCTAAAAATTATTATTTATTAATTATTCACAGATATTTAGAGGTAGCGACCCAATGCTAGGCAAATACTTAAAGTAGCCTTATTGACGTCCCACTCCTCTCTTCAGGTTCCGACTGCACTTTGAGAAAGAGAGTAAAGAGGACGTGGAAAAGAGCAAGAAGTTGGCCAGGGAGAAGGTTCTACAGCTGGTCTTGGACAAAGAACTTGAGATCGACATCAATGACATCTACCCCTCAGAGAAAGGTCTGGCTGTTCGTTAATGCTTTCCACATGACAGTCTCAAAATAAGCCAAACAGATGAGCAGAGTAGGTTAATAGAGTGGGTCAGTGCTTGAGACTCTGAAACTTGATTATTCACTGCCAGGTCTTGGTCTCCCACGACGGCCGTCCTGGAATTATGAGATGACACGAGAGAACCTGCTGAGGAAAGAGGAGAAATCATTCAGAGACTACCTGGATGACCTGCACTCCAGAAACCCACCTGGCTCTCTCAGCCACTTTGAGCACAATCTGGAGGTAAGTTACTTAACTGATGCACTCTTAAGGGATTTATGACCATTTAAAATGCCAGTGCTGGACCAGAACCTCTTTTTCTTTTCTTTTTTTAAATGTAATTTTGTTTTGAAATCGAACAATTAGGTGAGCAGATGTGGGACACAACAATGCCATGGTGAATGATGCAGCTTCATTTTTGTTTTACAAGATTCAATGCCCCAGTTCAGATAATTTGCCAGTCTTTGTCCTAGCAATGAATCCAGCAAGTCAAAAATTCACCCCATTCTTTGTATTAAATCACCCAACAGGTGATGCAGGTCAGACTTCACCAATTTCCTGGTGAATCAGGATTAGTCCATTTATTAACCTTCTCCGGTGTACACACTTGCTTTTGACCCTCTCTCCACTCAGTGTTAATTGTTTTCTTCAGCTGAGAGCAGTAGGTTTAGCATGCAGCCACTGAATCATTTTTGTTATATGAGAACCAGGTTTTAGCTGGGATTGGCTCCAGCCCCCCTGCGACCCTCTAAGAGGATAAGCGGTATAGAAAATGGATGGATGGATGGAGAACCAGGTTTTAAAAGCTCAGACTGCCAGCACCTTTCCTGTGCAAAACGAGTATTTATGAATCCCGTTGAACCCTTTGACAACAGATAACAGCATGAACTAATCCTGCTTGTTAATGACTTGCCTGTAAAACGATCATTACACAGCAGACTTGCTTTGCCACTTTCATCTTAAAGACATAACTGTTGTGGCTCTTATCCAGTATATAACTCCAGGATGTACCATGAACTGAATATTTCATTGTGGTAAAGTTGGATCATGTTGGGAAGTAAGAATTCTTTGACATACAAAGTACCATCGTATCTTTCATGCTGTGATATTGCTCGGTTTTGCTCAGGCTGCGAAAGTGCTAACACTATTTTTCAAAATCAAAAACCCTGCAGATCATTTAATTTCAAAGCGTGGGCTGAGCTCAGGAGGCACATCACAGCTGGTGGTGTGATAAGTGACTCTCAGTAATCTAGAGATGATGGCTTTTTAAGTGGAGCTGAGGATCGAAATGATGGAGCAAAAAAACACGTATATGAATAAGCTACTTGTTTGAACAGATTGTTTTGCCTGTTGGACTGGATGTTATTTTTATAGTAAAATGAAGCAGTACATTAAACAGAATAATACATATTAGCTTAAAGTATCTATAAAAACCCTACTTTTTTACCATTGTTTCCTAATAAGCTGTCATGCTGAATAAGAACAGAAATTGTGTTTTGCTTACAATATTAAACCTCACCTTACTCTCCACTCCTTTTTTCTTTCTTTTAGACATGGAGGCAGCTGTGGCGAGTGTTGGAGATGTCAGATGTCATCCTGCTCATCGTGGACATCAGGCACCCGGTAGGTGATGTTGTAAGGTCTAGCTGCAGGATGGATCAGACCACTAGAGGGAGACACAGTCAACATCCATCTGACATGGTGTTAATTATTTATCAGTTTATTTACATGACACATTTGAAAATGTGTCATGTTTTTGTTTGGCAATTTGGTCAACTAAAATAATTGTCCACATAATAAGGGTCCTTATTATTATTATTATTATTATTATTATTGTTATTGTTATTATTATTATAGTGAAAGGACACATGTATAATGCTGTATCTTGGAAAGAGCTGTTACTGAACATAGATGTACATTTGGAGGCAAAGAAAATAAAAAAAAAAAGGTGAAAAGTATCCCACCTGATACTTCTACTTTAAACACGTACTGAAATTTTACTATGTCTATGCTTTTTGAAGTGAATTTCAGTTTTATGGGCAGTTGGCTTTAGTTACAGGACAATCTGGCCCTTTTTGTTTGACAGCAAACTAAATGCTCATAATTTGTATTTGGATATCATATCAGCAGTTTAGTTTAGTTTATGTGTCTCAGTATTTCACATTGACCATTTGTTTTCCTTCATAAGTGTATCATTAAATCTGACATTTTGTTGTAGTTTTGTTGATAAACTCAGGGAAAATGGTTGCATTTAACAGTGTTCGAGATTTGTCAGTGTGATTTGCTACTCATGATTTGATTCCAAGTTCAAATTAAACCCAGTTCTTTGGTTCTAATTATAAGACATCAGCTCCTGACATACTTATTCTAACTTCTAAAAAGCCGGATATACTTTATGTGAAGTGAATTAAGTTTCCAGTATTAATATTAAGTTAAAAATAGCACAACTTGTCTTGTTCCTATTAATAAGGATATGATCTAGTGGTTTCTTTCTTGAATAGGCCATAATGACTATTTTAACACGGGGTATCCTTGTGTAAACCACCCAGGTGCTGCAGTTCCCTCCAACCCTGTACCACTACATCACAGGAGATCTCCAGAAGCAGGTGGTCCTGGTGTTGAACAAAGCCGACCTGTGTCCTCCCCCACTGGTGATCGCCTGGAAACACTACCTGACCTCCCAGTTCCCCCACCTGCAAATAGTCTGCTTCACCTCCCACCCTGGACAGCCCTACAGCACAGGTGAGGAGAGGGAGAATAGGGGCAGGGTAGGAGGTAGGGAGAAACTGGTGGGATAGGAAGAGGACTCAATGACACACATAAAATATGACATCAGACAGACTCTGAAATTGTAATAAACCTGACTCAGTGAATTTATTTGAGTGCAGTATCACCAGAATAACCTGACAAGCTGTCGTTGCGATAAGAATAACCATCTGTCTGTCTGCTGGCTTTTAGTTCTTCAGAAGAAGAGGATGAGGAGGAAGGCTGACTGGAATCACGCAGGAGGTCCTCTAGATATCCTGAAGGCCTGTCAGGAGATCACAGCAGGGAGAGGTGGGGCTCTATCCACTCTTAATCTTGCATACTAATAATAAAGCCACAATCACTCAGGCATCTGTCAGCTGTCGACTCTGTGAACTTGACTCTTAGCATATGCACATTTGAGTTGATCCTCTAAGTGTTACCTCTCGTTTTCAAAGTTGACCTATCCAGCTGGGAGCAGAAGATTCAGAGAGATGCTGTTGCTGAGCGACTGGACGGGGAGCGGCCAGATGAAGGAGCAGAGTCGGTGCTGATGGAGCATCAAAGTGACAGCACTATGGAGATGAGCAGCCCATCCCAGGAGCTCTACAAAGATGGGGTTCTCACAATGGGCTGCATAGGTATATGTCTGAGTTTTCACTGAGAAATTGAATCCAGCAGCCAGATTCAGTGGACAAAATCTTGGAAAGAAAAGCAGGAAGTTTCTAAGAAGCTTCTCAACTGGGATATTTTCTCAAGATCGAAGATAATTGCATCAGAACAATAAGCACCTTTCCCTCCAATCCACTGGACAAAAGATTTAAAAAGAGTTATAAGTCAAAGCCTATCTGGGGACTCGATTCTCTCTCTCGATTATTTCACTTTAATTTGATTAGAAAAGAAAACATGGTCCACCCTATCCCTTACTGGACCTGTTGAATGTTCTTCTCTGTTAATAATTTGATTATCTGATATTCAAAACGTACAAACTACAGTGGACCAACAGGTTAATGTCTTGACACATGAACAACGTGTCCATATGAAGTAAATCATACTTTATCTTCCAGTCAAAAATATACTGTAGTTAAAGTCTCAGTATCAAAACTCATAAAGAATGCCACTGAACTTGACCACTGGACAACTTCAGGCCAGCATCAGGAAACCAAATTAGGAACATAATTTGCAGATATTGAAAAATTATCTTAAACCCATCCTTTTTTCCCCCAGGCTTTCCGAATGTTGGTAAGTCATCTGTTATAAACAGCCTGGTGGGGAGGAAGGTGGTGAGCGTGTCTCGAACCCCAGGCCACACCAAATACTTCCAGACCTACTACCTCACCCCGACAGTCAAACTCTGCGACTGCCCTGGACTGGTTTTCCCCTCCCGTGTCAATAAACAGTTACAGGTAAAAACTCACTTTTGTGTACTTAAGAGCAGATGTGATTTTGAGTTTAATTGCCTGTCTAGGCTCTTAATTGTATTGCCCAGCACACTTCTGGGCGGATGGATTATTGATTTTATACATCCCCACTTGTTATCTTTCAAAGGCTCTTGATGAATTCCAGCGTTGTTTTGTTTGACGGCTGCTCAACTTTTCAAACTTTTTTTGGATACTATCTTGCAATTTTCAAAAATCATTTTTGATCTCTTTGATTTTTCTTATTGATGTTTTTCCTTCTTCCTCTTGTCTTTTATCTTTGCCTTTGTTTTATTTTCTCTAGATTCTGGCAGGCATTTACCCAGTGTCTCAGCTGCAGGAGCCGTACAGCTCAGTTGGTTATCTGTGCGAAAGGACCCCCTTCCTCTCTGTGCTGAAGCTCAACCATCCCAGCTTGCTGGAGAACAAAGCCCACCAAAGAAACCAGGGGTCTGAAGAGCTCAACTGGACTGCCTGGGATGTGTGTGAGGGTAAGCCGACTCTCAGTGGCAGAGGCATCTAATTTGTTGTAGCTTTTAAGAGTTTGGGAATTATGTTCACAGTTACCTACTTCACCACTGCCTCAGTACACCAACATATTGAGAGGCAAATGGCCAACTTCCCTAAATAGAATAGAAATAGAAATAAATATCAAGTAAACAAGGAAAAAGCCAATCCACATCTTGAACCAGTCATGTGTAAGGCTGGCATTGTAACACCATGATTGTTATACTTTCACCTGTCATTAAAATGCTCCATCTCTCTTTGCATTCTTTAGCATGGGCAGACAGGAGAGGCTATAAGACAGCCAAAGCAGCTCGCAACGATGTTTACCGTGCAGCTAACAGTCTCCTGCGGTTGGCAATTGATGGCAGATTGTGCCTCTGCCTAAGACCACCTGGCTACAGCTGCCTGAGAGGTAAGAGGCTCTTCCATGACTCATCATTTCAGCTTCAAGTGTATTTGAAAAGTTAAAATGACAAATGGGTATAATTCATTTATTTTGGGGATTATTTATGGTCTACAGAGCATTGGGAAAATCACCCAGACTTGCCGGAGATTATGGCTCTTCAAGGAAGGGCGGCACAGGAGGAAGGGGCAGGAGAGAGGGACGATGATGAGGACGGTGAGTCCAGCACCGAGCCAGAGGAAGAGAGAGACCGGGACGCAGACGATGATGAGGATGGAGATGATGAAGATGAGGGGTTTGGACATCCAAGACGGAAGGAGGATAAGCCATCTGGCTTTACTGTCAACATGTACAACGTCCTTCGGGAAAATGAGTGCGAGTGATAACAGAGAGAAAGATGAGCAGGAAGACATAAGTTGTTCCTCTTCCCTAACTTTTCCCCGTTTACCCCAGTGCACTTTTCATTCCTTTTTTTTTCCTGCATTCCTTCTCATTTTTTCTTGCATCTCCACTCCTCATGTCATTACCTTCTCCGTACAATGACACGATCTATTCTAATCCCTTCACCCTGTTTTCTTCTCCCTATAATATACAGAGCATATTCATGTATTCCATGCTGTGCCTCTGCTCTACTTGTTCATCCATGAAGCTTATTCTTTAGTGTCGCTTCTAGGAATCGGTTTGGTTTGGTTTGGTTTGATTTTATCTTTTTTTTTTTTTTTTTTTTTTTGCATGTAGTTCTCAGAAACAAATGAACAAAGTAACTTACCCT
Organism: Macquaria australasica; assembly: GCA_005408345.1. Classification (NCBI taxonomy): domain Eukaryota; kingdom Metazoa; phylum Chordata; class Actinopteri; order Centrarchiformes; family Percichthyidae; genus Macquaria; species Macquaria australasica. Next base: position 486,679 of record SEMN01000124.1, read on the forward strand.
CAGCCTGGAATAATCAACTGACTGGTTTTCAATCTCTTTATTGATATTTGACTTCACAGCTGACATGCCAAAGTTCAGGAAAGGATGATAAAACAAATCAGGTGCACAGTCGATATGATGTCATTCATTGGAGCAGCCATTTGGCTCTGAGAGCAGCTGGAGATTTAAGAACATGACTCTAAATCGTCTTTATAGACCATAGTTTGTCACAACTTTGGTTAAAGGGTGTGGGATGGGAGATATTAGACCAAAAAAGTGGAATGGATAAAACCAACACTTAACTCGCACAGTTTTGCAGTTACCAGTATTACGACTCAGTTAGAGGTTCATTTATCTGAACTTGGTTTTGATTTAGATTATACTGTATCTGAGAGTGATATCTTATTTGGTGTGGTTCTACACAGTCAGCAGGAAATAAAAAAATAAAATTGGGATGGGGGGAGGGAAGGGTAGTTGAATCCTGTATTGCTGGATGAGGCTGTTTCAGGAATTTAACCTGTAGTGTTTTAACTACTACAAACTTTATCCATAGATGCTGATGGAGATCTACAGTATTTAATGCAGGATTTTGGCTACACTCATGCAGCAAGTTTATATTGCTAATGGCAGTACAGTGGGTTTGATCCAAGAGAGATTGCTTTAAAATCAGTTCCAGGAATAGTTCAACATTTTGGGAAATTCGCTTATTCGCTTTCTTCTCGAGAGTGAGAAGATTGATGCCACTCTTGTATCTGTCCGGTAAATATGAAGTTGGGGACACGCGATGGTTAGCTTAGCTTAGCACAAAGACTGCAAACGGAAAATGTCGAACTATTCTTTCAACCACACAGAAAGAGAGACTGGCCATCTTAGCTTCCATCTGTCCATCATTATAAATAACATTCCACACTCCATCTTTACTTCGACACAGTGCTCAATTACAAGGTCCGATCTGGTAATGTTAAGACACCTTCTGCAGACAAATCTCAGTGTTCATCAACGCCATGTTTTCATCTAATTTTCTGACATTTCTGCTGTTTGACCAGTCTCTCTCTCTCTCTCTCTCTCTCTTGCTCTGTGATGAGTGATGGCCGCGCTACAATCCTGAGTGCTGTATAATTGCGTGCTGTTGTACCTCATTCATGTGTTCACTGAGGGATCTCTACAGCACAGTGCTGTGTTACTGTGTAATACATCACACTGCAGCCACCTGCAGTCATTTCTACCATAGGTACAGTGTAAATCAGTTACTCAACACTACCATGCTGTTAGAAACATGACAGACTTTTAGTTGTGTTGATGTGGAGTTTTTTGTTTTTTTTTGCAAATATTTAAACTGACAGCATCTGGAGAGGTGTAGTGTGAAGGCTTGAGGTGTGTTCAGGCTATTTGCTGCATTCCTCATCTCATTCCTAGTATGTCTAATGATGACTGGACTGCTTTCTGCAATAAAAGAAGATAATCCTCTAAACCATATTGTTGTCCGTGACTGGTTTTGTATTTTATTTAAAGACATCTTAAAGATATTCGCTTGTAACCTGTGTGAGATAATGCATGTAGATTATTAAAGATATTGTCAGGGAAAGATCTTTCAATGACAAACCCTCTATGACTTGTTTTATTAAGAAAGTCACACACATACCATGCCAATTCACACTTACTTCAAATGCGCATCATCAAACAGCACATGTGTGAACTTAAAATGTTTTGAGAAAATTTTAGAGGAGATTTGTGATCAAGGTGGACAGCTTGGACATGTTTGGATGAGCTTTGTCAGACTAATTACACTTTGCATGTTGCCTGAATTCCAAATAGACATGGCGTTATACATTAATTCTCACTAAGATGATAGTGCTTTATGGTTAAAGTTGTCTAGTTATTAGTCAGGCGACTTCCTTTTGTAAGTACCAGATAATTACTGCGATGAGATTTACTGATACTAACGATGAGCTGCACCATACTCAGATCTAATTAAAGTCCACCCAAACTACTTAATTGGTAAATTTCCAGATGGGCGATATTTGAAGCAGATAGCATGAAATTAAGTAAAATTTACCCAACCACAAAAACATTAAGGAAGAATTTAAGTGATTAGCAAGCTTGATCTCTCATGGCATAATTATTTGTAAATGGGGCCCTTTACTTACATGTGAAACTAATGTTACGCTAAATATTTGTGTATGTATGTATGTATTATTAGCTCTAGCTCTGCCTTTTGCCCAATGCATTATGGAATAACCTAACCTGTGTAGGAGGTATAGCTAATGGATGGATGCATGGTCCATTATTAAAACCTCTTAGCTTCTGCAATACCAGTGTAAATAATATTGAAGAAAAATAGTAAAAGAATCACATATTTTATTATAAGCAATGCTTGAAACACACTGCATGTGACCTTTTTTCCCTCTTCAGAGGCATCTGATCCCCCCAAGAGTTAATAACAGAATCAGCGGTCTCTTGAAAAGATGCTGCATTGGGATATTTTGTGAGTCTGCTTTTATTATAATGGTGTTTGTTTTTCAAAGCACTTCCAATTTCCATTTTAAATCCACTGTGTGTCTTACATGACTACATTTAATAAAACAGGATATGCATGGGAGGACGAGGGTGGCTCAAACAATAAAACATAACCCCAAGCATTGTCCGCTGCGCCGCTGCTTTTATTAACTGTGAAGCATATGGAATAAATTATCACCTCTCCCAGCTTCTAATAAAATTCTTTCCATAGTGATGTGTTAAAAATTTGAAACATATCCTTGAGATTTATGTCTCATTTGAGTACTGTATGTCAGCGTCATTATGGGATGACTGTATCTGACAGTGTTTGTCAAATCATTCACACTCTTGACACCTATCCAGTCCTCCTGTCAGAGTAAATCTGGCTGCAGCTATTATCTCATTATGTTTATCGTGACCCACTGGGCACCATTCATGGGCGAACTGAGACACTATGATGATAATCACCACTGAGGACTGCCATAATCATTATTTACGGGATGGAAGTGGGTGGAAATCCCCTCATCTTGCATAATTTGGATTCAGTGCCAACTTGTATGGTACTCAGAGATGCTATTTGCTGACTAGATAAACTCAGAGGGGGGAAGAAAGGAATCATCTGGAATTGTTTCCGATTCGCAGCCGGAGCCATGAGCTGCTTAATTTCCCCAGCTAGAGCTCCAACTATGTTGTGGCCCTCAAACCTGTATGGCAGTAATTACAGCCAGACAAAGACCCCAGATTTACTGGAGCATGACACCATAAATTTCAAAACTGTTAATTAAATTCTGCTGTGTTAAATGTCTTAGCTGCCAGCATTGGTCACGCCTATAAATGTGGTTTGAATTGGATCTTTTTTTTTCTCTCTTCTTCTTCTTTCTCATGACGCAATTAGGTTGTTGTGGGGACTCTTGCCCCCCCCCCCCCTCTTATTTGCCCCATTCATGCTCCCTATGTGACCCTAACGCTAACATGTGGGTGAGACCAGGGAGTAATGAATTGGTTTCATATGAGAGCCGGAGCATAAGCAAAGCAGAGCAGAACAATTCATTAGACCGGTTTTATGCACTCCCCTGGGCGCTGCAGACACACACACACACACACACACACACACACAGGTGAGATAGAGAGTGAGTGGGAGGTTTTAAAAAGCCTTCAGGATGAGGGAGAACAACAATATCCACAAGTGTGTTAGTGTTTCCTTTCAAGACAAAAGCTATAATCAAATGTCCCAGTTGGCTTTTTACAAACAACCAAACTACAGTAAGTCTCATTATAATAAATTATACTTCTATATCTCAGCTGGCAGGCTCACCTCTGTGGTCACTAGAGGGCTGTCAAAGCCAGCATTAGTATGAGTCTGTGCTGCAGTTAAGGATCAGGTGCACCAAGCGGATTGTGCACAGGCATGCTCATTTGTGGTGTTAATAGTGCCTATGTGCAGTATGTGTTACATGATATTTCAACCATGTTCAGTTTTATCACCTTTAGAAAAGGTGGGTCACAAATTATAACGAGGGTCAGTGGTGGTTTTAGGTAAATGTGTGCTACCAATACAACAATCGAAAAAATACACCATTAAAAAGCAAAAGTCCTGCAGTGTAAATCATTCTACTAAGTAAAAGTACAGAAGTGTTATCAGCTAAATCTACTTTACGTATCAAAAGTAAAAGCACTCGTTCGGCAGCAAAATGTCCCCTGTGGTAGATATATTTTTATATATGACGTTATTAGATTGTAAGAAGTACAATATTTCCCTCTGAAATGCACAGTACACACTCAAGTAAAGTACAAGCACCTTAAAATTGTACTTATGGACAGCGCTTTAGTAAAGGTATTAGTTTCCGCCATTGGTGAGGGATGACCTCTTCAGACGATTTCCCTTCTCCATGCACCTTGGAAGTGGGTTAAGTTGTGCCCCTATTCCCATTTTGCTTTGTTAGCAGAGTCACACACCTTTCACTCATATATAGAGACCACACACGCACACACGCACACACACACACACACACACATATACACACACACACACATACACGCACACACACTGATTTACAGCTTGGGCAGTTGTCCCTCCATTCAGCGTCCTGGAGCTCCAGCAGCGCTGTGGAGGGTCTCATGTCCTCCTCAGCTTCTTCTCATGTTGGTTTCCACCATCAGGTGAAATGGTGGAAAGTAACTAAGTGCATTTACTCAAGTACTATACCTAAGTACACTTTTGAGGTACTTGAGTATTTCCATTTTATGCTCTTACATTTCAGACTGAAATATATATATTTTTTACTTATCTTATCGTTTTACTTACTGGTTACGTTTCAGATTAAGATTTCACATAAAACAACATATCATGAGCTTATACAATACAATGCATTGTTGAAGAGTGAACTAGTGGTTCCAAACCTTTTTGACTTGTCACCGCTTACAAAAAAAGACGCGTCTGGTTGGGGCCCATTGTCACATTAGCAGTTCCACCAAAGAGACATTTCCTGAACAGTAAACAGTAAAATGCTTCTTACACATTGATGCATCAGTAATAATTTAATAATCACTCACAGGGGCAGTTTTTCTGCAGAATCAGTACTTTTACTTTGATACTTCAAATACACTATGTTGACAACTGTACTTATACTTAAGTATTTGTATTTGTAATAGAGTATTTTTAGATTGTTTTATTAATACTTAAGTAAACAAGATCTGAGTACTTCTTCCACCACTTATAATCTGTCAGGGCCACAGATTGTTTTTTTTTTTAAGTGAGAATTTGAATGAAGTCTTTGGTGGCAAAGTGCTGGTGACATCTAGGCACAAACCTGAAGTCCCTTAGGGTCAAATCTGTCTTTGTCAGGCTAAATGTGCAGACAGTAGAAATAGATTCATCTATACTGGGTGGTATAAAAACATCATTGTCACAGAAGAACTCACCCAGGTGAACACCACACCCGTATTTTGTAATAATAGCTCTGAAAACTGAGAACAATGAAAGAAAACCCAGACTGTTAGCATCTCTTTTCTTCAGATGATCAACGCTTGGCAAACTGTCGCAGCAGTATGTTATCATGAGGTAAACTCAGAAACAATATTTGCCACAGCGAGCATTCAACACAAAGTGTACAGAACAGCTTTCCCATATTCCTCCTGCAGAGGGTCACAATATGGCAGCTGGGTTTGTTTGTTCAGAGGACTTGTGCTTAGAGCGTGGAAAGGGCCGGCTCTCTGTTTGACATGGAGCTCTCCAAAACACAAAGCACTGCCAATGCAAACTCGGAGGGACTCAGTATTTTATAGTTCAGCTGTACTGTAAATAGTGGTGGCTTTATGTGTCTTAATAGTGACAGTGATGTGTGTTTCATATGTATGTGTGTGTTTCTGTGCTCTTGTGTGTGTCTCTCTCTGCCTGCTGGTGCATGAATGAGACCTCTTTGGTCACTGGCTTGTGTGTTTGTCTGTGACCCTGTTTGTGGGTTGGAGCCCATGTGTCAATAGGTATTTTTAGCACCACCTCTCACTTCATTGCAATGGCACTCATTCGCACCCCTCTGAGTCCCCCCACCACCATCCTCCTCACCCACCCGTTCCGTCCTCGATGTCTTTCAATCCGCCACAACATTCACTCTCACTGGAAGGAGCCAGCAACAGTCTGCCCGAAAGTTAAAAAAAAAGAAAAAAGTGTGTGTGTGTGTGTGTGTGTGTGTGTGTTTGGGGGGGGGGGTTGAGATTGTGTGGAGACAGGATGCAGATCAGACTTGGGTTACCATGGAGATAAAGTCCTCAGGCAAGACATTCAAAAATTACTCCAGTATATTAGCTGAGTTTTGTTTCTCCCTTGAGCTTTGGTCAATTTGAATATTAATTAAAATAATTAAAGGATAGCTATAATTATATGTCTTAACACACACACATACACACACACACATACATACACACACAGGCACTAGGAACATGACATGGCTGTTTGAGGCAGCGATCAGCCAAGTTAAACTACTGTTTGAGCTAAAGAGCAGGGGTGTGGAAAGGCTAAACATGTAATTGGTAAAGACAGTAGGGTGGAGGGCCAGACAAAGAAGATCAGAGCACATCCGATGGTGGTTACAGTGAACAACTCCCAAAGCTCTATTGTTAGCAGCGCAGAGAGATCGGAGAAGAAAGGGAGGCCATTCATTCAACGGCTGGCTCAGACAGGTGAGGAGAGAAGGGAGGGAAGGGGTGAGGAAAAGGGAAGTAAAATCCTAGAGGGGCTGGAGTGACAGTTTGAACAGAAGGCGACAGTTGTAGAGGAGCCTCCCAAATGCCATAGCAGAGGCTGTAGTCCTCCACACTGTCGGATGTGTGTGTGTGTGTGTACAAATGAATAGCAGGGGATTTCTGAGGGGGGAGAGAAACTTGACACCCAAAAAGAGTCTGCAGCCCCTCCTCTCCCTCCTCCTCCACCTCCAGCCATAAGGAAGAGGAGGCACAAGTGCGCTGCTACAGCTGAGAGGGTCTCCAGGGGCTCCTGACTGTGTGAGGGGTCATCTGGAACACCCACCTCCCCTCAGCCTCCCCACATTCCCCTGACAACACTGAGCTCATCACACTTCACACACATCCAGCTGCATGATCACAAGGACACTCCAGGCAGGATAGGATTTGTTCAGCAGTCACTTAAATATCTTTGAGAGCGTCTGCACGGTGTCAGCCGGCAAAATTAATCTGTTAAGTGTAAAGGTACTTTTCTGTTTTTATAAGCAATGTTTGGTTGCAAAAGAGTGAAAAGAATGCTTGAAAAGTGTAATTTCCTAGACAAGATAATTAAAAACCTAAACATAAGAGGATGTTTTATAGGCAATGAGTCCTTTTTTAACAGAATGAAAGCACTTCAACAGTCTGAATTACTTTAAATGAAGACCTTGATGTACCAGGATGGAAATGTCTCTTGGTCCACCACTTTGGTCCAGTCTGAAATATCTCAACAGTTATCAGATGGATTGCCACAAAATTTTGTACAAACATTCGTGCTTCCCAGACGATGTATCCTAATAACTTTGGTGATCCTCTTACTGTTCCTCTAGCGCCACCATGAGGTTAACATTTGTGTCAGGATGAATTATAATAACTTTGGTGATCCCCTGACTTTTCCTTTTGCACCATCATCAGGTCAAACTTTTTATTTGTCCAATACTTTCTTTTATGACCAAATACCTGCAAAACTAATGACATTCTCACCAACCTTCACTGTAGGTTGTGTTTAGTGGTAATTTGTTAGTATGCCAACATGCTCAACCAAGGTGTGTTAGCATTTAGCCCGAAGCAATGCTGTGCCTCACAGAGCTGCTAGCATGGCTGTGTAGACTCTTAATCTTAAAATATATCAACAATCTTGAATCCAAAAATAGAAAAACAACAGGGAGCAAACAGAGATGACAGAAAAGTCAGAGAGCTCTGTGGAAAGTGAGAGGAGCTGACGCGAGAGTTTCCCTCACCGAACACCTAAAAAAGAGAGCTCCAGGGCTGTGACACACACCCTGACCCCACCAACTAGGAACATCCCCCTGGGGCAGATGCTGACCCCGTGACCCCTGACACCTCTGCCGCTCCCAGATCCTCTCCAGTGGCCAATCAAATACAATCTGCCTTGAGCCTGTGACACTGATACTGACAGAGCACAGACAAGCCACAGTAAACAGACTTTAGGGGGGAACACAGGGGTGGATGTAGAGTTGTACATTTACACAGGCACACTCTCACACATGCATACATGTATGTTAAAACCAAACCTGGACCTGATGTCATACACTCGTGAAAAAAGAAGGTATGTTGTAGTAAAAGGAGCTGCCCCACCGCTCCTTTTACTACAAAATACCTTCTATTTCTCTGGGGGTTTCGTTGACCGTTACAAATCGGAGACATTTATTGGTTTTGGATATTCCCAGTGAAAAAGACACTGGTAGAGATTTTTCAGAGGGTAGTATGCTTGGTATGTGGTTTTACGCCGGTTCCCAACATACTGCAAGCTTCGCATTCTGCAACTGATCTGTGTTGTCTGAATCCTGCAGCCCTGCACAGCTGTCAGACCATGACAGGGGGTGGACAAGCTGCCTGTGTGTGTGTGTGTGTGTGTGTGTGTGTGTTGTCCCATGCCTTTTCAGTTGAACACTTCCATTTCTAATTCAGATGCTTGTGTTTTTTGACTAAAGTGATGTCAGGGAGGTGATAAATTCAAGCTGTGTATTCAAAATGACAAGGCAATAGATCATCTGTCATCCCTCCTGAATAGAAACTTTAGATGAATATGGTAATTTTCTGCTGAATGCAATAACCTTTTTTAAAAAGAAGTAGTTTCAAAAAGACTTTCTTCAAACTTTTAACAAACTTTTTTTCTCTGTTGAAAACCCCCTTTCTTCTTCTTGACAGACCACTGATGTTTCATGCAACTCGTTCTTTTCCCCTCTTTTTATCTTTCCTTAACTATTGCACCAAGTGCTTTCTTGTCCGTGCTGACTCATAACTGTAATACAACTTGAACCTCTCTCTTTTTCTCCCTCTCTCTCTTCTCTCTCTCTCTCCAAGTGAATTCCTCACAGGATCAGACCTGCTTTTTATGCTCCGCTGGTTTTCACTCAGTGCCAGATTGAGTAGAGAGGGAGGAGGCAGAAAAGGGGGTTTAGTGACAACAAACCAAAACTCCATGGAGGATTTGAGCATATTTGTGAAAAAGGATGAAATAAATATGAAAAAGGAAGGGTGAAAGTGAGACACAAAAAGAATAGGAGAGAGGGGGCACTGGGTAGAAAGGAAATAATACTGAAAAAGGTCATTATTTCTGCCAGGGGATTTGCAGTTGCCCAGACAACGAACAAAGCAGAGCCAGTTGGACGATGTGCACAACAGAAAAGGCTGAAAAGAGAAGGGAAAGGCTCTGGGGAGTGAGCTGAGAATTACTGTGCTCATCAGCGGGATAATTTCTGGGAATCAGTTGGTGAACGTCGTGGATAATAACTAACAATGATTTCTTTATTATCCCTTTTATTTCAGCTTAACTTCATCACCCTTTTTTATTTGTTCAGCGTGACTGGAAAACAAAGTTTAGAGAGAAAACTAACCCCTGTGTGAAAAAAGGCTCAAGAGAACCAGAAAACATGAATAAATCATGATCACATCGCGGCTAAACAGAGAAAAAAACTCTGCTCGCAAGATTATTTTTTATGTACAGTGCTGAAGGAGGGAAGCTTATCCATTAAACACAAAGAGAGAGAGAGAGGAGTGTTTTGGTTTGGCTGAGCTCTGAATTGAAAAGTGGTGAGAGATCGTTAATGATATGCAGAGAGAATGAGGCCAGGCCAGATGAAAGTCCAGCTAAAGTCTTTATAAACACAAAGAACCTTGAGAGGGAGGGTGAAGAGGTGAGGATGGGGAAGTGGAGGGTGTGGGTCGAAGTAAAGGTGGCCTGAATGAAGCAGAAACTCTTTGAAACACTCAAAGAATTTTATAAAATCTACTGAGAATTGATTGACAAATAAAAAATGTGTTGTATTTGTGTGCATACTCTTGAAACATGTGTAGCTTTTGTATTATTTCTTTCTATTTCTGGTCAAGTTTTATTTGTTATAAATTCATTCATACACACACACAAAAGTGAACATTTGGCAGCAGAGTGTATCAGTGTTCCTCTTCCCTGTTTGTCTAAGGTGGAGCTCAGAGTGTGTTAAATGACCTTTATTGTGCTTCGCTGCTGATTGAGCACCAGCTAAAGTTTCCCTCCTCTCAGTCAGACAGGCAAGTACGAACACATAATGTAACAGCTGCACAGCTTTTTCTTTTTTTGTTTAAAAAAAAAGGTCTGTCTGTCTGACAACTTTTGATGTAATTCAGCATAAACATTCACACATGTGGCTCTTTTAAAACATGAATTCCCATCTCGCTCCTGCTCCGCCTCAGGGTCCCATATCAACAACTCTCCTGGTTCCAGCTCCATTGCTGTGTTTTACTGCAAACCCTTCAATCTGAGTCATTATAGCCCCAGGGCAGTAATGGTATACAGTTACACCACCAATACTCTGTAATAAAGTTTGCTTTAGAGGTAAATACCAAGGAAGAGTGTCTGTGGGTCTACATTAAATGGACCAGGCCAGATGCTGAGAGGCAGAACAGATCATTCAGGGAGTTTACAAGTTTATATTATCAAAGAATCCAGAGCAACATTTTCTTACATAGAAAGGGTTAACAAGGTAAAATCACTCTGTGTGCTGCTGTATCATATGTCATATTCCCCAAATCTCAGCGTTGCTGTAACAAAGAAACTCCCATTGCCCCCAAACGCTTCACATTGAATTTCATTCTACGGTGTTGTTAAGGTCACAGCTCCCGCCCACAGGGCTGTGATTGGATGGTGTGCCTGCTGGAATATTCAATCAGACACCTTGCTCGCAGCGGTGATTGGACACAGCCGGTGCAGTTATGTAAATGAGCACCTGGTGGCGCCTGCTGGCCCGGCTGCGGAGCCCGGACTGTAGCAGCGTAGCCGGGGCTCAGATTCAGAGAACGGACGAAGCGCAGGGACCCTGGACGGTCTCTCGCACTTAAAAAAAACATTGTTTCCTTTTTGACGACAAGTTTTAAATCTATTCATCCCAAGAGTGTCAAGTGAAAGTCAGGCTGCGGGTCTGATATCAGCCGGTGCGCTCAGCAGTTTTAGATAATTTGTTGTTTTCTGAGTTTTCAGAGGTCGTTCACTGAGCGCAACAACTGCTCCAGAGCGCCGTTTGGATTATTCAGTGGACGTGTGTTGTCCAGGGCAAGAACACAGCTTTACTTCGTCTAATACAGACTTAATCTAAAAGTTTGTACTGCTGTCACAGCACACTTCTCCGTGTCTTCTTAGGTAAGTACTGGCAAACTCCTTTAAATCCTTCGCGCGTTTCCTCTCCGCGCACTTTACTCTAGAATAAGCGGCTATAATAAAATTGCAGCGGATATTTCCAGCTGTCTGTCAGTGTGTATGTCTGTGTGTCTGTCTGCCTCTCACTCTGTGGCTTGGCGTCTGTAAGTCTCGGTGTGAGGCGGGCACGGCAGCTCTGGACGCTGGCCACTGGCCACGGACTGCTGGGATATGAGGTGTAACGTTGCGCTCCTCCGGGTCTCTGCACGTTTGTGTGGCAGATACATTGTGGCATTTAGCGACTGCGTAGCTGAAATATCCTGACAGTGTACATCATGGTCTAGACTCAGTGCAAACTGTGCTGTTCAACATCCTGCTAAATGTGGGTCCTTGGCAGCAGAGAAAACATTCAGAGTCCTGATTTGTGCCAAGATTGCTTTCACACGTTTATGTTCACTTAGGCTTAATAAATCTTCAAAATAGACTTTTATTTCTTCCACCCCACCCGTCATCATTTCCAGTCTTTACCCAGTCTGACTCCTAACGCCAAACTGTAATATGGGTTTGGTTAAGTTGTCACCAGTCAGTCCTTTCTTCACAGTCTGTTAAACTCATTCTTTTCACATCGCACCTCATTCACAAAAACATACACAAACCTCACAAGTTCAACAAAAGTAATTCTAATGGCATGTCAAGCTTTACAACTGCAGCAGCCCTGATGAATGGGTCAGTAAAATGTCTAATGTTTAGGATGACCTCCACACATCCAGGTGGTGGTCGTCACACCGACCATTAACCCTGTGACCTCCAGCACCACAGGTGACCTCCAATAAGACCATCAGCTGTGGTTTCATTCACCTCTGGCCTTAAATGAGGTGGTTCTCCTTTGAGAGCTGATCAGTCCAAAACCTGAGATCAGCACTGGGCAGCCTGGCACTGGAAAGGAGAAGCTGTGTTGATACAGAAAACATTTTCAGATTCTGGGGAGGAGCTGCCAGAAGGTTTGGACTTTGAACTGAATATACATATTTTGTGTTATCATGAGCCAGAAGAAAGGGGATGGTGAGAATGAATCAATCATGTGGCTTAATAATAAATTATTCTCGTCGTCTCTGTGAACAGGACGGTGCAAGTTATGCTCAGAAAATGCACATTTTAGCTTTCTGCCTTTGTTTATTTGTGTATGGCAGAAAGAGACAGACGGAGAGAAGTGAAAATGTGGGTGTGATTGCATCTGTTTCTGTTGCCAGCTTGTTCCTGTGTGTTGCCTCTGAGCTTGGAGAGAGGCAGAGGTGGCCTGATGGAGGCACTAACAATGGGCTTGAGTGGGTGTGCAGTGCAGCGGGCAGCCACCTTTCCCACCACACGGTACATGTGGGTAGTTTGCTGGCCAGGGGCGACTGAGCAGGCGGTCCGGAGGAGGTGTAGCATTGTTAGACTGTTGGGAGGAGGAGGTGTGGGCTATGCTATTTGCCAATATATAGAGAGGCAATAAAAGGCAATTTTCTCTCTTCCCATCCCTCCCTCTCTGCCTCTGTAGCAAAGGCAGGGGCATAAAGTGAGGAGGAGCCCTGAGTGTGGGGCACACAGTCCCTCACTGCAAGCACAGGTCTGCTGGATCCCTGTCTAATGGGCATCTGGCTGCTTATTCTCCCATAGCATCCCATGAGAGCCGTTGGTCCTGCATAGCTGCTTTTTATCAGCGGTGCAGTCCAGCAGAGGAGAAGCCGCATATATTAAATAGTTGGACCAGTTATGTGAGTATAATTGTGCATGCACACACTCCAGTAATAGTTTTTTTACTGATTAGTCTTGGCAGACTTACGAGAAAATGACATTAATTGCATAATATGATTTGTGGAGAACTATGCACAGAGCAAAGCAATTTGTCTGACAGTGTCTGTGAAGTGGCTGTTTGTTATTTGTTTTGTTTCGGTCTTAAGAGATTTTAAGACTCAGCAACAAAAGTCTTGAAAAGCCATTTTTTATGTACAAGACAAGAAAAAAATGAACTGAGTTTTTGCGGTTGTTGCTGTAGTTTTGGGATTGTAAATGGGCACACACACACACACACACACACGGAGGCGATGGTTTGTCTTGTCTGGTTGATCATTGACCTCAGTCTCTTGTCCTCTATCTGGGTCATTGTGTTGGTGGCAGCCAGGCTTTGTGACTTTGTCTTTCTGGTTGTTGACCGTTCTGCAAAGCCTTCTAGCAGGTGGATACGCACTCAAAACCCAGAGGCAGAGATCTTGCACAATAACTGAATTGCATGTTTTGCACAGCTGCCTGATCTTTATGGCTAATGTGGCTACTTAACCACATGAAAGAGCACAATGATGACAATGGTGACGTAAAAGAACTGTCTTTTACGTCACTTCTCTCACGAAGTAGGCAGCATCTACACTAAATTCTGTGTTTGCTCGTAATTGTCTCCCGTCAGACTGAGCGGGAACCTCGGGGCCAGTGGAAGAATTCATTTAAGTCCGAAAACATGACACGGTTGCTTTCCTCCCCTCTCTACAGTCTCCCTCTAATGGGAAACGAAACAAATTGAAGGCAGGACTCCACTGTCCATCCTGTTTTCCTAAACCAATTTCCCCTCAAGTCTAGACAGCTGGACTCTTCAATTGCATTTGCCGTATGTGTGGTCATGTGCAGAGCGAGCTCGACGAGACTGTCAGAGAAACAAATTCATCGTGTAATGGGTGGTGACACTTCAAAGCGTGGTCCCGGGTGTGCTTGGGCTTTAGTTGTCAGTGAGTTCTCAAATCTCTATTTGATTTCCTCTGTGAATCTCCATCTCCAAAGTCTGACCTTCTTTCGTATTAGCCCTCCCCACCCCTCCAGCACGCCTTTATCCCCCTGTTCCTCCATCCCACCCTGACATCCAGCATACCTTTGATCCCCTAATTGATCATTCTGGCAATCTGTCTCTCTCTCTACATCTAACACTGAACACACATTCTCCTTCTTCATCTTCTATCTCTCCATTCCCTTTGAAGCAGCACTAGATGTTTCATTTATTCCCCCCCCCCCCTTCCTTCCTCCGCTCATCCATCTCATCCTCAGCCTCCCTTCTGCTATCGTCCCTGTGAGTCTCCTCATTTATCTGTTTGCTCTTCCCGTCGAGGGTGCCCTGGTTAGATAACAATGTTGTTGCTCGGATGTAAGCAAACTGGGGTCACAGTATGGCTGCTTAGGTTTCTTCAAAGAATTTGTCACAGTATCTTATCAAGGTATCTCAGGCCTTGGCTTGATGCCTCATTTTAGCTCAGGAACGTGCAGAAATGCCTCTGCATATATCCCAAAATTAAAGGTGGCCTAATTTGGAGGTGCTGATGTACTTATATGATATAATTGATTAACTATCACCATGTGGCAAAGTTGGCAAGTAATACCTCCTTAATGTATAATTTCTGAACTGTATGACGTGTTTTATGACTCACTAAACGAGTACTCCACTGATTCATCACTGCACTCCCATAACATTGTCAGACCCAAGATGGACAGTTAAAAAAATCCAAACTGAAGCAGCAGAACCATTTGAAGACAAACTGTTCGCTTGGAAATTGGGGTGTGTTATGCTAGTAGCAGCTAATGTAGCCTCGAGCTGCTAGCCTCAAGCAGAGATGAGGAGCAGGCTGCAGAGGTCTGGTAACCTCACTTCTTTCTAACTCCACACCCCCAGATTTTTTTTACTTTCAAACTTGTAGTCTTCATCCAACATCGCCTCAAGCGACTTCACTCCAGGCAATTGATCAGACTTCGTTTAGCTCCTTCTGGAGCCGCAAATGGCTTCACACAACTTTTTTCACATATGCAGTAGTACTCCCCAACACCTGTAAACACACTTTGATGTGCACGTTTGGTGGAATTTCCCTTTAAATCATATGACGTTGAGTTAAGTTAATGATCTAATGAGCAAAGGTGTCTCATGCTGAATCCACTGAGCTGAAACTGTGAACCATGTCGGACTCCTTCACACGTCTCGCCAACAACTGGCAGTTGAAGTTATCGCTTCTGGCCAAAGTAAGGAACCTTATGAAAGATGGAAACTCTCACAAACTTGAAAGCCAGTGTGTGCTCTGTTCTCTCCCTCTTGCTCTTTCTTTCTTTTCAGTTTTTTTTCTCATCTCTGTTCAAATCCTCACACTGTGGTGCTGTTTTCCGTCTGAGTTGCTAGCACACACCGTGCCTCCTGTGCTTCAGTATATCACTAATAATTACTAATGGCTTCTGGCAAAGTAGGTGCTTTTGAAACCTTGTTGGAACATGGAAGAAAATTGTGTTCAACATCAAAGGTGACTTTCTTTTTGAATATGTTTTCTCTTTATATGATGAATTTGAGCTGTAACGACATCCACATTGAATGGGGCGGAACTGTCTTGTCTTTTACTCCCAGGGGTTCGGAGGGGCACATTAGCATCAGGAAACGTTGTGTGATATGTAATTTAGCTCTTTTTAAAGAGGTTTTTTTTTTCAGCCGAGAGGGAGGAGGAGGAGGAGGACTGCCAGTGTGATAGAGGTATCAGCCTGTGCCTGAGGCTTTTAACAGAGATGAATTGTGTGTGTTTGTGTGTGTGGCTAAAGTTTCAGCAAAGCCCTGACACAATTTTTTGGTCATAATTTGCTTTTGTGTGAGTGTATTTTTTTTCTTTGCCCACTGCAGTAGCTAAACATTAAACGGCTCAAAGATGTCTCTTCTGCTCAACTGTCATTCATTAGCATCTGTTAGAGGGCTGGGTTAGGCCGCAGTGTTTCTCTCACTTTGACTCAAAATGCTGAGTCTCGCTGAACTCATTCCTGTTTGACCTGATCTCGCTGGTTTTTCTTTCTGCTCTTTTTTGTTTCTCTCCAGGCCACCCCTCCTTCTTTCCCCCCTTCCATCTCTCTCTGCCTTCTCCAGTTCCCACTCGCGTTCAAGTGCTCCTCACTGGATGAATTGTCACCCTCCTGTGGGCAAAGAGTTTGTCCCACGCTCGCTCTGTCATTCTGAGTGTCTTCGTGCGATTACTGGAGGGAATCTTCCTCCACCACGGCATTCTTCTGTCTGTCTGTCTGTCTTTCTGTATCTCTGTCCCGATTTTCTCTCTGCCCATTGTGAGAGTATCACCGTGTTGTCACATGCCTCTCCTTTCTCCTTTCAC
Source organism: Macquaria australasica (assembly GCA_005408345.1). Lineage (NCBI taxonomy): Eukaryota > Metazoa > Chordata > Actinopteri > Centrarchiformes > Percichthyidae > Macquaria > Macquaria australasica. The sequence goes on from SEMN01000124.1 coordinate 503,158, forward strand.
CCCATCCTCCCCTCTGCTTCTCACTTGTTCTCTGTCAGGTGCCAGTGAGACTGTGCAAATTGAATTCAGGGAATTGGGCCGCGGCTTGCCATCAATGGCCTCCGTGTCACACTATAGCCAGAGATCCACATACACTCTGCTGCCACGCTGTCATAATAACGTGCTAATGCTACCACATATCTGCAAAATTCTCATTATGATTTTTACACCCACGCTTCAACTGAGGTCAAACTTGGAACTAATCTCCCCTCACTGTAGCTGTAAAGGTTCGTTTCCATGCAGCCAGATAACTCAGGTTCACTTTTAGTAGAGGAGAGAAATGTCTCTCATTAACACACTTTCACTAGAAAATGAAATGGCACTCTTTCATTCCAGATTCATTTTACAGAGGAAAAAAGAGCTGAGAACTGTCTAACTACATGTACTGACGTGTATGAAGCTTCAAGCCCTGAGACCCAAAACAGAGTTCCAGGTGCTGTCAGTCAATACCAGTTTCCCAGAAGAACTTATAATACACTCTCTTCTGCTGTTTTTCCTTTGCGTGTGCAGAGAGAGGACTTCATTCTTTGATTCACGCGATCCCATTATTGCAAGAGGTGCTAACAAGGCCTTTGTTTGGCGGGATGTTTTTGGTGTTGTGCTCACTTCTTTGTCGTATCTCAGCTCTCACAGGACACCTTCTTTTGTTTTATTTTAGTTTTCTCTTAGTAGTTGTTGTGTATATAGTACAGGCAATATACCTCCTTCTGTGCTGTGTGTTGTTACTGTTTATGTATCTGATCAGGCTTATTTCCTTTTGATTGCGCCTGCAGATACCATAATATTGGCACACAATTATACAGCTATAATAAAAAAAAATGGTCCAGACTAAATATTGTGTTTGTACTGCAGGCCTGTAGCTACATTAGACAAATTCTGGATCTACCTGGTTGTGGCTCACTCATTTCTGTGATGATTGACAGAAGACAAACCTGCAAACGTCACCTTTTTCTCAACATTTCACAAGCTTTTAATTGGCACAAAGTTTGGACAAATCAGCTGCCAAAAATGTACGTTACCAGAAAATATACAAGCAACATAACCGCAACATTGCTGTCAGAGCACTGACACATTGTGGTGCAGACTGCAGAAGAGGTTCTGGATAAACTGCAGAAAACCAATTAGACACATTGACCTAATTTGTTAAGGCAAGACCCCGATGCATTATGCATTTATTATTTTGTATTAATTTGTATAATTTGCAATATTAGGCCTGTTGAAAGACCAGGAACCAGTCTGACGGAAACTGGATTTTTGAGGCCAATACCAATATCCATATTTGAGAATTTAAACAATCTGATAAAGATATTAGATTAGATTAGCCTTTATTGTCTTAGGCATTTGAGAGAACACAGTTGACACATGTACAATCAAACTACAGTTTACACACAGATCTATAAATACCAGAACATACACACCAAGAACACACATATATTGGCTGATATTCATTTTTTACATCACATTAACAAACATTTTTGATAAGGATCCCTTAAATGTGCTTATTAAAGATATGTGACACTATATGTACTGACCAGAACATTTGAGAGTTGAAAGATGAACTTTTTCAGTGCTGTCTCATGAACTACATATTGGAGACACTGTTGCTAAGCTACCAGAAACATGTCTTTGGCATGTCTGCAATAAGCTAATATAGTGCACAGGCTGATTTATCGGTATAGCTCTTACAGGAAGCACTAAACAGAATCTACAACAAACATGTACAATATGACCAATACAGCCTCCTCCCCTCTGGCCATAGGCACAGATGACTGCCCACCATCCATCAGACTCTTAAATAACTAGCTTTTTAAATTGTTTTTGGTGTGGCGCCACCCTCTGCATTTGAAGGCATTGTGGTCTTGGATATATGTGCATACTCTGTGTTCAGTTATACATTTTAGATATGTCTTAAACTGGCGATGTGTGCGTTTTTGGCTGCAATGTGTGCCAACTCCTCAAATCAAGATCCCACCATAATGTTTCTTGACCACCCCAACAAACAAACAGAAGGACAGATAACCAGAGGAAAATGTGTTTCTGGCTACCACCTTGGGCTAGTGCCTTGTCCCTACACTTACAAATAGTTTGTGTGGCTGCTGTTGATGAGGGCATTCTTCATTTGCCAGACCAACCTGTGGTAATCAGTCACCATTTGTCTGTGTCCGCCATGCAGATATGCTCAGCAATGCTGCAACTGGTATGGGCTGAGTGGCCAAGTGGACCTGCTTCCAAGTATAAAGTAGGCAGCGAAAAGGGAAAAGATGGAAGTTTTGCTCCTCAGTTATGATTGATTTCAGCTTTGTGTAGCCGCATGCTAATGAACCCAACTTTATTACATTCATTTTTTTCCCGTTTCTGCACTACCCTCCAGCCTCGGCTCGTGGGTCTCTGTGCTAAACTGACGCCAGTGTTAGCTCGTGAATTTGTTATGAGCTCTGTTGTTGCACAGCGCTGCTTTATGATACTGTCCTGCTGTGCCTGTGCCGCCAGGAAGGTGCGTTCTGAATTGGGTATTTTTTTGGGTGAAAGCTGAGCTGTCTTAATGAGTAATGCAACGTTAAGCACAACTATTCCTGGAAACGCGTTTTGTCTTTTACAATCCCCTTACCATGCTTTCTTCAGTGTTTCATCATGATTCACCACCTCCTCCAGTCACATTCTACACTTTCTCCTTGCCTTGATGCTGCTGTTTAATTTGTTTTTCTGACTCGGCCACTGTCGCTGTCTTCTCTCATTACCCTGTCTAAGTGACTCATCCATTCTTCCCTCCTGCTTCGTCAACCTCTGGTAAAACTCAGTAAAATCAGATTCCACAGTCGTGACTGGCACTTCCTTGTATACATGAATATCCTGACACACAGCTGTACAATTTGATGACCAATGTATGACCAACACTATGACCAATAGTAGGGCATAACACCAGACCTTACCCATAGCGTCCTGATAAATCATGGATCATCTGTAGATGTTAGTGTAGGTAATTAGTAATCGGTTTTAAGAGCAAATAGTTTCCATCCTCACTGACTAAGGGTGAGTAGTTGTGTTGTTTCCTCGCTTAGAATGAAGGCAATATAACACTGAGGGATATTTTAATATTTAACCAAAGTACGCTGAAGGTCATTCTTTCATGATGAAAAAAGGAACCCCATGGACAGATTTGTGCAACAACTTCTGCCTGCCCTTGGAGTGGGTCTTCAGTAAAAACAAGGAAACAGCGGCCCTGCGGGGAACAGCACTTCACTCACACTGTCCCTGAGTCTGGCAGAAACAAGCCTGTTTTCAGGAAAGCATCAAATGACCTTGTTTCTGTGGCTGGCACAGTCTCACCCTTCAAAGTGTTGGGAAGATTGAAGATTAATTTGTGCTTCCTTCTCTCCAGGACTCAGAGGATAGTGGTGCGTGTATGACCTCACCAGCTTCCTCACACATTGACGGAAATCTAAAACAAAGAGCTCACTACTTTCTGTCTCCCAGCGGCCATTAGTCATGTCTAACTGAGGCAGCGTGTTACTCTATCTGGCTGTGATTGGAGACTTCACATGTTGAGGTCTGTATATGGATAAGAAAGACATTGCAGTAAAGAAGAAAGGCTTAAAAGCATGCTAAAATCATTAGCATGCTGACATGTTCACAGTGACAATGTTACCCTGCTGGTGTTTATCAGGTAATGGTTACCATGTTCACCAACTAAGTTTAGCTTGTTAGCATGCTAACATTTACTTTTAGCAATTCGTAGACAAAGTACAGCTGAGGCTGATGAGAATGTCATTAGTTTTACATGTATTTGGTCATAATACGAAGCGATTCATCCTGTGCCAAATTTCATGGCAATTCATCCTATAGTTGTCGAGACATTTCACTAAACAAAAATTTCAACCTGCTGGTGGCGCTACATAAAATATCAGGGGATCACCAAAGTTATTAGACTTCATCCTGAGGGGAACATTAATGTCTGTACCAAATTTCATGGCAATCCATCGGCAATAGTTGTTGAGATATTTCAGCCTGCTGTGGAACAGCAAACCAATATTGTCATCACAAGAGCCGAGTCGATTGACTAATTGATTAATCAACTGATCGTTTTAGATCTAATTAAGAATAAAAACACGAAGCGATTCATCCTGCGGGGGACATGAATGTCTGTGTCAAATTTCATGGCAATGGCAATTCATCCTACAGTTAGCGAGACATTTCACTGAAAACCACAAATGTCAACCTCATGATGGCGCAAGAGGAAAGGTCAGGGATCACCAAACTCATTAGGATAAATTGTCTGGGAAACATGAATGATTGTACAAAATTTAGCGGCAATCCTTCCAGTAGATGTTGAGATATTTCACTAGATAAGTTAAAACTTTTACCTTCTACCTTACTGTAGTCAGAGGATCACCAAAGTTGGGAATTCATCCTCTGGAGACCATGAATGTTAGTACAAGATTTCATGGCAGTCCATGTGATAGCTGTTAAGATATTTCAGTCTGAACAAGGGGTGGACTGACCGACTGACTGATCGACACTGCCATCACACTGCAATCTCCAGCAACTCTCCACCCACAGTAGTAAGTTTGGCTGCTAAGAATCATGGCATTCAAATTATTTGTTGTTCCAAAATCAAAACAGAATAACAACCAATCATTTTGAAAAGCATATGTACATTTTCTAGTTTCTGACTTTAGAAATACTGCTGTTCAGCAGCTCTCTTGAGTCTCAGGTGTTGATTATGTAACTGTAAGAAAAAAAATGTGGAATAAATATTGACTATGATTAATTACCTCTGTTAGGTTTCAAGTCTCTGGAAGTTGATTTTTATGCTGTGCTGACATACTTAAACTAATGACTGTCTGGAGTGTAGGCAGTCACAAAAAAGCCAATACGTTATGATATACTTTGGAAAATCCTCATCAGTGATGTAAAGCATACACAATTTACAGTTAATGGGCTAAAACATGCAAAACAACTTGAATAATCCTTTAGGTCACTACTGACGTTTGGACTGGCTTTATTATACAACTGGAAAGAATAATGCACGCGAACATTTGGTTCCAACACAAGGGGCTCTCTAGAAAAGACGCTAACCAGTGCCAAGGCAACCCTGCCAATTTTTCACTGAAGCAATCTAATTATAGAGACTCTGGCAAACTATCTTTAATGATGCAATGGCTACTAAGTAAAAAAAGTTCTGCGTGTCTCTCTGCTCTTGATTCTGTCTCTCTCTTGTCAGTTTGTTTGGTTGCGCGGAACAGAAACAGCAGCTGTTCATAAGTATTCATTAGTCCTGCTTATGGATTAGCCGAGACAAAAAGTGAGAGTGTAGATTGGGCTCCACACTGTGCTGCCTCCTCCAGAACACAGCGGGCCCTTCTCCCTCTCTCTGAGCACTAACCACAGCTGTTCAACACCACTTGACTTTTCCCAACAACAATGTTCTCGGATGGCTGTGGCCACTTTTGTTCCTGTTCGCCAAAACATTTGTCCGACTGGTTTTCTTCTCTTGGTTATAATGTCTTTGTCTCTCTGCGGTGCGTTGGATGAAAGATTGTTCCCCTGTTTCCCCTTCACTGACAAAACAGAGATGAGACGCCGTCGAGGATAATGTTTGTTGACATTGGTTGTCGTGGTGATTGCCTAGGATTTGCGGCCCCAGTCATCAGATTCTCAGCTCTGATTGTGCACACGCAGCTTAGTCCAGTAAGTCTCATATTTCAGCATTTTGTCATCTGGCATACTCTCATACATACTTACTCATTTGGACAACTTGGGTGTTTTTCTGCAGAGAAAAAAAACATGTCAGCCTCTCTTTCTCTCTCCGTTTTTTTCCCCACTTGGAACACATGCACCATGTATTGGTTGCATTGTGTCCGATTCAGGACAGCTGCACTGGCTGGCTATCCCTGAGATCTCCTCTATGCCTGCATACGCGCCCCGCGCACCCATGCATACACCCATGTACACACCAACACCACCAGGCCATAAGTCACCCTCTCTACACCACCTCCCCCCTCCCAAATACACACACACACACACACACACACACACACACACACATGTCATCGCTGCTCTTGTTCCATCGTCTCCGCCCTGTTGTGCCTGAGCTAACTCTACTCTACTATTCACTCTGTTTCCATACATTCCCCCTCCCCGACTCCCTCGACACCCCCCCCCCCCCCTCAAATTTTCTGTCACTACAGCTGTGTGTCAGCTGTTGGCCTGTCCCAGTCTAGTCAGAGATGAAGCCGAAACACAGAGGGTCTACAGGGAAGACAGCCTGGCCTCTCTGTCTCTCCCAGCTGTCACTCCCACTTCAGACTTCCACTTATCATGAGGTTTCTTTCCTCCCTCTTGCTTCACCACTGGAAGTCTTCCCCGGACACGTTCAAAAGTAAAATATGCACAAGGGATAGAGCAATGAAATGTGCTTATTTTTTCCGTGTGATTAATTTATTCATTCGGGAGAATTATGTCGGTGTTGTCAGACAAAAAGCACAAATGTTTATTTTAGGAAGAAAGCACTGAGTACTATGTAATTCTGAAAATACTGTACACTCAGTTGCCAGTTTATTAGGTACACCTTGCTAAAACTAATACAGCAGCCGTGCAGTAAATCCTACCTTCATGAAGGTTATAATGTTTTGTTTTTGTTGAAACTGTTTTAGAGAGGTGTTGATTCAACTTTATGGACATTTTTGGGGGCTGCAGTTTGTCGTTTTGTTGAATTGTATTGCATTATACTGAGAGGTGTTCCTAATATTTATATTAATGAGGGTAAACTAAATATTAGAAACACCTCTCTGTATATCACAACACAATTCAACAGCACCACAGATTACATCTTCCAAAATGATCATTTAGTTGAATCAACACCTCTCTATTTATTGCAGGACTGTTGTATTAGACTGTATTAGTTTTAGCTAGGTGTACCTAACAAACTGGCAACTGAGTGTAGGTGTTATGGTACATTTTACACTTTCAAGGATCTTTAAATTCACTCAACAACACATGCAAAATGACTGTGATGTGGTGTTATGTTGTGAGCAAGTCATTTACTTTGTACTAACCTCCCTCACTTTCATTTCTCCAATCTCACAGCTTCATCTGTTTTGTTATTTATTCCAAACAAGCATCTCCAACCGGGTGCTCCAAATATGCTCAGTCCTATTAAGGGAAAGTAGGTTTGAAATCAGTAAATTTGGAGATAATATTGGCATTTCAAATACAGAAGGAATAAAATTCTCTGGGAGTAAATGGGGCCGGCTAATTATACTATCCTCAGTTATCAAGCTGTTTGTACCCTTTCTAAAGGCAGCAATGTATTATTGTATCACAACATTCTGCTGCCAGAGAGAAAAACAAATTAGCGTGTGAAAGTGGCCTTTGTTGCATGGCTTTGTGCTTGCTCCTCTGGGGTTTGGCCCATTGCTGAACTTGGCATGCAAAATGTTGAGAAACAAATGACTGTGAGACATGCTTCGTGCTTTGGACTAAGAGGATTTGACTGAGAGAGTTGAGTTATCGATCGAGATGGTGAGCCTGTGAGCTCAGCAGCCTCACACTAGAGCTGTATGTGTGCATGTGTAATGTATATGTGGGCGTGAAATTAAAATAAATTGTGGTTCAGTGTTGGTTGGTGCCATTTCACCAAGCACAAGAAGAATCCTAACGTGGATGTAAATCTAAATATCTAATTTTCTTCGACAGGTATGCCTGTGGTCATCAGTGTGTCTCCGGACAGGTAACTAGGTGTGTTGCTGCTGTCATGGCCTTGCCAACCCTGCAGCTGTTTCCTGTCACCGTGCTCACAGTCCTGGCGGTTCTGGTGTCGTCCTCACAGGACCACGAGTGGCACTTTAACCCAGGTAGGACGTCATATAAACACATGCAACAGAGAGAACATCTACATTTGTGATGGATAAATTGTTCCTCAATTTTTTGTTTCTTTTCTTTCTTTAACTGTTGTTTTCCCCCCCAAAACCCACAGTGCCACATTTGAAACAGCTTGGCAGTTGGCACTTTTTATTCCCACAAACTCAGACATGATTACATTTTCAAGCCTCTTGCCCTCTTCTTCCCCTCTCGTCCTCGTCCACAGGCACAGCAATCGTCTGTCCTGCTGCTCAGACATTCTCCTCACATTCTCAGATCAGTAAGGCTCATTCTCCGTCCGCTATCAACAGGCTATCCTGTGTCCTCTCCCTGTCTGCCAGCCAGTCGTGTGTAATAGGAGAATGAGATAGCTGGGCGGTCCACCCCCCCACCACCACACCACCGCCCCCCACCCCCCCGGCTCGTCAAGACCGCTAATGCACAGGCAGCTCATGAAAGTGTCAGTCAAAATGTCGGGGAAGGGAGGGCATGAGGGTTTAGTCAATGAGAGCCAACCAGGTGTAACCAGAGGAGACTGTTTGCAGTGCGGTCGACCTTCTGACTGCAGCAGCTAGACTGTGAATGAGACTAAAGCTGCAAGTATTGATTATTATAATATAATAATTATATGTTGATTATTTTTTTCGATAGTCTTAGTCTATAAAAGAGAGAAAAGCGCAGCAAATCCTTACATTTGAGAAAATGAATCCATTGAATGTTTGGAATTTTTGCTTGATAAATGACTCAAATGATTAATAGATTATTCTAATTAGATCTGAAACAATCAAGTCGATTAATCAATCAGTCAATCGACTCGGCTCTTGTGATGACAATATTGGTTTGTTGTTCCACCGCAGGCTGAAACATCTCAACAACTATTGCTGATGGATTGGTACAGACATTAATGTTCCCCTCAGGATGAAGTCTAATAACTTTGGTGATCCCCTGATATTTTATCTAGCGCCACCAGCAGGTTGAAATTTTAGTTTTTTAGTGAAATGTGAAATTGTAATAACTTTGGTGACCCCTTAATTTTTCATCTAGCGTCATCATCGGGTCAACAATTCAAACTTTGGTACTGGACAAAACTAGTGATAACCACATCCTCAGCTATACTTTCTGTTTAATGCTAATTACCAAGTGTTAGCATGCTAACACATTGAGGTAAACATTTTACCTGCTGAACATCAGCATGTTAGCTTTGTCACTGAGTAGCATGATAGCATGCTGAGGTTAGCATTTAGCTCAAAGCACCGCTGTGCCTAAAAGTTTCCTGGTTCCAGCTTCTCACTTTTAAGCATTTGCTGCTTTCCTTCATCTTGTGTGATATTAATTTGAATATCTTTGGGTTTGTTGGACAACAACAACAACAACAACAACAAATCTGAAAACGTCATGTTGGTCTTAAGTAAATTGGGATTTTTTATTAATATAGACCAAACGATTATGTGATTAATGGAGAAAATATTTGTCAGATTAAGTGATAATGGACATAATCATTTGTTGCATCCCTAATTCAATATTTGATTATCTGTTGAATGACTAATTGATTAATTGACTAATCCGGTCTGCAGTAAATGAATCTAGGATTTGTTGCTAGATTGATGGAAAAGGAGCAGTTGGAGATAGATGAACAGACTGTGGTACAGTAAGTTTAGTACGTGGGCTAAATTTATATGAAAAATGGCAAAAAGAAAAGGTGAAAGTAGAGGACAGAGAGAGGTGAAAAGATTTCAGATGGCGGAGTGTTGACTGGCGATGTGTGATGATGATGATGATGATGATGTAATGAAATGGGCACCTGTCTGCAGGGCGTGGATGAACTTTGTGTGTGTGTGTGTGTGTGTGCTGCAACCGTTGGGGTTTTTAGGGTTTGTCATCCAGCCCAACATTCCTGTCCGCTGACTCAATGACAGAAACTGAGTTAGACGCCCACCTCGCCCCCGCCTCTTTCTGTCACCCTCAGCCTCCCCTCCATATCACTGTCAGTACCCCTTTCCACTTTATCACTACCCAAACCCTCCCTCAGCCTCTCACACCCCCTCCGCCATCTCCTCCTCACGACTGACTTCAGAGCAGATAGCTAGGTCATTGGGTAATCCCTGCCTGGGACCACGCTATCTGGATCATGTGATAATGCTGCCGCTGGAGCGGAGTCAGCGCAGATATCTGAGACCTGCCTGTGTTCTTTCATTCGCCCTTCGTCTCTGTCTCTCTTTTGTCCTGTTCCTGCAAATCCCAGAGCAGTGGTAACCGGAACAGGGGCCGTGCTGGATCGCTGGAGCCCTGAGGAGGTGGCTTTGTGTGGGATGGAGAGCTAGGTTGAAACAAGAGACAAAAGGGAAAAAAAAGAAATAGGAAAGGTGTAGTCTCAGAGAAGGCAGGTCACAGCGTCTCATGGGGGGCCACTGGTTACACTATGTCTCCATTTAAACATGCAGATGTATTTTAATGACTGTCTTTGATGTAGTTACTTTTGACAGGACAAAGGGGACTTACAGGAATAAGTGATGCAAAACACTGCCATTACATTTTACATGAAGCCATTACAGATGCCACCTGGAGAGATTCTGTAACAAATAAGACAGGACAGGAACAATTTGCTGTAGAGGTTTTGTAGTGGAGTATTTCTTTCCCCCTGCCCTCAGTGTCTGTGTGGGTTATGAAGCACGAAGTCCGGAAGTTTTCCCAGAGATGACATAACAATATTATGCTCCGTGACCAATGATGGCTGCTAACGCACAAATGGAAATATTAAGTTTCCCCTGGACATGTGCTCCATGCGGATGAGAATATTGCTCATGTCTCTCTCTCTTTTCCTCAATCTTTCCCCCACAGCACAGTGTCGTTACGCCCTGGGGATGGAGGATGGCACCATCCCAGACTCTGACATTACTGCCTCCAGCGCCTGGTCAGACTCCACTGAGGCCAAACATGGAAGGTAGGAAATGTGTGAGTGTGTGTTCAGGGTATAAAGTTACTAATTATATTACTCCCACCGCAGTAATCAAATAGCTTTTCCTGCGCACGTACTTTGTGTGGTTACAGTCTAAAAACTGTAATTCTGCTTAAAGAGGAACTTAACACCTGGCTGAAAAGCAGTTTTCACTGTTTCTGACCATACCCAGCATCTCTGATGGGTATGGCCAGAAGTTTGCTCTGTTGCACCTGTAACCACACCCAACAGTGATGTCACGGTGTACTGACACACCCTGGAGTACATGTCTACATCACCGCAGCAAAGAGAAAAGGTCAACCACTGAAGGTATGAAGATATTTTCAGCTGGTGATAACATTTTTTGTTTTGTTGTAACTAAGATGATATTTCATTTTAAAGGACAATAGCAGTGTTGTTCACATTTTTGCTGACCATTTTTGGATGCGTGTTTTATAGTTATAGATTCCAGAAATTATTTTTCCTTCCATTCCTGGCAGTCATTTATTTGTTGTTGTTTGAAAATGCAGTGGAGACTTTTCCAATCAGTTTGCAATTAAACTGCATCACAATTCAATGCCAATGTAACATTGACATTTCTGTTTGCTGTGATGGATTACACAACTGAAGTAAGTTTCAAGTGTGTGCTAATTGCTAATTAATGTTCATACCACATAGAAATGAAAGGAAACCAGTGGAAGCCTGGAACAGTAGTAAAAGTACGTTCACATTTCTAAAACTTAGCATCATGGTTTGCAAAATTATGAGCTGTAATGTTATTGGTAGTAAATTGACTGAAACACGCAAAGATATGCAGACATTGCCCTTTAAAGTTTTTAGAAAGCTTCTTATAAATAAAACATAATCACCACTTTGAATAGCAGCACTGAATTGGGCAGGAGTTGGTTGCTACTTGATGGGATGTATTTAATAGCCTGGTCCCAGACCTCTGAAATGCCGCCCACATCTCTGATTTGTTCAGCGATTGAAATACAGTAGAATATAGTAAGTTTAACGAAATGGTAATTTGGTCTGATTATCAGGCTACATTATCAGTGTTGACATTAAAACAGTAAAGGTCAGGATGTCACGTTGGCCATTTCACATGACTAGTAACTGAGTAACCTTTTGTCAGAGTGGTCTTCAACAGAACTACTATTGTACTTTAACTTGCTGTACTTCAGTGTAAGTGATCTACTTCTACTTGAGTAAAATTTAAGTCAAGTAACAGTACTTCTAGTACAGGAACACATGCACATGTCACTGTGGACTGATGTTTGTCTGCATGCCTTTTTTTCAGTCTGTTAGCACCACTCTAAAGTAATTTGTCGGCAGTCTATTAGATTATGACAGAAGATGATAGTGGGTGTCTTTGTAAAACCCACTTGGTAATTATATTACCACCTTGTCTGTCTGGCAGTGAGGTCAGATTTATGAGGGTCAAGTTAGGCCTGCAACATGCTACAGCCATGTGTAAGAGCATTTTCAGGACTGTGTGTGTGTGTGTGTGTGTGTGTGTGTGTGTGTTGATTCGTCTCCATTGGTCTGTTGGGCTGGGTCTCTTGGCTGAGTGACTAACCATGTGGAAATGATTATTAGCCCCAGCTCTTTTTAAGAGACATCGGGGAGACACTGAGAGAGAAAGAGAGACATAAAAAAACAAAAACAAGTGGAAGGTGGATTACTGCGATGGTGTGCTGAAAGCTGGAGAGAAATTAATTTGAAAACAGGGTTTGAGGGAAGGTGTTGGGGTGAAGGGAGGGACTGAGGGATGCAGAGTTGGTAGTTTTGTTTTTTCATGACTGTTATTACTCTGGGGCAGTGAAATATCAGCGTATTGGTTGGAGCGAGTGGGTAAAAGATGGAGGGAATAAGGTAATTGAGAACAAGGGGAGAGGAATGAATTGTTGGCTGGTATTTCGGTAGGAAGCAAAAGAGAGAAATAGTTAAGTACCTGGCAGAACAGTGTCCTGTAATGTTAATCCTACTGGCTGGTGCCTGGTGGACTGAACTCTATTCAGCCACATTCCTCTTTTGTCCCTCGTCATCCTCTTCTCCCTCCACCCTCCTCCATCACAGGACACTTGGTGGAGCATTAATGTGTTGATGTCATCTCGCGGTTTCTGGCTGCATGATCTCACCCACTGAGGGGGAGAGCGGGATTGATTAAAATACTAGCGCCACTGTCAGTGCGACCGAGTTGATATAGTGATTTGTTTTGGTGGTCCGAGCAGCAGCTTTCATTTTGAGAGAAGCCCAACAGTGGTCAGAGCGCAGTTGTGGCCTGGCGTCGGTTCCAAAGCTCCTCGTACGAGTTGATCCAACGTCACAAGACACACAGCCAACTTCGTGGTCTTTATGTGGCCAATATGTGGTGGTAGGATGGACTTTTCTTCTCAGGCTGGATTGAGGAAGGTCACACTGAGTGAAAATGTTTTAGTGGTGCATGTGTGTGGTCAAGGCAGGCCTGAGGAGCTGTGAGTAAAGATTGGTCCAGATCTTGTTGAGAGGTTTGAAGAATGTGGAAGAGCTTGTAATTCTCACTCTGCTTCTTTCATCTCTTTTCCTCTCTTCATGTGTTCTCTGTATTTTCCATCTGTCTGCAGTCTCTCTCTCTCTCTCTCTCTCTCTCTCTCTCTCTCTCTCTCTCTTTGTGTGTTACCTACTTTGTGCCTTTGGCAATAGCCAAGTTGCTGTCTTTCTGACAACATTGCCCTATATCTATCTATATATATATATATATATATATATATATATATGAGAATGTTTGGCTGCTGTGGAATCCAATATGTACGGTGGTAGAGTAGAGTCGGACTGTTTGTATTGAATTCTCAGTTGTACCTGCTGCCGGCACTCTGGGTTTTGATGTAGTCAGTCTTGTTGTGGGTATGTTTGTATCTCTGCATGTGAATGTTTGGGTGTCGGACTGGGAACTTTTCAGTTAAAAACAAAACAAAAACATTTTTAGGTAGTTTTTTTTTTCTCATTTTGTTATCTAACATTAATTGGTACTGGTACTCTGTTTCTCTCAGGTTGAGTACTGGAGAGGGGGATGGAGCGTGGTGTCCTGCAGGAGCCGTTTTCCCCAGTGGATCAGAATACCTTCAGGTCAGATACTCTGTTTACTCTGTGCTGATTTGCACACTTATATTTAGAATTAGTGCGCAGTACAATCATTTTTCTTTTAAAGAATAATATTAAATTGTTGTCAATTGTTATTTTATGATAATGAAGCTGATATAAAATGTTGTAAAGACTATAATAATAGTAATTCATTTATTCAATGAGGCTTTATTAACAGCTTTAAGCCACTCAAGCCCTTGCTTTAGAGTGATTTTAGAACAGCTATGATGTACTGTTGGGCACTAAAGTGCATTTTGGGAAATACACTTATTTGCTGAGAGTTAGATGAGAAGATTGATACCACTGTCATATCTGTCCATTAAATATGAAGCTAGAGCCAGAAGGCAGGTAGCTTAGCTTAGCATAAAGACTGTCCAACAATAAGAAAATCTTATCGCCTACCAGCACCTCTAAAGGTCACTAAATAACACGTTTATATATTGTTTGTTTAAGTCATACAAAAAGTATAAAAAAGACATTTTGTGTTTTTATGGGGGTATATGTTGAGATATGAGAGTGGTATCAATCTTCTCATCTAACTCTCGGCAAGAAAGTGAATAAGCGTATTTCCCAAAATGTCGACCTACACCTTTAAATCTACATTTAGAAATGTAACACATTCAACTGTTTTATATATTTTCTCAATGTTATTATTTTAATTTTATTTGTCTATATTTTAGTGAGTGATGTGTGTTTTGATAATGTATTTCCTGTCTCCTGCAGATAGACCTGCACAAACTCCACTTCCTGGCTCTGGTTGGTACCCAGGGTCGTCATGCCGACGGGCATGGCCAGGAGTTTGCCCGCAGTTATCGGCTCCGCTATTCCCGGGACGGAGTGAAATGGATCACCTGGAAGGACCGCTGGGGCCAGGAAGTAAGCAGGGTGTTTTGGTTTTGTTAATTACAACAGAGCTGGAGCCCACTGTCTCCTTCATGTGACAATTTGAAGGCCTTTGAATGAGCTTGGGGAGAATATAGTTGAGGTTGACTCTCTATTATTGATAGGAAACAGCTCAATATCCTGTGGTTGTTTAATATGAATGCCATGTTAAACACAGAGGGCTGTATTATTCATCTGCATCTGATTTATTTATTGCACCACCTAACTTTGTCTAGTAACTTTTTCTGTTCAGGCAAAAGCAGCCATCACCGCCTGAGTTTTCAACACTTTGCAATGAATGGCTTACCTTGTGCAGATAAAAGCACCTCTTATGTTTGGTAAATGTCCAATGTTTTCTTTGGTGGTAAGTTCTGCACTGTGTTTTGTACCTCTGCTACATGATAGCATGGGAATGTAGACCTCCAACAGCCAATGTTTTAGGGAAGGAATCATACTGTTTGTTTTCCCCTTTCAGTCATTATTTTAGAACATGTAAATCTTCAGGTAAAGGCTGCCCCTACAAAAACTGTGCCTGAGGCTCACACTCTAAAATCAGTCCTCTTTACACCTTTGTGTTTTAAGGAAAAAGTTCAGTCAGTTCATTTGAGCTCTCCTTCGATTAATAGAGCACACACACTGAATAGTAAGCCAGAGCCTTCAGGCGAGATTCATTCAACCCTACAGATAACACAGGAGACGAGTGAAGTACTGTGTGATTAAATATTTGTACTTCTCTCCCCTAGGTGGTGTCAGGGAATGAGAACACCTATGATGTTGTTCTGAAAGACCTGGGCCCTCCCATCGTGGCCCGCATGGTACGCTTCTACCCCCTGGCTGACCGAGTTATGAGTGTTTGCCTTCGGGTGGAGCTCTACGGTTGTGTATGGAACGGTAAGTGTTTGTGTGGAGGTGAGACTCGAAGAGACTGCAGAGACACAAAATGTCCCTTAGGTATTTATTTGGTCTGTATATTCTGAGGCATGCCCTCCAGATCACATTTTATATGGTGAAGGTGACTGACTATCGTCCCAGATTTACTCCTGTATCAGATGGGAAATGGGGGGATTTGTTCGATGGTAATGATTACAATTGCGTGTTTTCGCCATACATCCCATTCATTGATCCAAGGCATTGCATCAAATTTACAGCCTCAGTGAGGTTTGCCTGGAAAAAAGAAGCCACACAGTGATAAATGGTGGCGGTCTGCATGTTTCCCAAAGCACAACACTGACTAACTGAGTATTTATGACCGGCTCACATCCTCCCCTACCCCATCCACCTCCCTCAGACAGCATCAGGCTGCCTGTAAATCAGAGCTGTCACCGAGGCTTTAAGCCCCAGTTCCCAGTCTGTGTCTTCTGGGAGACCATCTTTCTAAAATATGCTCAAATGTGAATTCTAAAGCTCAGTTCGTCCACAAGCCAGAGATTATACAGAATCCTCACAATGTCAAGTTTTGCGCACATTCGGCCTCTCATCTCATCCAGTATCAGATATTATGGCAGCACAGTGTCTTTCCTGTGTTTATTGTTTTGCATTCAGTTTGGACTCGCTTTACCCTCATGCACTCTCACACAGGTACATGAAACACACATCTAAGTGCATAATCACATCCACAGACGGAGCATACTGCACACATACTGTAAATCCTATGTGAAGCATTGTTTATTATGGGTAGCGGAGCGGCGGGCTGTAGTCCGTCTTGCTGACGTCACCTCTGTTCTCAGGGAGCGGGCTGATTAGCTGTATATTGGAGCGGAGAGGCTTGAGTTTCGGCTGGGGCCAAGCAGGCCTGAGCAGCAGACCTCTTCGTTTGTTTTACTACTTAAAAACCATCTGTAGCCATTTCCCTGTGGCAGTGATTACTGTTTAATGTTGGCTCAATAAATGTGTAGCTGCTCATGATGAAAATGAAAAAGCTTTACAAATTAAAGAAGTTTCACATGCAGCTTGTGCATGTCTGTTTCTTAACCTTTTAAGCCATAGGGTGCTGAGAGTCGTGGTTCGCCTAAACAGACATACCCAAAATAAATCAAGAATAGCTCCACAACTATCAGGTCTATATGCATGTAGATTCAGACATAAACACAAAACATGACAAATTGACTGTAAAATGTGAAGTTTGGCAGCGTGCTTGCTATGGGGCTCACGTCAGCTGGTTAGCTCAGACTACGGTATGCTTGGTATCAATGGAAAGAGTAGCTTCTCTAGTTTCATACGACACCCAACATGGCGGAGTGGAGCGAGAGGAATACCTGTACTGTTCATTTCGACAACGCTTTTATTTTGTAACTAAAATATTGAAATTATTGCCAAACAAACATTGTTTGGACAAAGTACACGTGGAGTGTTGTTTTGGTAGCAATAAGGCCTCATCTTTTAGAAACATTCAAAAAAAATACCACCGTAGCATTTTATGAACTTTTTACAGGCAGTTGTTTATGGTACTCCACTACTGGACCCGGTACAGGGTCCGTAGTGTTTAAGGGGTTAAAAGGAAAACTAAAAAAAAGCATGAATTGTGTCAATCACATGACTAATACTGAATGTTTTTTTATACTTCTCTGTCACTCAGATGGGTTGAAGGCTTACACAGCTCCAGTGGGTCACGTCATGCACCTGTCAGGCATGCCTGTCTATCTAAACGACTCCACCTACGATGGGAGCACTGAGCAAGGGTAAGATATTCATATTCATTTTTTTTTTTACATTAAAAGTTTTATGTACGAGTAAGCATCTCATCTCCATTCATTCCCATAAGCCCCTCGCTTGTTTTTTGTTTGCATGGAAATGTACCTCGGCTGTGAATTGAAACACTACTTTGGCAAATATGTTCACAATAAAGATTCACGAGTGTTACGGTCAACAACGTGGAGTGAAATGTGGCTCCATCAATGGAATACCAAAAGCTTCTCCGCAGCGCTCATCACATCTGTTAGCACTGAAGTGGGGTCTCGGCCAAATCCTTTCTTGAAAGTTTATTCTGGTGTCCGCCTACTCGAAAGGGAATTACTTTTTTTTTTGTTGTTGTTGCTCAGGGATTTGAGGCATGTTTCCTGGCCATAATATTTTGGCAGGGAGCAGAGGAGGGGGTGAACTAGGAATTGGGGGAGTCCACACTTGCATGGGCTGTGCAGTTAATGGGGCTGAAATGTTTTGCTAGCGGGGTGAGCTAACACTTTTGATGTAATCCAGACGTATTTGTAGTGTGTGTGTGTGTGTGGGTGGGGGGGTGGGGACATATATGTGTGCCAGCATGTTTGCATGTGTATCTATGTATATATGCGTATTTATGCATCTCTCTGCATGTACATGAATACATTTGTAAATAGAAAGTCACAGCATTATGTCTGCACATGTTAACCTATGCAGTCCTGTGTGTGTGTGTGTGTGTGTGCAGGATGCAGTTTGGAGGCCTGGGTCAGCTGTGTGACGGCGTCCTGGGAGGAGACGACTTCACACAAACCAAGGAGCTGAGGGTGTGGCCTGGGTATGACTACCTGGGTTGGAGCCGGGAAGCCCTTGGGCAAGGCAGTGTGGATATTGAGTTCCACTTTGAGAAACCACGTGTCTTTCACAACATGCAGGTAGGTGGTGGAAGCTGTGTTTGTTAATGTGTTGTTGTGTGTAGATGACTGTGAGAGGGTCATACAGGACATTGTTATCCCACTGGAATCTCAGACAGCATGGAGCTGCCTGTAAATCAGAGATGTCATCAAGGCAAAAAGCTCCAGTTCCCGGTCTGTGTCTTCAGGGAGGCCATCTTTCTAAAATATGCTCTGATGTGGATTCTGAGGCACTGCAGCTCAGTTCGTCCACAAAACAGAGATTATACACAATCTACAGACTGTCAAGTTTTACCCACAGTCAGTCTCTCATCTGATCCTGTATCAGATCCCATGGCAGCACGGTGTCTTTCCTGTCTTGTTGTGTGTAAATGAATGTCAGAGTATTATGCAGGGCATTGTTAACCTGCAACATCCCCGATTTGATTCCAGCCGAGGACCTTATTTGCATGTCATACCCCTCTCTCCCCATTTCCCTGTCTGTATCTAAACAGTCAGCTATCCAGTGAAGGCAAAAAGGGCAAAAACTAATCTTAAAAAAATCAAAAACAGCACACAATGCAAACTTTCTTGATACACCACTTGTTCCGCCTTTAGAGGAGATGATCTGAACTTTTGTAACTCCTTAATGTTTTAAAATGAGCAGATCCTGTAAATTATTCCTGTGTGATATGTGAAGACTATTTGTTAAAATATTGATTTGGTTAATTAATTATCTCATTAGCACAAGACAAGCATGGCATCGTGATTATGGCAGGACATTAGGCTGATTGTTTGTTTTTGCAGCTGATGAAACTCCTGTAGCTCTAAAAGTAACTCCCAACAGCAGAGTTATGTGTGTTTACCTCTTTTTTTTTTTGTTAAACAGCAATAACTTTCTTAATCTGCCATCTCAACAGGAAGCAACATTTTGACTGGAATAGCTCTGTAGCCATTTAATTAGTTTTAATGTGCCATTGTTTATCATGGGACAGTGCGCCTGTGCTGGGCTCTCTGGGTGCCACCGAGTTGCATCACAGTCTGTTTGTGCGTCTGTGTGGCTTTTGGGGTTAGTTTGTGGCGCAACAAGGGGGTGACGATAATATGAAGCAACCTAGTTTGAGTTATAACTGTGTTGTCTCCTTGGACGCGGGTTGGAATGTCGGTTTGGGTGGGATTCACCCTATACATGTGCACATTGAATAGCATGAATCCCCAGTCAGTGTTATAAAATGACAAGTAATCGTTTAGAGGTCTGGTGTTGACTGAGATCCAAAATTTCTGAATGTTTCTTCACATAGTCCTTATTATTCTAGTGTTTCTCGGTTACCTTTTTAAAATCTTTCCCAGCGGTATTCCTAGTGTTTTTCCAAGGCTTATCCTGTTTTTCCTGCCTCCCCAGTGGTTTTCCCTCGCTAACCTCAGCTGACATACACCATTTCGCTAGCCTGGCAGAGCGGATATGTCAGACACACAGGTCAAATAAATAAAGAGTGGGAACCTGAACCTAATTCTGGCTTCACTTGTCCCTGTAGCTCCTTAACCTGCACCTAATCACTCTCCCAAAGGGAAATCTGCTCTTTGACCTTTTGTCGGTCATAACCTGCACTTCCTGCAGGACCTTTAACAGACTGGGGACACCCTCTGATTTGCCTTTGTAAAGATCCAATTCTGTCCTTTGGGAGTTTATGTAAAACTTTCCTTTGTGAGGTCATGTGGAAGACAGGGCACCTAAACAAAAAGATCAGAGGGAATTCACAATGTCGGTTAGATTTATGATGAAACAAGCGAAACGTAATGAATGCAGTGTTATGCTCTCAAATTAAGCTTTGTGCAGGTCATTGGAGCTGTGTTCCCTAAAGGAGTAGTGAATTACCTTGGTTCTGTTGACTTATTAGACCCCCACCACTACCACCAACATACAGTACATACCCCCACCCCTCATTAGAATCAGTTACACATCAACTCAGCATCTGGTGCAGCTGTTCTTCCTGCGTCTCGAGTGTGTGCGTGCATTAACATGTGGATTAGGTTAGAGTGGCTGGCCTCGCGGTAAGTGTGAGGTTAATAGCTGACCTGTCAGAGCAGCTTTTGCGCCACCTCTTCTCTCTTGGAGGAAAAAATATCTCCCATCATCTCCTCCTTCATTTTCTATCTCTCAGATAGTTTTGACCTCTCACTCTCATTTTAAACACCCTCCATCTTCCTTCACATCCCTCTCTCTTCTCCTGATGCTCCTCTTCCTCCTTCCAGCCACAACGACGCCTCATATATTAGATCAGCTTTTATGGAATCTTCTCTCTTTGGCCTTTCTCTGCTTGTAAAAACAGGCGAGATATATCCTCTGCTCTCCTCCATCGGTCTTCTGTCATACACTTTCTTTTCTTTTCTTCCGTCCTTTCTTTTCCCTCCTGTGTTCTAATTTTTTTCCATTTGTAGTCCTGCTCAGCAGCTCGAAGTCGTGCCAAAGCAATTACGGTCGAACAGGATGAGAATGTGTCATTAATTTTGTGTGTTAATTAAATCTCTTCCTGCCTCTCCACGAATAATGAATGATTAAGGCCCCGATTTTCCCTGAGTTTTGCACAAAGATTGAGCTAATTCAGATGTGTGGATCGTTAAAGGATTGTCTAACATCTTGCATCTCTTCATCTGCCCTCTTTCTTTTCCCTTCTCTGCAATCGCACATTCCATCCTCGCCGTCCTCTAGGTGCACAGTAACAACCGCCACACCCAGGGCGTCCGAGTCTTCAACAAGGTAGAGTGTATGTTTAAGCCTGGCATCCTCCAGCCCTGGTCCTCTCCTGCCCTCACTCTGCCTGTGCCCCTTGAGGATCTGAAGGACCCCTCCTCACGACCCATCTCCCTCCCACTGGGCGCCCGACCGGCTCAGATCCTCCGCTGCACATTCTACTTCGCTGACCGCTGGCTGCTCATCAGCGAGATATCCTTCCTCTCTGGTAGGAAACAGAATTAAAGTCAGTTTTTTTTCATATGTGAGATATGTGTTTCTGCGACTCTGACGGGCAGCTTTTCTTCTATAAAGGCTTTGCACCTGCGTCACACATATCCTAGCAACTATGTGTGACACTGTCCTGGAGGTCCAGTAGAGATTTGGCTTTGCCCAAACAACAGCTAAATATAGACAGCAGCAACAGGAAAAGAGATACCTGAAAAATATATTTTTTTTTTCTGTCAGAAATCTTTAAATGCTCAAAGCAAAAGTCAAATGAAGTGAAACTAGATATGTTTCTGGTGTTTTAGGTTTTTGTCCTTGCTGTGTGCTTTTAATTCATTTAAGGTATCAGCATTTTGTATAGTCAGGGACCTTATCCAGACTCTGGCAGGGGTTCAACAGAAAAATAATGTTGTTGTGCTCTACAAAACACAGTTTGTGGGGAAAACATTAGAAAGGGTAATTTATACCCAAATTAGTCAAAAGGTTAAACATGGCATTTTAAAAATAAATAGACCTACCGTGAACATAGACGTTGTGTCAGTTATTGTTTATACCCTCATAATTAATTTGATATTTTAGAAGAATCAGAAAGTGTTTACTGGAAAGATGCCTCCATCTGTTGTTTCAACTATCTTATTTACAGGCTGAAACAGGCTCATGCAGCAAATAGAAAAGGGGGGTTCGATATCTTCTGTGAAGATGGGGTTTATGCCTATCTGATTGGATGTCAGATAGAGGACTCTGCTGCTCTCCAACTGAGATTGCTGTGACTAATTAAACTGTCCTCTCTACTCAAGAACACTGTCAGTTGTAGCGTGATAAGATTCAGCAAGTGCTCAGTAATCACGCCGTACTAAGGTAGCTAAAATGACTTGACCCAGCAGTGGTCTGACATGTCTGGTAGCCGGACTTGTGCCAGACTGTCGCACCAGTACACTGGTCTGCTTCCTGACACTGACAGAAAGCTAGCATTAGGGCTGCAAGCTGGAGTCTGCTCACCCAAAACTACCAACTCTTGCAGCCTTATATGGCACAGAGCTGACTCACATTTGGTCCTCTAGTACCAGAACGTGGTCGACTTTTCACAACAATTGCACCGACTCAACTGTTAGTTAGCAAACTATCTAGCAGGCTAATTTTGCTGGTTTGCTGGTGTTACTATTAAACACACTACAATGCAGAGATGTTGGCTAGTTTAAAACTCAACAGCGACGGTTAGTTGGCTAGTTGACTAGGGATTCCAACGTAACAATTTGTCAATATACAATCATTCAGATTAGTCGATAAGGAATGGATCAGTTCCCTGTCAAAAACAGCATAATTAACATAATCTCCCAAGATGAATATTGTTTGTCTAGAAACACAACCAGCTGTGACCACAACCACTGTTTCCCAACAGCAGAGGACAACCAGCCTGCGTGTTGTGCCATATGAAAACCCTCTAAACATATAAAACATGATTGACTTTCATTAAATTGTCTCCCACTCTCTTTTCCTCCTCATGCAGAGCCGTTTGAGGACGATGTTACAGACACTGATTCATTTCCTCCTAATCTTCCCAAGATTCCTCCCACCAGTTCCTCTCCTCCTCCTGTTAACCACACCTCCTCCTCTCCCACATCGAGCCGCAGCTCCTCCAACACCACCGCCGGTTCGTCTGGTGAGTCGTCTTGCTGTTGCCCTCGTTGTCTTTACCCCCCCCCCCGCTCTTCACCCTAACATCTTCTTGTATTTACTATCTTACTTTCCCTCAACCATTCTTTCTCCGTTCTCCCCTTTCATCACCCACCATGCTGCTCTCTCCTGCCTCTAATTCCCCTGATCTCTCCCTCATCACCTTTTGTCTCAGCGCCTGTCTCTCTCTCTCTCTCCAGTTGTGATGAGTGTGAGCATGCCGGCAGTGTGTCTAAGCCATGTGTCTAAAGCAGAGCCAAAGGCAGGCAGTGCCAAAGGAGGCCCATGTCTGAATAGTCTCCCCTCTTTATCACAAGCTCTGAAATCCTTTGGCCTTGAGCCAACAAGTCCACGCCAGATGCTTATCTTACAGATTTCATTGTACTTAAAGGGCAGGAGAAATCTAGCTTAAAATTAAAGGTCAAATGTTTTATCTTATAATTCTTGACTTTTTTTGATCCTCTCAGTCTGGCTTTTAAAAAGTTGGTGTGAACTTTTAGGGATTTTCATTTTGATGGATGAAAAGCCAAATGAGCCAGAACTCTGCTTATTTCCTCCTCCTCCTCCTCATCACCCTCTTCTGAGTCTTCACCACCTCTCTTCTCACACATTCCTCCTTTGTCCATCCCTCGCTCCTCCAGAACCCCCCATCACCACCTCCTTCATGACGGACACCACCGGTAACTGGACGCTGTCAGGTGAGAGAGCAAAATAAAAAATTAGACAGAGAGGGTGAACCGAGGCACGAGAGCTAGCTCCATCCGCTCTGCCCCTCCTCCAGCATCTTAAAACTGTCCCACTGCTCAGTAGAGAGTATGAAGTATAATGGAGGAGGGATTACAGGGACAGGCTTTGGCACTGGGCTCTGTCCCCTAGGTTTTAAGATATACAGCTGTAGGGAAAACACTAACAGAGCCATGGTACATTATATTTATGTACAATAACAACTTGGCTTCCTGCGGTCTCACTAGCTGCATGTTTTGTTTTCGGGGAACTGGCTCTGTTCTACACAGTTAAACAATAACAGGCCTTTTAAAAGCTGGAAATTGTTTTCTGTGGCGTGTATGCTGCTTTGTCCTTGTTACTGGCTGGGGTTGAACGGCTTTGTTTGGGTTTATTTATTACCCGCATGGTGTTGAACTGACAGACGGAGAGAAAGGGGTTGTTTTCTGTTTTGACAATGCGGTGTGTAAATCTTTGGCTGGTGAATGCGAGTGTGTGCTTGCAGGTGTATATTTGTGTTACGTGCACACATGCACATAAAAGCGTCATATATGGTGCGTGTGCCTGTTTTTTTTGGTATTTTTAACTGAGCTATTTCTTCCAAACCGTCACTTATTCTGTTGAAGTGGTTTTACGATATGGTTTATGAGCAGAATTTACACTAAACTATACTGAGGAAACAAGTATAGTTTCATCCCTAATTCAAATAACATGCCACATCTGACCTTCAAGGGAGAAAAAATAACTGTGTGATTCAGATTAATAGTTGACTACAAAGCTGTTGAGAAGCAAAACAGTGTTCACATTCTGTTCTCAAAGCAGCGGGCTCTGAGAAGCCCTGTGGTATGAGAAGGCATACTGGATGCATACTCACACAGACAATCCCCATCAGATGTTTAGTAATCCTGATGAAACTATGTTGGTGTGTGTGTGTGTGTGTGTGTATGTGTGTGACCCCAGCGAGTGCGTGACTGCGATGAAAGAGAGCGAATGCTCTCAGACTGAACAGTGCATTAACTCATGCCAGCGTTCAGTCATACGCACACAAATACACACAGAAGTAGACAGTGCTGCATAGTAATCTCTACACATCACATCACACCTACAAATAACGGCAAAGGTTTCAGACAATCAGGCATATACACATACAAACACCTAACGTTTCGTCCTGTTTTCCTCTTCCAGATCCAGAGTTTGGCGCGAACACTCCAAGGGCGGGGCTTCCTGTAGCCAAGGACGACAGCAGTAATACAGCAATTCTGATTGGCTGCCTGGTGGGCATCATCCTCCTGCTGCTGGCTGTGATAGCCGTCATTCTGTGGAGGCAGTACTGGAAAAAGATACTGGGCAAGGTGAGGTCACATGCAATATTTTAGTTTAATTTCAAGCAGCCGTTCCTATTTGCAGTTGGTAATTTGGCCGTAACTGGACTTTGTTTAGCAGCCTTAAAGGGTCAGTTCACCCACATATTTTCTTATTTACCCCCAATGGTATTTAGCCATGTAGTCTTGGCTTTATTAGCTAAACTTCTGGAATATCTATCTCTGAGATTTATGTTATCTAGTACAGTGGAGGTAAATAAAATTTTGTTTGTGTTGCTCAAATCTTTGAAAAACCCTACATCAACTTTGTTTTCCAGAAACAATGTCCCAGTTTCTCTGGATAATCCATAGATCTTGCAGTTAGCAGTTTTCATTATAACTACTTTCTACAGAATAATTAAGCCTAAGTGAGAAAATGTGATCTTGTGTGACTGTCTCTTTAACCAGGTTTAAATTATTGATAGCTGGCTGAGATAACAACTGCCAGTCTTTTGGCACCACTGTATCTCCATCTGGATGTGTTGTGGGAATCCTTGTACATTGACTTCTAATTGTTCCAAGATTAGAGGCAGTTTCCACAGTTTCAACTCCATCTGCTTTAGGGATTCGAATGAAACTGTTTTAGAGAGGTGTTGAGAGGTAGTTTGTTTGGGGGCTGTTGAATTGTTTTTTGTTATACTGAGAGGTGTAGATCCTACTGTTTAGCCTACCCCCATAAATGGGTTGGACATAATATTAGATAAAGTTGAATCAACACCTCTCTAAAACAGCTTCAGCACAAACTGAACATTATAACCTTCATGAAGACTGCATTGGTTTTAGCTAGCTGTACCTAATAAACTGGCAACTGAGTGTATATTACCTGCATTCACGTGAATCCTCTGCCCTCCCAGGCCCAGGGTAGTCTATCCAGTGATGAGCTGCGGGTTCACCTGTCAGTCCCCTCGGACAACGTGGTCATCAACAACACACACAGCTACTCGAGCCGCTACCAGCGCATCCACACCTTCCCTGACGACCGCGACCATGACAGAGAGGGAGAAGGAGAGTACCAAGAGCCCAGTGCTCTGCTGCGGCCAAGGGATCACAGAGACAGCACAGGTAAGTTATAAACACACATATAAGAGCACACAGTTATGGAGTGCATTTGTAGATATGATAGGGTCTGTTGTTTCTGTTGTAGCTGAGTGGTTCAGTCCATTTAGCTCAGCAGTGTGACATAGAACATGAGTAGTGTGACATGCAACATGCTGACATTGCAGTAAAACATACCACATGCGAAATACATGGTGACAGAGATTGATCTATAATCAACCACACACAATTGGCATGGAGTCAGTGGAAAAAAACATTACAACTTTACATGTGTGCAGAATTTAAATTTCTACAAACATGTATGTGGTTTGTACAGATTGCTCTGTTTGCATGCCACTGTTTGTGCTTTCGCAACCTCCGTTCGTCGATCAATAAGCAAACTCATTTGCAAAGGGGAAAACAGCAGGAGAAAAAAAATGTGGCGTGCATATCAAGAAAACACTGGAATTACAATGTATTTCACCACACCAAACAAAAGTAAATCAAACCAAACACCCCGCGATGAAGAGTGCCTCCAAGAAGATGCACGGCGCAGAGGGGGCACAAAAGAGCTATTGTTCTGAGAAAGGGGAAGAAAAAGAAAAGAGGGAGGAGAAAAAGAGGAGTAAAGAGAGAAAAAAGCATTCCTTCACTTGCATTTCACCACAGGAGGTCTGCATGCCGTTTTTACTAGGCGCCTGTGTGAGTTTGAAATAACATGAGTAACAGAAACATTATTTCATCCACTGGTTTTTCTTGTGTTTGGTTGTGGCCAGAGTTGTGTTAACTTTGCCTGTTCTTGCTATGCTCTTCTGTTCTGTGCTCCATGTGTCAGTGCAACCCCTCCTCCTTCCCTTATATTATAATGGGTATGCTAACAGTGTCATGCTAATTGGTTGTTATTGTGTTTCATTGTGCGTGTGTGTGTGTTGTATTTTGTCACGTGCCACTTTGTACAATGTGTATGATCCATATCGTGGTTCCTGCGTGTACCCCGCCTCGTCCTGTGTGTATTTGTGTGTGTGTGTGTGTGTTTATGTGTGTGTGCCCTCCCAGCCTTGCTGTTAAACAACCCAGCCTATCACCTGCTCCTGTCAGATCACAGAAAAGGCTCGAGACCCCTAGTCGTCCCCAACAACACTCAGGCTCAGGAAAAGAGCCTCAATGTGCCCCAGGGTAAGAGACCTCAGACTGGGCCAACACAGTCAGGAGGGGCCCCTACCTCACTACCTACCTACCTGTCTATCCAGGGCTAGGGCGTTCGAAGTGCTCTCATAGCAGAGACATGATTAGTCTATTTTGCATGTGTCTGACCTTCATCATCCCTCCTGTTACTCACATAATTAGTCACTCTCATTCACTCACCACTCGAAATAACTCATCCTTTGTTTGAAGGGATAGTTTTGGTATTTGGGGATTTGTACACATTTTCAAATGTACCCAGAGACTGACAAACTCATAGATGCCTTTGTTTGCGTGGCTCACTCTTGTGCCTAAGTGCAGCCTCACAGAGCCGCTAGCATGGCTGTAGAGCCATAGTCTCTAATATGTTCAATGGTGAGCTAACCTTAGCTTAGTGGATTGGAAAGTTTCCTATCATCTGCATTATGATTTAACAAAGGTATAACAACTTAGTATTCAAAAGCCTCGCTCCCCACAACTTTTTGACTTATGTGCGCTGTCAGAACCTCATGGAAGCTGATCGTGTTGAATGTTAAGTTGTCATACCTTCGTTGAATTAAAACTTTTAAGAGGTGCTTAAATTTTATCAGCAAGTACAGCAGTAGACCAATACAATGTCCCAGAGAGATTCATTCTAATAAAAGTCCACTCATCCATCACAAGAAGTGCAGTAATGTATTTTCCTGATTTTAATACATGATCCAATAGACATGCAGGAATTAAGCAGGAAAGTTAGTAATAGGCACTGCAAGGCAGATCCCCAGCATATGTGTTGTAGCCAAGGTCTTTTAGTTGTTCTCAACCTTTTATTCAAAAGTTCAGCAGATGATGATAAATTACCTTGTACTAGTTCAGAACAAGTAAATGTCTAGGCATTTTTAAAACTTAGCTAAAG
This sequence comes from Macquaria australasica, assembly GCA_005408345.1. Classification (NCBI taxonomy): domain Eukaryota; kingdom Metazoa; phylum Chordata; class Actinopteri; order Centrarchiformes; family Percichthyidae; genus Macquaria; species Macquaria australasica. Next base: position 531,371 of record SEMN01000124.1, read on the forward strand.
GCTAAAATGTCACAAGTTGGCTTTTTTTTTGTTGTCATTTTACCAAGTTTTGTTTTATTTTTTTGTTTTGTTTTGTTGTATTAGGTTTATTTTTTCTATTTTCTGTACAGAACCTTATGAAGTTCAGTTTTTTTTTTCAAGCTAAATAAATGTCAGCTAAATAAATGTAATGTAAAAATGAAAGTCCCCCAAATCCAAACTATCCCTTTATAACAAGTTGTCTGAATTTGTGATATCATCTGATTCTTTCACTCGCAGACCGTCTCAAAGCAAACAAAGCTGTTTTTAATCACACACTTCTTCTCTCAAAGTAATCTCTCCATTTCATCCACCCTGTCTGTCTCTCCCTCCTCCCTTCAGCCTGTGGTTTGGAGATGGATATGGAGAAGGGTTTCCCCCCAACTCAGGAGGAGCCTCCTCCCTACCCTGGCTCCCCTCCTTACCCCTCCCTGTCTCCCCCCGTGTCTCCCCCACTGCCTCCCAGCGTTCCTCATTACGCTGAGGCTGACATTGTGAGCCTGCAAGGTGTCAGCGGTAACAACACCTACGCCGTGCCCGCCTTGGCATCCTCGAGCCCCGGGGCCGACGCCGCCCCGCTGCCGGAGCTGCCCCGCCAGTGTCTCATCTTCAAGGAGAAACTGGGAGAGGGACAGTTTGGTGAGGTGAGGAATGACCTGAAAAAACAGTGGGTGTGGGTGTGGGTGGAAGGGTAATTGTGCTTTAACAATGTCTGCATTTCTTTGGTGAAAGGTGCACCTGTGTGAAATCGAGAGCCCTCAGGACCTTCCCAACTTGGAGTTCCCCTTCAATGTGAGAAAAGGTCGCCCTCTTCTGGTAGCTGTGAAGATACTGCGCCCGGACGCCTCCAAGAATGCCAGGTCTGTAACATCATTCACAGCTGGGCCTGGCTTCAGTGTGGTTCAGTTTTTGTTTTTTTGTGCTTTTGCAGCTTATCTCCTTTTCTCCCCTTGCAAATGTGTTCCCACGTGGAATATCAGGGTATATTCAGAGGCGTATGTCACACAGATTTGGTAGACTTCCTTGAGAAGTTGGGTAGTATCAGAACTCTTAAAAATATATTATTTTTTAGGATTGTACCATTCAATGCATTTTGTGTTTTAGATAGGGCTTTAAAATCTTTCTGCTGAAATTTTACTTTTCAGGTTATATTTGACGTCTAAAGGGCAGAATGTGGACATCAAAACAAATTAAGAGCACCCAGCCTTCGCAGTTTATCAATTCCTTATAGCTAATCAACTTCCTGACATTACTTCCATGTTCAGCAGAAGCAGGGCAAACACAAGTCCAATATTTTCTCACATTTTAGGATTCGGTCCCGCAGCTCCTAAGAAAAAATATCTGGGCCTCTGTGGTTTTCTAGATGTTTGACTCTCTTCACCAGCTGCTTGTTTACTTTGCCTCTCTGCCCTTTTTGCACTGTCTGTCCACGGGTTTATATGGGAGGTTAGTGAGAGACGGAGCAACACAAACATGTTGACCAGCAAAACAAATCAATGAGGGAAAGCCACATAGAGCTGCATACTGAGGTGTTGATCTTCTGGGAATCAGCTTCTGGCTTGACTCAGTGGTAACATCAAAAATGCTCCTTGATGAATCTTTAATATTTAAGTGATTTATTTTTACATTAGGCCGAAGAAAGAACCTAAAATCAGCATCTTTTCACTCCTTTGCTTTATCTCTTCTGAATCTACCAGTTTTCTCTTCTTTAGTCTCTGATTCATTTTACTCTTCCTCCTCGCCCTGGTAGGAACGACTTCCTGAAAGAGGTGAAGATCCTGTCTCGCCTGAAGGACCCGAACATCATCCGTCTGCTGGGAGTGTGTGTGAGCAGTGACCCCCTCTGTATGGTCACTGAGTACATGGAATGTGGAGACTTGAACCAGTATCTGTCCCACCGAGTGCTGCTGGACAAGACAGGGCCTTCACACAATACCCCGACCATCAGGTAAACCAGAAACATGCACACACACTCGCACATATACACAGATATAAATGCACATACAGTCATAGTTTTGATTTATTTATTATCCCCTCTAACTGTCAACTTTTTGTCCCCAAGTTACCCGGCCCTCATCTCCATGGCCAGCCAGATTGCGTCAGGAATGAAGTTCCTCTCCTCCCTCAACTTCGTGCATCGGGATCTGGCCACCCGCAACTGTCTGGTCGGGGGTGAGAAGGGTGAGAGTGGCGAGGATCGGGGCGGTGAGCGGCACATCAAGATAGCCGACTTTGGCATGAGCAGGAACTTGTATGCTGGAGATTACTACAGGATCCAGGGCAGAGCTGTGCTGCCAATACGCTGGATGGCCTGGGAGTGTATACTCATGGTGAGAGGACAGGAATGTGTGTGTTTGTGCATCTGATGGTGTGTGATAGTTGCAATACTGTATGTTATATTGTTGATCAACAATATTGTTTTATATTGATGATAATTAGGGTCTTTTTATTTCAAAAAAAAAAAAAAGAATCCAGGAGTTTGTCTGATTAAGTACTAAAGAAACGGGTCAAATTTGGATTAAAAAAATCTATTATACCAAAATGTACATTTTTAAAAACACATGATCAAAAATACCATCTACTTTAGAGGGAATCTGTTCTGATTTGTACATGCAACAACAGGAACTTGGTAGTCAGTGTACTCATGTGGCAGGAAATACAACTTTCGGGGGCACTGAGGAAAATGTGTTTAACCCCTTCTGTTCCCTTTTAATAAATCTCAATCAATCAAACTTCATTTGTATTTCACCTTTTGCACAGGTTAATGCAATTCAGTGCTTTACAGGTAACTGACAAGCTAACAATAAGACGTAAATAGCTCCCGGGAAAAAAACCTGAAAATCTGTAAAACCCCAAAACGATGAATCATTCATAACGATGTACTCACATGTAAAAGAAATCGATTAAACGTGGCATCCCTTCTAACAATTTGCCATCCTATGATCATGATGCAGATAATATTTTTGATGCTGATGGAGATTACGATGTTGAAGCATTGGTCTGTGTGGTTGCGTGTTCCCAGGGTAAGTTCACCACGGCCAGCGACGTGTGGGCGTTCGGGGTCACTCTGTGGGAGATGCTGAGCGTTTGTCAGGAGCAGCCGTACTCCAACCTCACAGATGAACAAGTCATCGACAACGCTGGGGAGTTCTTCAGAGACCAGGGCAGACAGGTACCACACACACACACACACACACACACACACACACACACACACACACACACTGGTGTAGGGGCGTAAAGCAGCCTATTTTCTCATTTGAACTATTTATGAACCTTGTATGCTCTAAATGAATCTGTGTGCGTCAAAATTTACTGAGGCTCAAATTGATTATCAACAGAAAACAGTCACTTGGTGTGAATGTTCTGCTCTGTACGTCACTAATCTGTTGAATATCTGAACTGGTCTTTCAGTATCAGGTCTCAGTCGCTCATTCAGATAATAACACATACTTTGTTCCTGCTGATTGAGGCTGTCCTTCACTTTCCTGAAATGTTTTCACATTGCGCCAGGTGTGGATGAGACATTGGGTTTTTGTAATGTAATAGATGCTACTGAATGAAAACCAGCAACTGGAGCATAAATTCATCATTGAGGGCCTCTAGTGGCTGGTCTTTGGCCCACACCTGTTATTCACAGGGTTCATACAAAATGCTTAATCTTAACTGTTGTGTTTTTAAGGTTAGGAAAATGCTTGAATTCAAATATAATCATTGAAAAATGCTTGATTTTCAACATAATCTGGTCTACATCTACACAATCACTCATGTAAACCAAAGATCTTTTAATATTTCTAATTAAATGATCCCATCCTCACATTTTTTTTTTTTTTCTCCTGGCATTTATAGTAACAATTTAGATGTGATGATAAAGGCTTTAAGAATCTGGAAAATCTTGGTTTAGGTACCTTGAAAGTGCTTGAATTTTACACTTAAAAAGACGTACGAACGCTGTATTCATCTGTTTGAGCATTTAGTAGAGTAACACATGGATGAAATCACAATTCTTAAAACCAATTACAGAGACATGTTAATTTGCAAATCACCAAACTCAGTAATCAGTACAGCCAGAACTCCTATTGATTAAAAGCAGGAGACAAACTGTGTTAGACCAACAGGAAGTGAAATTAGCAATAATAAATACGATAAAATAATGATTCATTTTGTTTTCTCTTATATTTACATGTCAGAGTTTAAACATGTTGGCCTTTATCACATGTAAAAAAGGTCTCACTAATTAAATGGTACCACCTCTCTCTCTTTCAGGTGTATCTGAGCAAACCGGCCGTGTGTCCTCAGGGTCTCTACGAGCTCATGTTGAGTTGCTGGAACAGAGACTGCAAGCTCCGCCCATCCTTCGCCTACATCCACTCCTTTCTTACTGAGGACGCCATGAACATGGTGTAGAGAGAGAATCAGAGAAACGCAACAAGGAGAAAGGCAACGCTAAAGAGGGGAAACGTTTCATACGTCTAAGCATCGTTGCTACAGGGGGAAGGTGTGGTGGAGGTGCTGCACGGCAGAGGCAGAGGAGGATGGAGAGTGGGTTGCTTGCTTTTATATTTGTACTTTTTGGGTGGATGGGGCTGAGACACCGCTGGTTCGGTTTATTTCCACATCAGACCCCAACCCCAAAGGCAAAACTAATCCCAGCTTTAGATAGGCAACAGTCCGAGATACATTTCAGGGTGGGTTGGTGGTGGGTGCAGTCTGCATAGGAACTTTATCTCTTCTCAGATAATCAACATGCAAGGAGGGCTTGTGTGTCTGGTGATTAAGTGCTGTAGATTTAATGACACAAGAAGCTGCAGAGGCTAAATGACAGAAAATTCTCCAAACTATGACCGTAGCAAGCTAGGAAATGAGCAGTTATTAAGTTTCATGACTTTTTTTTGTTTATTCAACATTTCAAATGATACATGCAGGGTAACAGGTGAAGGTGCACATGACACACAAACTTCTCACAACACAACACCTGTCATTCAGACAGCACACAGTGATTGTCTTAGTATTTATAGTATGTATGGCCTACTGTACACATTTTAATCGGTCTAATTCAGTAAGATTACTCTGAGCTTCAAGCCCTTTTTGCCCCTCGGAGACACAGAAAATGAAAATCCACAAAAAGTCCATGGAAAGGTTTTAACTTTCAGACATGGCTGATGGCTAACTTGGCTGTCGAGACGGTGATAAAAAGATCTCACCATGTTTATTTACCCTTCATCAACCCCAAAACCTTACATAGTGACCCGGAGTTATTGTGGACTAATGTGAAATGATGTGGACCAGAAAACAGCAGCCCCCCTTCTGCAGCGCGATTACGTCAAGTTTAATCTCAACTGCCGACCCCCCCATTGTAATCAAAAAGTCCAAGCAGTTTTTGAACCCCATCTTTCAGCCCCAGAGAGAAGAGCTGTAACCCTGGTGCCAAATCTGCTGCTGCCGATGAGATGTGACCCACAAACTGGAACGGCTTTTTCCAAGCAGAGGGACGATACTGCCAGCCGGGGCAGTGGACGGGACATCTTTAGATGCACCTGCTCAGGTGTTTTGGCAATTTTTTGTATCTGGTGGTGACCCAGACACAAAGGATAGATGTAAACTTCCACAACCAGCTGCACTTTAAATCCTACATGCATATCCCTGGCCGTGATGAAACTCTCCTTGGCCTGATATGATTCCTGTTGATGTGGATTCTAATTGCATTTTAGATCAAAATTTGGGACAGTCTGTCTGCCTTTTTAAAATCCTCTCCCACAAGGCATTGCCAAACCATTAAAGATGTAAAATATTTTTAAAAAAATAAATGGAATGGCACCATCAATTCATCTCATTTTAAATGTATGACAACCCTTTGTTCTGAAACTTATCAGTGTGTTGAGACGTGTTTACTCATTGAACAATCATCCAAATGCATTACTGTATTTTAAAAACACAGTTATGGTATGGTGTGGTAAGTGCGTGGGAATGCTGGATGTCCTGATTTTAGCGTGAATGTCAACATCAACCTCTGCATTATCCCATGTTGGTACATTAAGCTGACCGCGGTAGAATCAATGCATCTACCTTACTGATTGTATAGCACTGTAAATCAGTCCTGAGAAGATCAAGATTATCACGTAATACATGTTTACTGATTGTGAATGGTTGTGCCATTTGAGTCATTTTTGATACACTGTAGTTCAACTAAACCCATATTTTTATATATACTGTATGTACTCAGACACTCCTTGGTGTCCGATTTCGTCCTTTTGTGTCTTTTAAGTTGAGCATAATAGTATGTACATATTTTAAGGACAGAATTGTAATTTTCTTTACTAATATATGGAAAACTCTGTTACATTCGGGGTCTTCTGTATCTCTGTAGAATGCTTGCTACCTTGATGCCATTGTAATTCATTGTTGTCTATTTTTGTAGATGTTTTAATAAAGTTAACCTTTTCAAATAAATCACAATGTGCTTCAGGGCTGTGACTAACGATTATTTTCATTATCGATTAATCTATCAATTGTTTTTTAGATTGAGTAATCGTTTGGTCTATAATTAGAAAGTAGTTAAAAATGCCCTCATTTTCCCAGAGCCCAAGGTGACATATTGAAATTTCTTGTTTTGTCTGACCAACAGTCCAATTCCCAAAGATATTCAATGTACGATATAAAACAAAGCAGCAAATGTTTAGCATTTTTTCTTGAGAATTGTCTTGATTAATAGGTTATTAAAATAGTTTCTGTCAATCGATTAATCTCTACTCTGCTCCATGCGGTCTTAAATGAAACTTCAGCCTCTACAATTAAGTAATTTGATGGCAAATAAACAAACAGCAACAGGCTTCAGTGATTAAACCATATTTTATTGTCCAGAGAAAATTTCACTATAGATAAATCTTAGAATATTTGACACTAGCAGTATACAACTTCCACACTAAGTAAAAACTACTTACGCCACATGCAACAATACATTTTTTTAAGGAAAGTAAAAGATTAGTCAGAAAAACATACAAAAGAAGCAGAGACTGATTTGGCTTTCATCGACGGTCATCGATAGTGACGGCCAATGGCTTATGATCAGTTGCATATGGGGTTTGTTGAAGAGTTTTGACCAGGCACTTGGCGGTAACAAAATGCTTAAGGCTTGGCAGTTGGAAAACGTTTGACTGTTAGTGAAGAGTCTCAGAATTTAAAAAAAATAAATAAATCAGCCCACGAGCTTCCAGTGAGAGGTACTGGACTGTCATTCAAAACACGTCCATAACTGCAAGAGCTAAAGTCAGCCAAAATGTATAATACTCAGAATCACATTGTTGTGGAAAATCAGTACACTAAATAAAAACAACAAAAATCATACTACCTCCCGTATGTCAATTTAAACTCCAAGCAGCAAGCACATCAAAGCAGCAGACTGGTTAGTCAGTTGGTCAGTTAGTGAAGGTCCTTCTATACTCTACATATAAAGGCAGAGACTCAAGAAGAGACTGCAACAAAAAGTCAGCATTGTTTTTTCCACCACAACATACTTTCATTGCTTTTCACGGGAAACCCCTTCAGCTTCTTCCCACCAACCACTTCCTTCCCCCTCATTTTGAAACACAAAGAAACTCTTTCCACTTGCAGTACAACTGATATGATTTGGGGCTCAGTAACATACTTTCTACAGAGACATGTGGAGTAAACTAGCAACGCCCCAACTTTGTCTCTTCATAATGAATGGGTGCACAAAGAGTAAATAAACATGAAGCTAGGTTGTGTAAGGTAAATACTATATAACTACAATGACAGCAATGATGTGTCCACACAGAAAGCTATGAGGCTCTGTGATAGAGCTCAGCTTAATGAATTGAAAGGCACGAAAACACTTTCAGATGAACTACAGTCATAAACATTTTCTTCATTAAAAAGTAAAAAAAATAAATGACAGTTTATTGACCCAGTCCCTATGCAGGGAAAATGAGCCACAATCACTGGCTAAAGTGGGCTGAGGCTTTTGTCTCCTCCTGACAAAAACAGTATCTTCATCAATAATTGTATCCCTCGCAGCTGCTTTTGCTGTCACCCACAGCAGAAAACAACTGCTCAGATCAGGATCATGAACAGAAACCACATGAAGCAGGATGAAGAATCTGGTTTGGACGGAGGAGGAACCAACACAAGAGTCATACAAGTGAAACACGTGCATGCACACAGAAAATCAGACAGGACTACGGTGTTGCGGAGTCATTACAGTGGTTATAGGCACAAGGAAGAGATGTGGAGCTCCTGGTCTGAATATTGGTGACACCTCTCCTGATTCCTTCTACTCTCCTTCTCTTCTTAATGCACACGGGTGGTCTTTCCTGTAGACTGCAATGAGAAAAACACAAGATAAATTACCACCTGCACCAGTCGTTCAGTCTCACACATTATGTATTTTTCACACACATACTCCAGCGTACCTGGGAGATATTGATTCCAGTGAGTTTCTCCACAGCACTAGGCAGCCTGGTCATGATTTCTAGCACCTCCCCAGCAAGTTTGGCTGCTCCCACCTCTGATCCGCCACTGGACACCATAGTGATCTTCTGGGTTGCCAACAGTGGCTTGCTGATCTCATCTGCCATCTGCAGGACAAGAAAGAACAGAGGAATTAAGAAAGTGAAGGGGGAATTTGAAAAAATAGATAAAAAATTATGTAGAATGCGATTAATGTGGGTTAATCACCTTAAACTAATTTAGAATAAAATGAAACTAATACCAAGGGTCCTCTATCATGAGACCATGCTGTGATGCTAACAGCAAGTCTACTGAGTAATAAAAAACCCAGAGACGGCAACTGTTGTTAGAGCAAAGCAGTACAAAGTGAAATGGTCACCCATGGTTTGCAAGGTTCAATAATCACATAGTATTTCATCATCACACAGCTCTAACATTTATCTTCATCTATACAGTCAGACTGACCAATGGCAGTTTCTCCAGCAGCATTTCCACCATGGCTCCCTCTTTGTACTGCTTGAAGGCCTCTGCTTTCTTGACCATCTGCTCCGCCTCGGCACGGCCCTTAGCCTCTAGGGCAAAAGCCTCTGCCTCGCCCTTGATCTACATGGACACACACACACACACACACACACACACACACACACACACACATAAATGTACAGAGTTAAGATCACAATAGAAGTGTACACGTCCTGACAGAAATAATATTTGGTAAACATAATATGGCTAACAGGCAGGGAGGGAAAAGTGGAAATGAGATCTGGAGGGAGTATCTCAGACAAAAAGGAACCATGCGGCAGGACTCACACGGATGGACTCTGCCTCTGCCTCAGCCTCCATGATAAGCTGCAGGCTGCCAGGAGGGAAGAGAGATTGCAAATGATTTAAAATGAAGTAATTTTATATTTATTTTTGTCCTTATTGATGCTGTTCAGATGTTGGGTGCACGTCACTTGATTTTTATGTGTTTTGCAGATGTTCAACTCTCATCAGAACTATACAAGACAACAGTATTATGCTCTAGTACGCACCGCTGCGCCTCAGCCAGCCTCTCCAGTCGGTATTTCTCTGCCTCTGCAGGCTTCTTGACTTTGGCCTCCAGCTCCTTCTCCTTGCGGGTGATCTCCTGCTCCTGCAGTGTGATCTGCTGTGTCCGCTCCACCACCTGAACCTGCATCTTCTCTTCCTCAATGCGCTGCTTGGTCTTGGCCACCTGACGAGGGAAGCAGAGGAAAAAGAACACTACAACACTACTCAGCCTTCAATCACAGAAAAGTAATCAGATATTATCTACAATCTGGATTGGTCCTGTTGGTACAAACTCGACCCGCCAGCCTAATAAAATCTCTGGACGAGGTATGTACAAACTGACCTTAAACCCATTGACTGTACCTGAAGCTGATAGGCCATTTCTGACTCAGCCTTCTTGGTGTTGACTTCAACATCATAGGCTGCCTTTTTCAGCTCGTAGTCTCTCTGGGCTTTTGCCATCTCAATCTCATTCTTGTACTGAGCTGAAACCTTCTCCTGCATCGCGTGGGCCTCCTGCATGTAGAATATAGCAGAAACCAAGACATTTTGGTATTTCTTTTCAAATGATAGATTATTCTCGTTTTCAGATGATCCATATGAGCAAATAGGCTGAATGACAGGGATGAAGAAAGAACAAAACAGCTTATTTTACCCTCATGACAGCATCTCGTTTGTACTGAGCCTCTCCGATCCTGGCATCCTTTTGCACCTGGGCTGTTCTGGCTTTACCCAGGGAGTGAAGGTAGTCCTGCGAGTGAGAGAGAGAGGGAGGGACAGAGAGAGGGAGAGAGAGAACAGTGACAGTCAACTAGGAGACAACACAGACTGAGCAATAAAAAGGAATGTAGTGAAAACAAAACCAAGAGATGGTGTGGTTACCAATGAAGCACTTGACCTAATTCATCACTAATGTACAGAGTGGGTGGGGGGTCTGACAAGTTAGAGACAGTGAGTCAATATCAATCACCTAAGTGCATTACTGTAACAGAGGAAATCAAACGAGACTAAAAGCGTTCATATAAAAAAGATACAAGCTCACAGTGACACTTCAGATTCTTGTTACTCCAGTAATTAGTGCAGCGTTTTGATCATCAGATTTTTGTCATTAGTACTGGCAGAAAATGAACCCGAACAGACATAAAGTACCTGATCATCATGAACATCTTTGAGCGTGTAGCTGACGACACCAATCCCCATGTTGACCAGGTCAGAGGAGGCCACCTTAAAGACCTGCTCGGAGAACTTCTTACGATCCTGGTAGATCTCCTGTACGCAAACAGAGACATATTCGTCACAGTTACTACATACTGTATATGGGCATTCACTTAATGGTTATGTTAGTGATGAGTCATAAACATAAAGCCTCTGGACAATCTTTTATGGGCAGAAAATGTCAAGCAAATCCATTTGACAATGTCAGTACACCAACCTCCACAGTCAAATGGGCAATGATGGCTCTCTGGTGTCCCTCCAGTGTTTCTAGTGCAATATTGGAAATCTCAGCCTCAGACTTGCCCATAAACATTTGGCAGGCGGTGGCCAACATCTCCTTGTTCTGGCCCTGGATCTTCACCTGGAAAAAGACATGAAAAGAAAATGTGAAAAAGCAAGTAGCAGGCTGAACTGGAAATAAACGGTTCTCAACGGGGAAAATCTGGCATTATCTAATTTTAACTTTACAATTTAATAAGCTAAGACAGGATCACAAAAAGTTAAAGATGCCACGGTCAGATGTTTTTTTTTTGCCTTTTTCTACTTCCTTTATAAATAACAAATGACTCAGTAAATTCTTTCCCTATGAGGGCGCCCCATTGACCCTCTCCATCCAGCCTGTGACCTTTTTCAAGTGTCACCTTCCTTTCCCTTGTTTGCCAACAGTGAATGACTTTCAAACTGAACTGAATATGAATGCTGTGGGTTTATATATAGTATTGATGAGTCTTTTGCTCTGGCAAAAGTATTCGCACTAGTTTAATTTGCGTGTGTTTCTGTATTTTGTATTTTTAAAACAAACACACACTATTTACTTACTGTAAATCCTTAATTAATAAGTCCGTCATAGAGAGAGGACTGCATGTGCCACAACCTGTTTCTGTAAGCGGGTGTTGCTTTTAAATAGCAGCTGACCCCCTTCCTTGCCTTTTGGTGTCTATGCAATATTTTAAATCTATTATAATAACTTTTTGTGGAAACATGCTTTTTGACTCCATTTAATAAAAAACCTCATGGTATTTCAGTCGTCCAATTCTCAAAGCATACCTGTGCAATGCCAGTCACAGAGATAGGGACACCATGACGGGTGTAGACTTTGTCACTCTTCACGTTTAGAGTCAGGGTGTTGAGTGTGATTCTGAGGAGAAAGGGTGTAAAATAGAGGGAAGAGTGGAATGGATGAGACATAATCACAAAGAGCAAGAATAAAAAGGCATAGCAAAAGAGAGACAGAGGAAATTAAATCAGCCACAAACACCACTCCTCCATGCTGCTAATGACAAGCAGCCCGATAATGGACACAGCATTCAGAAGAGATATCAGTAACACATGTCTCTTCTAACAACATTTATTTCCCTTGTCTGTTGACCAATACATCAAATCAGGCAGTTACGTTGTACTTAAAATAGAAAAAAAAGAAAACTAGAGACTGAAAATGGGATCACCTCTGGATCTTCTGAATACACGGGAAGACAAACACTCTTCCTCCAGCAATCATTAGAGGAGGAGAACGGCCAAAGCCTGGAAGGAAAGACAGGAGGGGGCACGTAACATAAACGTTACACTACCATTCAGTAACATACAGCTAGTTACTCATAGGTCAAGGACATAGTTCATCTTGCAACCCCATATTACAACAGAGAAATGCAATTTATTCATGTCAGCTTGAGCCTACATACTACAGCAATCTGAAAAATTCCTAGGTTACTCCAAACTGTCAATAAGTGTTGTTCAATACCATCACAAGACATGTGATGATGAAATCACTCACATGACACAAGTTTACTCGCCCGCTGTACACAAGACTTCTCTTATTACAGGATTATTATGACACATTATAGTACAGTGACCTCCTGAACGTTTTAAACCCAACAGGGTTTCATTACCCAACAGGAAATATTCTGGTTTAATACACATCCTGTGCTATTGTGAGAAATAATCATGGATCCATGAGACGTAGGCAAGAGAAATCAAGAAAATATCTTACCAGACACCACCATGGCTTCATTGGGTCCACATGTGTAAAACATCTTGATTCCTGATTTGAGATGAATGCAAGACCGCTTGTCAAAGTATGAATATTACTACAGTCAGCTAAGAAAAATGCAGCATCATGTTTTCAAACTATACGTTTCTGTATTGCAGTGTACATGTACCACCGTCCAATGTATCCATAAACAGCCCATTGTTTAACCCCATAAAACATAAATTCATACATTTGTTCATATTTAAGCATCATGATGCTTTTTTATTGGATCGATGGATTGTTTGGGTGTAAAAACAGTCAAGAGTATGATAGTAACTCACAGACTACAACTGACACTATGTCCATCATTCAAGGCAAACCCTTAGCTAAGCCTTCATATTTTCGCAGTGAACCTGAATGCTCCACTCCCTTCTGACAACCTCCACGCAGAGCAGTCAGGTAGGCATGACTACCACTTGTTCCCCTTGCGCAAAAACCTAACCTGTCAAGTAAGTAGTACGAGCAGCACAAACACCTCGGTGCTCCACGAATAACGTCAGACATACAGTATATTACATGAAAAACCAAATAACAGTCCGAAAAGTCAGCTAGCTCGCAGGCCAACGTTAGCTAGCCGACGAAACGCAGCGGAATCGGGTCTGGGTCGATAACGTCATTACGCCTGTCCAGTGTTTATACTACAGCTATTAACTACAACCACACCGGGCAGCAAATCGTTCCCTTTAACTTACCGATATCCGGTGAATACAAAAAGCAATGCTTTATAGAATAAATCTAGGTTAGTTTTCTGTTGCTACGGTCAGGCAGAGGGCCGTTTCCCGTCAACTGGATTGGCAAAAAAAAAAGTGTGTTTGGAGAGGGAAGTGTTCAGTGACCACGCCCATCCTCTCTTATGCGCCCATGTCCTCTCTACAACAATGACGCCACCTAGTGGTCGACAGTGACAACTGCACCTACACTGTTGCTGTCTGCATGTCTGTCTGTGTTGGTATTCGTTTATGCCATCCAGTGCAACTGCTCTGCCATAAGGTCTACTTTTATGATGCCTATAATGTTCTGTCATAGAGGTGTTAATGTTAATTCAATGATATATTTTAGCTTTGGTGTTGCACTGAACTGCGTTATATCCAGAGGTGTTACTAATATTCTGCCCTCACCTTAAACTAGGACCTCAGTAATAACCATATCATTGAATTTTCACATTTGCAACAATGTCAACAAAAACTGAACATAAACTTTGCAGAGGTAGAAATTATGGCAGTGCTGTTGTATTGGTGTGCATTAGATTATACAGGTGTACCTAATAAAGTGGCCACTGAGTGTATACAGTAACTATTAAATTCATTTTGAATTTAATAGTTACTGTATACTATTACAGTATTACAGTATTCCTGACATGATTACAGGTCAGGAATACTGATTATTATGTTTATGTTGTATTTAAAAAGGTAACTGCCCATACATTACATTACCTGTCTGAGATGACATTTTAACCTTCACCATCAATGCTTACCTAGAAAAAATAAAAACAATTTAGTACATAGCCTCTGTTGTATGTGACTGATGCACCCCTGCAGCAGAGTTTAGTTCATAATCCACTATTACTTCGTAATCCACTATTAAAACTATAATCTGATTATTATATAGACATGGGCGGCTTTGGATTTGCTCCTGTTTTTTCTCACTGTCGGATTGGAGCTGGGAACAGGGGCCTGGCTGACCCATCCTGTCCACTCTGACCAGATGTCAGCCATCAAGCCCAGGCTCTTTGCCACAGGTGTGGGGGTTCATAGAGCAAAGATGTTTCCTCCTCCTTTTGTCCAGGTCTTTGAGTCAAGGATGAGTGAAATTATTTCCCAAGCAGTTATCTGACTGGTATCAGTGAGCTGTATTCGTATCTTTGGTTCACTTTCAACACACAGTGAGATTAATTTTGCTGATCAGAGAGATGAAGCTAATTGGCATCAGTAATAATCTAACTCTTACAGTATGGCATTGTTTCTGGGAGGCCTGGAATAGTAGTACCTTTTATGCATCTTAATAAATACAGATCTACAACAAACTTTATTATAAGGCTGTGTCTGTTCCCTTTATCTTGGTAAAATCACACACAAAACACCACAGTGGAAAGCTGCAGAACAGCTACTAAATGGACCTTGTGGTGAGATTGTTTTCTCAATTGTTGTTTCCAAGGATAATAATTAACTTCAGCTTTTAAGTCAGCATTGACAGGAAGTCCTTGAAGTGCCCAGAACAATATAAAACAAAATATGAACATCTATATTTCCATGACAATTGGTCAAACTCCATCATGAGATTAAGATCTGATTTTATTTTATTTCACTTTATTGTCACATTCTTTCTGAAATGTGTCTTGCATTACAAGGCGTACACTGTTTCACATAACAAAACACAATATTTATACAAACATATCAATCGCCCATGCCCCCATGTTCAAAAAAGAAAAAACACAGCAAAAGTGCCCTCTTGAATGCCCCTATGGTAGATGAAACTTGATAAAGTGCCCTCTACAGTGGCCCAATGTGCAAGTAAACATAATAAAGTGCCCTTCCAGTGGAGAAAATGCGAGGCAGTGCCATATAGGCTGCCCTACATGCCTCTACGTGCCTCTAAATTGTTAAATAGTTAATAGTTCCCTGTGTGTTTTTATTACAGAGGTGTAGTAGTTATACTTTAAATCTGAGTCACAAAATAAAACTGTTTTAATCTTAACAAGAATTTGGAACCGTTTCACTATAAATGCATCTCGACTTTCAGCGTGCTGCTGCCCCGCCAGATGCAGCTGGTGCCCTTTTTTTTTTTTTTCCGCCCCTGCCCCTCAGACAGCCTGAATCCACCACTGATCACATCAGACAGTGCGATTAAGCAGCTGCAGTGCAAACTGTTTAATCGGCATCTTTCACATTCAGTGCTTAGCCTTCACAGGTGCACAGGTATTAAAAGAAAAAAAAAAGCACATCAGCTGGATGCAATGCACCAGAGAGCCCAGTGTAACATGACTCTGGGCCTACTGAGACCTCAAACTGATTTAACCACCGACTGTGGAACAAAAGAGATCTTTAATTAATCATCAATTCCAGAACAGCCACGAAAAGGACCTTGTGGTGAGACAGTTTTTAAACATATAACCCCGATATTTCCAAATATTGCCAAAGGATCCTGAGGAGAGGGGCTTGAGCTGACTGATCCCATCTTGTCCATGGCTTGAAACTGAAATTTCTGCCATCTGTCTACTCTGCAGGGAGTGTTACAGTAAGGAGAGTGATTTAAAAACTGCTGATTGGTTATTCGCTTCTGATGTCTAAAACAAAAAAATCCCCTGTAATACATTTTACTGGGTGTTTCTGGACACCAGCTGGTAAAATCTGGTCAATTTCTTTATCTAGTTTCCACTCCCTGATCTGCAGCAGCGCCCCTCCTCATCCCGGCTTCGGGTCGGTTTTCTCAGCCAATCCCCGTGCGCAGCAGCTTGGTCGGCGTCTAGCCACGCCCGTTGCCCGGCCCCAGCCTCGTTCTGGAAACAGTCCAACGTTATAAATGCATTGTCCTGCACTCTAGCACAAGTCAGCGGTCGGCTCGTCGTGGCTGTAGAGTAACTCTTCTGCTCGTCGTTTTAAAACCTTAGCATCCACAATGAGGGAAATCGTGCACATCCAGGCCGGTCAGTGCGGTAATCAGATTGGTGCTAAGGTAAGAAAATATAATTATTGAGAATTTATTTATCCTCTGACAAAATTACGTTTTCCTTTCACTGTTTAAAACGCCTCAGGCTCATTATGCAGGACACACTCATTAGGCTTAATTCCTTAAGTCATTATGTAGTCGATTGTTTATGTATGAAGACAAAGGACTCCTTTTGTCTCATTGTGCATAAATAAAAAATATCCCTTTCATACATATTATACCTTTGTGTATTTAAACACAGTATAAATCAGAAAATATCACTCATAAATAGTAAAAGCCCACTGTTGATTTTTGTGCTTTTCTGTCAGAATCTCGTGCACTGCGGTAACTGGTGGGTGGGTGTGGAGCAGCGGACCGTGTTTGCTCTCATTGAAATAACGGTATAACGGGGTTCTTGTGTCTCGACGGGTTTTTTTTTTCACACAACACCGGGCGTGTCTGCGTCTCAACAGCGAGGATTCAGCTGACCTCAAGACATTGTCTGGGGAAAAGAAAGAAAGGGAAAAAAATCAGTCTATTCTTCACTTGTCAGAGCCCTTCAGTCAGGGCACTCCTCTGGTTTCTTTGTCTTGCACAGGCAGAGATGGCTGGCCTTTCAGACAATGAGTGGGAGCTGGGGATGGGAGGCCTAGTTATTTTTTCCCCCCTAAATGATGGATCAATATCCCATATTGATTAGATTTTATTTCTGCAGGCTGTAGATGCAGACTGCTGTTTCAGCTACTCAGAAAGCAGGGAAGCTGTGGAAAGGGTGTGGCATGGATAATTGGTGAAGAATTGTTCCTTTTAAAAAGACGGATAAAGTGCATTTTTCTGAAAGACATGGTCAGAGCTTTTAGCAATGAAATACACTCATATACTTTCTTTTGTCAATTTATATATAATTTTAATCCATTTGACACTAGGCCTATAGTCTTCTTAACAGTGCCCTGCAGTCTGCCTCACAAGTACAATGCATCAATACATCAGCCAGCCAGTCTTACAGTAACAATTGCAGTCTGCTGCAGTACATGTCTTCTTGACCCATTATTATCCCTGTCTTATTGCCTTCTTTTGTTTTACAACAGATCATTTGTTGCAGACAGCATATGTTTAAGTGGGACCTCAAACACACACACACACACAGGAATCTTGCCCTGGTATTCAAACACAGTTTGGAGACCACATTAACAATGGCCCGTATTTTATGGGATACATCATTGTCGTAGTGATGCTCTGCTGACAGAGATTCTAATGTTGAGTAAAGCAGGGCCTGTCTTTGTAATCAATGTCTTTCCTTTCCTAACCAAATTAGGGGTAGGGTGGGGGTAGGGTGGGGGAGGAATGGAGGAAACAGCTGATGCACAGTGGGTGAAGTCACTGGGCCCTCAATTGACTTCATATGCAATTGCTGCCAATGTCTTGGAAGAATAGCTATAGCAAATAGACACAACATTTAACCATTTTATTTATATATATATATATATATATATATATATATATATATATATATATATATATATATATATATATATATATTATACAATTTTTATAGCAGTTGCACCACAGAATGCCAACTGCAGTAAATCATGTATACGTGTAGGGTTGTGCAATTTGAGTTAATGCAGTAAATTTATATCCATCTCCCTTTTCAAGGCATGAAGTTTCATTTGTGTCTGTGTGTTTGCCCAATATGGTGTTGAATAACTACCGGTGGCCTGGCAGTGAGGATCTCCATTTGTTTCCATTCCCCCAGGACTCATTGACTCAGATGTCCAGTGGACATGATTGACGGATATGGTGAAGGGCTACATTGTGGTGAATTGGGGTCAGGGTGTGGCATTGCTTTCCTGCTTATTGTCCTCATTCTTTCACTGTGATTATTTTCAGTCTTTACTGATAGCCATCTATTGTGTCACTGTCAAATATCTGTCAATTATTCAGTCTTTTGGTCGTTCTTTTTCGACTCTTTGTTCTTGTTTTTACCCTGCTGTGATCTCCCTCATATTAAGGTCACTTGGTCATTTTTGTTTTACTTCATCTTATTTAAATGTCACGATACTTAGACCATGGCTGACTCCCAATCTCTTAAGTACTGAGCTGCAATACAACCCGCTTATCCAGATTACTCTAAATCCTCCTATCACTGCTGTTAGCAGAAAATCACAGGCTGTATGATAATAATAAAAAAAGCCTGAATTGGAAGATGTGACAAAAATATGTGCATGCAAATGTTTGCTTGCGTATGCAACAGTCACCACTTATGGGATTTAATGCATACACGCTCTGAGTGTGGTCTTTAAAGAGTGAACAAGACATGAATACAGATCTGAAGACAATCAGCGTCTTCAGTGTAGTGTGACAGCCTGCAAATTGAGTTTATTCTCAGTTCAGTTCTCAGTGATCTGTAGCCCCTTTGTGCTCCCTCCTTTGCATTTTACATCTAAAAGAACTGCATTCTGCTAAGTCATCAGTCGATGACTATGGAAATATTAACAGCTGCACTGTATTAAATGGGTTAAGATATGGCTTGGTGAAAGGGGAAAAATCCTGTCATTTTCATCAGAATCCAAAAATGCAAACCCACTGCTGTTTTCCTCGTTTAAAGTCCCCAGTCCCATAAACCGCATTGCTGATGGATAGATGTGTACTTTCTTTGCAAGTAACATGTCATGTGATACCTTCCATTTTGTGTCTGCAGTTCTGGGAAGTCATCAGCGATGAGCACGGCATCGATCCCACAGGGACTTACCACGGAGACAGTGACCTGCAGCTGGACAGGATCAGTGTCTACTACAATGAGGCCACAGGTTAGCTGCCTTCCTAACAACTGATTTTTACATAAATATTATTTGAAAATTTGTTCAGGTTTGCTATTTAGTTAATAAGTATAACTTAAGACAATTTATTACTTTTTTTACTTATTTTCTCACATTATGTATCCTGTATAACATCTGAAACTGTGGTTTTCTGCATTATTGAGTCGTTATGTTTTCTCTCCTCTCTCTTTCTCTCTCTCTGTCTTCTCTCCTATTTCTCGCGGAGGAGGTAAATATGTTCCTCGAGCCATTCTGGTGGACTTGGAGCCTGGCACCATGGACTCTGTGAGGTCTGGACCCTTTGGGCAGATCTTCAGACCTGACAATTTTGTGTTTGGTGGGTGGAATAAAGCCATATTCTTTTGTTACTGGATGACTAAAGCCTTTTATGAATAGGGGGAAAGAAAGGCTCACATATATGTCACTCCTTCCCCTCCAGGTCAGAGTGGTGCTGGAAACAACTGGGCTAAGGGTCACTACACAGAGGGAGCTGAATTGGTGGACTCAGTCCTGGATGTTGT
This sequence comes from Macquaria australasica, assembly GCA_005408345.1. NCBI lineage: Eukaryota > Metazoa > Chordata > Actinopteri > Centrarchiformes > Percichthyidae > Macquaria > Macquaria australasica. The sequence continues at coordinate 551,113 of SEMN01000124.1, forward strand.
CCGCAAAGAGTCAGAGAGCTGTGACTGCCTGCAGGGCTTCCAGCTCACCCACTCTCTAGGTGGTGGAACTGGATCCGGTATGGGAACCCTTCTCATCAGCAAGATCCGCGAGGAGTACCCCGACCGTATCATGAACACCTTCAGTGTGGTGCCTTCCCCCAAGGTAACATACCCTTGTGATAGAGCATGAGAATTTTAATTTTAAATGTTTTAATTTTAGTTTCTCTTGCCTTAGGAAGATCATGAGATTGAAGAAATATTCTGTGTGTTTTCTGTCCTCAGGTTTCAGACACCGTGGTTGAGCCTTACAATGCCACCCTGTCAGTCCACCAGCTTGTAGAGAACACAGATGAAACCTACTGCATTGACAACGAGGCCCTGTATGACATCTGCTTCCGTACTCTGAAACTGACCACACCTACCTACGGAGACCTTAACCACCTTGTGTCTGCCACCATGAGTGGGGTCACCACCTGCCTGCGCTTCCCCGGTCAGCTCAATGCTGATCTCCGCAAACTGGCTGTCAACATGGTGCCTTTCCCCCGTTTACACTTCTTCATGCCTGGCTTTGCTCCCCTGACCAGCAGAGGCAGCCAGCAATACAGAGCCCTCACAGTTCCCGAGCTCACCCAGCAGGTGTTCGATGCCAAGAATATGATGGCTGCATGCGACCCACGTCACGGCCGCTATCTGACCGTCGCCGCCGTATTCCGTGGCCGCATGTCCATGAAGGAAGTTGACGAGCAGATGCTTAACGTCCAGAACAAAAACAGCAGTTACTTCGTCGAATGGATCCCCAACAATGTCAAGACCGCCGTCTGTGACATTCCACCTCGTGGCCTCAAGATGGCCGTCACTTTCATCGGCAACAGCACAGCCATCCAGGAGCTGTTCAAGCGCATCTCTGAGCAGTTCACAGCCATGTTCCGTCGTAAGGCCTTCTTGCATTGGTACACAGGTGAAGGTATGGATGAGATGGAGTTCACCGAAGCAGAGAGCAACATGAATGATCTGGTGTCTGAGTACCAGCAGTACCAGGATGCCACTGCTGAAGAAGAGGGCGAATTTGAGGAGGAGGCTGAAGACGATGCTTGAAGATAAAGATGTGAAGATCAAGACATCAATGCCAAAACGAAAAATAATAAAGGGAACATCCACAAAAGTAACCAAGGAACAAACATAGTGTCATTGCTAGAATCAAACTTTAGCATACATTAGATGTCCCTTGTGATTCACTTCAAATAAAGTTGACAAATGAAAACTTGTTTGCCTTTCATTAATGCTTGAATATAAATTATTCTTACTTGTCTGATAAAACATTCACGACAAATCAGCCATTCAATTTTGATCACATTTCAAAACAGTGTAAATATATAGTATTTGGATATGAAGGGGGATTTCCAGAGATGGATGAATGTCAGCTCTGTTGAGGTCAGCAGTTTCTGGAGTATAGGATACTGATGCATTCATGGGCTGTTTCCTGCAGCTATGAAAAATAGCTGTGTCATTCAATTTTGTTATGCGTGGATAAGTACTGTGTTTCATGAGCATCAATCTATAAAACAGTCAAGTAAACTCTTTCTCAGTGCAGACATGCAGTAGGTTAGATATGGTTACCAGATATTATTGGAGTATTGAATGAGGTGAAATATCTAGAGGTGTCTCTACTCTGCAAGCATTGTGATGGTTAAGCATGCACGGCCAATTGCAACATGATAGTCAGACCAAGTTTTTTCTCTGCGCCAAGCCACATTCCCACAACTATGTTCACTGCACCCTGGCAGCCTTTAGATTATTTTAATATACAACTCAGAAAAGTAGGGCATTTGTTGGTTGAGTTAAATACAATTTCACATATTTAGACCAACCAACAATGTTGCATCATAAGAGGTGGAGATACAGGTGCACCAAACAATATAGCAAGTAGTTCAAGAGATAGCAAGTAACTTTATTATTACTGTAGGCCATATGAACATAAGACATCAAACTGATGCCGGTGCCCAAGGCATGGCTGGCTTAACCTGCAGCGGGGACCCAGGGCAAAAATTTGCTGCTGGGCCCATATACCTCCCACACAGGCCCCAAGTTTGCTGTGTGGTAATGCATGCAAAATATAAGCTCAGAACTGAAATAATTATGGTTTTGAACTGCCTTTTGACACAGGGACCATTTTCAAGACACTGCCTCAAGGTTTAGGTAATAAAGCAGCACCCACCTAAAAGCCCTTATGTCTGGTTATGTTGTGCTTTAGTGCTGCATATATTCACATAAAAATGTTCATATAATAAAAACATTTGTTTGGAGCAGTTCTGGAGAGCCAGATCAGTTGTGTTGCCTTGTGCCAAGGTTATGAAAATAGAAAATGAAGCAGTATCTGAACTGTACTGAAGAATGGAATGTCTTCGGACCACATCATGTGTGTACCTGGCAGAAAACAACAAAAAAGTGCCTTGGTGGCAAAAACTTAAAGAAATAAGTTACTTGCAATGCTACTTAATAATGTCACATTGTTTATAAAGCCTTTATTGTTACTCTTTATTTAACTACCTATTAGTACATTTCCCGTAGGATATACAAAAGCTGTGTATGTTATGAAGACAGCTGGACCGGCTTGGACAACGGTATAGACCAGGTTGTGACGGTATCACTCAATCCACTATGTCTGTACGGTCCCTTTAAGAAACGGGTGTACAGCGCGAAAATAAATGTATGAACAACGACGCTCCGGGGAATGTTGGTCCAATCAGAGACTTTTAAAGTAAGACTGAGGTTTAAATGTCCAATGGCAACAGAGTTCAGCGTGACTGACGCCTATTGTGGGCGTGGTCAAACATTTCCAGGACGTACGTTTTACTCCACTGAGGCAGCCAAAGCGTGTGAAGGTGGGTATCAGAGTGCAACCTTTTATTTTCCGTAGCAGAAAAAAAAAGCATAATCGTAAAGCACCTTGCACATTACAAATTTACATATGAGCTCGCTTGAACAATTTTGCCATGCAGTTGGGGAAAATGCGGTCAAGCCACTTGTATAGTCGCGCAAACTTCCTTCATAGTTCTCGAGGTAATTAAAGCAGCAGCAAATAACGTTTAAATCGAGACCATCATTCATTAGACAAAGACGAAATTATACAACGAGTAGTTAAGATTGTTATAACATGAAATCGGGACGTTTGAAACTAGCGGTTAACATCTTTTCTGTTTTGTTTTCCTTTTTTTTTTTTTAAATTTATGCTGACCGGAAGTGGGATTGCTGTGAAGAGAAGTGTCTTTTTTTTTTTTTTTTTATAATAAAAGTTATATCAGCGTTGCTTAACTCTATTTAGATCATTGCTGCAAATTGGGTGTTAGCAAGAACACGGCAGAAACGAGATAAAGAGCTAAAGAGATCACCAGTTAGCTGTTTAGGCTAACGTTAGCCGCACGGAGTTGCCTAGCAGCCTGATATCTTCTAACGGTAGTTAACGCATAATACTGTGTGTTCTCCGCTAACGTTGGTGGAATTAGACGTTAACATCACAGCCTAAATTGCCATTTATCTCTGTTTACGTATAGCAGTCGTCCTGTCTTACCCTGCGTGAGGAATGGATGCAACTCAGATGATCAGTGACTCAATCTTGGAGTCAAACGAGGAAGAAAATGAAGAGGAGAATGAAAACAAGAGGGGACGACCACTGGCTAAACTGTGCATCTTAAAAAATGAACACATCCCTGAGACAGGTGAGTGGTTTGCTGCTGCTGTTGTTACACCTATGGTTTGTTATTTGATGCACAGTCTGCCTAACTTGCATACACAGGTCTTGTTTATGTATATATAAATATTTTTTTACGATGGACGTTCTCTGTCACACAGAGTTGCCCCTCTTTTTGGGAGATAATGTGCTGGGCCGTGACCCCAACACCTGCACCCTGCCCTTGCCAGCACCCTCAATATCCAAACAGCACGCTACCATCTGCATCTCTGTTTACCGGAGAAGAGGTTGTCACAGTGAAGTGGACACAGAGGCTTTGGTTTGGGACCTAGGGAGCATGAATGGGACCCGCAAGGGTCGCTTAAAGCTGACTCCTAATGTACGCTATGCCCTCAGTGAAAGTGACAGTTTGGTGGTGGCGGACATCCCATGTCAGTATGTCAGCTGCGCTGTAGATGGAGTCTCTTCTCAAGGGGAAATGAGGACTCCTGTGAGCAGAAATTCAGGGGTAAAGGCCAGGTTGCCAGATGCCTCAGGAGAAAAGGGAGGTGACACAAGCACAGGCAGTAAGAAATGTGTCAACGGAGGCACAAAGGCCAGGGTGTCATTACCTGATTTGAAGGACACAAGCAAGACTCCTGTCACAACGAGTTGCCTGTCCTTTGAGCAAACCCCAACCCAGCCACATGGGACCCTGGTCCCAGAATCTGACTCTGACTCTGACTCAGACGCAGACGCAGAAAGAGGGGGAGGAGGAGATAGAAGGCGCAAGGCTCTAGGTATGTATGTTACGTATATACGTATAGAAATGGAGCCCTGTTTCTTTCTTTTTTTTTGTTGTCATATCTGATGTTTTACAAGTTCATCTTTATTATCTTTTACAGTGTCCGATTCTGATTCCTATATATCCAGTCCCACCTGTTCAGCATTCTTGAGTCCCACAAACAAAATCATCCCTGAAAGGTATCTTAGCAACATTTTATTTGGGGCTTTTTAAAATATGTATATTCACAATACAGGCACATTCTTCTATACAGTTTATTCCTTCTTTTACTTCTGAATTATAATGCTTGTCATGTCATTTTCTAATGTTTTACAGTGAAGATGAAAGTCCCATCACACCGTCCTCCACTAAAAATAGGCCTTACAAACATGTCAGCCTCAGCAAGGAGGAGACTGACGTAGATGTGGGGCGACAGCAGCTGAAGGAAAAAAAGGCACTTGCGACTGTGGATGTCAGTGAAGAGGAGGAAGGAAGGGAGGAGGAAAGAGCAGCACTGGGAGGGAGAAAGTCTGAGGAAAGTGGACAACATGTGCCAGTGAAGCAGACAAGCAATGTCAGTCTTACAGGAGAAGATGAATTGCCTGTATCTACACCGGCAGTCTTCACAGATGCGATCCCTGCATTTAACATGGACAGTGACACTGATATGGATGGAGAGGAGGAAGGGGGGGTATCTGTGACCTTGAATACAAACCAACAAGATGATCAGCCACCTAACACAGCCCAGTTTCACATGGACAGTAATACAGATGATGATGAGGATGATGATGCCTTTGACAAAGTTCCCAAATCTGTGCCTTCCTCTGTTGACAACACCAATCCTCCTCATGTCATTTCAGTTATTCAGCCAGAGGGCATCACTATGGACAGTGACACTGATGTGGATGATGATGATGCTGTTGTGTCAGATGCTGCTACAAAAGCAAAACCCATGTCATTTCAGAGCACACACACAGCTGACTCTGCTCCTTCAACGCAGCTGAAAGATTTCCACCTAGACAGTGACACAGATGTTGATGAGGAAGATGAAAAGGAATGTGGAACAAATAATACGTGCCCTAAAATAGATGAAACCCCCACTAGATTGGATATCAAGCCAATTGGGCCTGAATCCATCCCTGCCTCTTCTCACAGCCTGCATCTAGACAGCGACACAGATGATGAAGCTATTCCTGCCCCTGCCGTCAGTGAGCCCTCGGTGGTGTCTGATGTCACAGAATCATGCACCCGTGCAGACACAGGGGCTAATTTGGGTATTTTGTCTGACAGTGACACAGATGTGGAAGACGATTCTCCTCTGGTTGTACCTGTTGTTATCACAACCTTGTCAGTTGCTCCTGGTACCACATCAGAAGCCTTTCAGTCAGATTCTGATGCAGACACAGATGCGGATGAATCCAGCGTGCCCCCTGCTGGGGACGCGGTCAATCCAGCAGACCTTAGAGTGGACAGTGACACAGGTGTGGAAGATAAGGATGTGGATTTTGGAGAGGCAGGTGAGGGCCAGATTCCTAGCCTGCGCAGAGAAAATACACCTTGGTTGCTGACTCCCCTTCTGCAGAACTGCTCTACTCCTGTACAGTTGTCAGGTAATCAGTCAATCAACCTCCAAATGAGAACTTAATGGAATGAATGTACACATTGCCATTAAGATTTTCCACAGTCCAAGGTGATGTATTCTGATAGCTTGTTTTGCTCGACTAACAGCCCAAACCTCAAAGATATTTACTTTACTATCATATGACATAGAAAAGCATCAAGTCCTCACATTGAAGAAGCTGGAACCAGGGAATGTTTGGCATTTTTACTTGGAAAAATGACTGAAATGATTAATCAATTATAAAAATTGTTGTCAGTTAATTTTCTCTCGATCAACTAAGCAATTAATTGGCCAGTCGTTGCAGTTGCTAGAATAAATTACATATTCATTTATTTGTATTATTTTTTTCAGGTTGTTGCTGTTTTATAGTGGAGGTATTTAGTCAATACAAGAAAAATACAAGTAAACATTACAGACTCCCCATGAGTATAAGTGTGACATAAAGCCTATTCATACATTTTAATGACAGAACAAGCCTGTCATATTGCAGTGGGTTCTTTATATCACAGTCTTTCAGATGTGGGAGTGATTTGAGGATCAAGGCAAAAATAAATATAATTTAAAACCATGTCAACGAGCAAAAATAAATAAAAATGAAATAAAGCAATAATGACATTTTACTACAAGAAAAATTCATATGGTGCTCAAAATCGAAAGAGGTCAGAATGTCTGCTTATGAATGACTTCAGCAATCAAGAGATGCTGGAAAGGATAGATTGTCCAAATCATCGGAGGGAAACCAGATTTAATTATTTAATGATATTTTTAAGTAATACATTTAAAGTGAACTGCAGTTTCTCAATTTGAGGATCCTCCACGACCTCCTTGATCCATTGTATAAATTGTTTTGCATGTTTTTTTACATGAGATATAAACATGTTTAAATTGTCTTTTTAATGTTGTTATTTTAATTTTTCTAGCAGGAGAAGTGGAAGATATGGAGACTCAAGCTTTCCTGAGTCCCTCTTCAGATCCATGTAGACGTGAGTCAATTACTTTTAATACAGTCAAATTGCACAGAACTTTGTGTCTGTTTCTAAGACAGCGGCTGTATCAGAGGGAACATATTTATTTTAAACTTGCACAGACTTCTTTATTTTGTCTTCTCGGTCTCCCAGGTGCAGTAGCCCCTCCTGTAAGACCTAAAGCATCGTCTTCCTGCTCAGATAGCCAGGAGGATGAGAACTTTGTTGTGGCCGAGACGCAATCCTTCATTCTTCAGACTAGAGACTGTCAGGGCAACCCCTCCACCCAAGCTTCTGGCCTTGAGTCTTCTGGTGATGAAAAAGACGAACAGTCCAGCAGAGGAGGGTCTTTCCAGCTGGGATTGTCTGACAGCAGCCACCTGCAGGGTCAGGTGAAAGCTCTAGCCATGGAAAGCACCCAAGCTGTTCTCTCTGTGGAAGGGGGTGTGAATCTGGAAGACACCCAAGCATATGCAGCTATCTCAAATGCAGACAGAACCTCCTTAGAGAATGATACAAATCTGGAGGCTATACAGGCCTATGGAGAGGATGATGAACCTGCCAGATGTTCAGTAATGTCTGAAAAAGAAAAAGAAGGTCAAGTAGATTTGGCCCTGGAAGCAACACAGGCATATATTTCAGAGCCCAACTGTGATTCAGAGGATGAAACGGATGAAGATGAGACTCATCCTTTAGGCTTTCCCATCTCTTCTACTCTTGCCATGGCTGAAACCCAACCAATGTCTGCCTTTGAGGAAGAGGAGAGTTTGGATAAAGAAAATCCTATTTCCTCTGTATTACAAGTTAAGGCCAAACCACAGAATGAAACAGAAGAGAGGGGAGAACATGGGGAGGCAATTCAGCCTCAGGAGAGACACCTCAGTGAAGCTCTGACTATAGCTGAAACTCAGCCCATGTGTACAAGTGGCGATGAGGAAAGTGATGATGAGGACTCGATTCCAGGTCCACAGAAAAGAAAAGCAAAGCCACTGCAGCTTGAAGAGGAGCAGACACAGCCCCTCACTAGTTCTGGGTTATCACTTGTTGAAACCCAGTCCATGCACGCTGGTGTTGATGAAACTCAGCCCATGGCTAAAAGTGGAAATGAGGAAAATGATGATGAGGACTCACTTCCAGGTCCACGAAAAAGAAAATCAAAGCGACTGTGGCTCGAAGAAGAGGAGACACAGGAGCTCTCTGCAGTTCAAACTCAGCCAGTAGATACAGGTGAAGATGGAGAAAGTGATGAAGAGGACTCCATTCCAGGTCCACGACAAAGGAGAGCAAAACCGCTGCAACTTGAAGAGGAGACACAGTCCCTCACTAGCTCTGAAGTCTCAGCTGTTGAAACTCAGCCCTTGGGTACATGTGAAGGTGAGAAAAGTGATGAAGAGGACTCAATTCCAGGTCCTCGAAAAAGAAAAGCAAAGCCACTGCAAATTCAAGAAGAGGAGACACAACCGCTCACAAATTCCTCCACTGTTGAAGCTCAGCCCTTGGAAACAGAAGCTGGCCTGCGGCCTCAGAGGGGAAAGGAGAGACAATCTGAAGCTGGAGCCAGTGGCATCACAATTAGAGGTAAAAGACGGACAAGAGCTAGATTAAGAGAAGAGGAGGAGCAGGCAGAGTGTTCTGAATCTCCCAAAAGACAGACAAGAGGGAAGAATAAAGCTTTGCCAACTACCAGAGGAAGGAGAGGAAAATCAAGACCTGATGAGGATGAGAGTGAGGAAGAGGAGGAGGTAGAGCAGGCTGATCAAGCTAGAGGGAAAAAATCCATGATGCAACAGAAAGATGAAGAGCAAGAAAGGCTTGAAACAGAAGGAAACAAGCATGCTGAAGATAACAGCCTAATAAAGGAACAAAAAGAAGGGAGACTGGGAGAGGAGAAAGATGTTGCAGAGCTCAGACAAGAGAAGGGAATGAGAGAGATCGATGAAAGAGAAGGGAAACAGG